>CAVLJG010000003.1:105135892-105158001 GCA_963669975.1 Acanthoscelides obtectus | reverse complement strand
CGAAAAGCATTAAGAAGAATAATCGTGAAAAACAGGCGTGCCAATTATTTACAATTAAGTGCTCTGTAGGGTGACGCTGTTGGAAGGGGAATTTCGAGGTCCACAACTCATAGAGAGGCCCACAAACTGAGATTTAGCACTTGCAAGGTAAGTTTTCTTATAAAAAAAGTGAAGTAAAAACCCTAAAGTTGCACAACTTGTTTATAGGCCAAAGAAAAGCCACTATTAACTCGCTGCAAAAGAAAAATCGGCCTAGATGAGCTAAAGAACATAGACAATGGTGTGCAATACAATGGAGTGATGAGGCCCGATTCGAAGTTTGTGTTAGTGACAGTCGCAGTAGAGTTATTCGCAAAAAAAATTAAGCATTCCATGTTGACTGTCTGAAGAGAAAAGTGAAATTTCCAGCATCCATTATGGTCTGGGGCAGTATGTCATCAAAAGGAGTAGTAAAACTTCATTTTATTGATGGAAATGTGGATACAAACAAATATTTGGCAATTTTAGAAGAATCGCTTTTACCAGTGAGGAAGAATGTTAGACATCTGGCCAAGATTTTGTGTTCCAGCAAGATGATGCAGCGTGCCATACCTCAAAAAAGGCTATAAAATGGATGGAGAAATAATGTACCACTTGTGAATGGTTTCTAGCAGTCCAGATCTGTCCACTATTGAAACTTTGTGGCACGAGATGAAAAAGGTTCTACGACAACATCCTGCTCGTACAATCACCGAACTGAGACAAGAGCTTCAAGAAATATGGGATTGTTTTACAAAAAATTTTTTCCAAATTTGGATAACACTATGCCCCAAAGAATTTCAGCCATAATAAAAAATTTATTAGCACATTGCTTATTTGTTCAGATGTTCTATTAGTTATAGGCCTAAGTGATTTCAAATATGTATTTTTTAAGAGTAGAGTGTATCTAAAATGTTTTTGAGAAAACAAATTGTTTTAGAACTAAATAGTTTGTCATGTTTAGTTTATAAGGCATATTTTGGTACAAATCTTGAAGTTAGCCAACTGAAGTGGTGAGGGGCTCGTATGTGGGGATGCCTTCAAAAACAATTTGTGTGAGCGCTGTCACAATAAAATATTTTAGCTATACGAGTTTGAATAGATGGAACACTAAAGTTTATTTGAGCCACAATCCCATTAGCATCAATTTCTCAGTTCTAAAGACTGCACTTGAAACCTAGACAATAACAAACTTTCAGATATACCACGTTCAGGATATATACCGTCAACTTTAAAAGATACAAATTTTAGAAACTTTCTCTGAACATGCTCAAGAGAATCAATGTAGCAGTTGTAAATTGAGTTCCAAATTAACGATGCATATTCCAATTTCGATCCAATATATGCAGAATACAAAACCAACAGTGACTCTGGGCGGCTAAAGCTTCTACAGTTTCTCACAATAAAACCGTACGCCCGCAAGGCTTCACTCGCCTTTTGAGCTATGTGGAGTGAAAAATTAAGTTTATGGTCAAAAACTACACCCAAATCCTTAACTGAGTTATAACGATTATGTAAGCATCCCCAATTTTATAATTAAATTTACAAGCAGAAGCTGACTACACTACACTTAGACGCATTAAGAAATAAATTATTCTCGTCACACCAAGCCCCTATCACGCTGAAGTGCAATACAATCAGTCTCAGACTCAATACTCCTGAATAATTTTATATCATCCGCAAAGGAGCTTATTACAACTTAAATAATGCACAACATCATAAATAAATAAAGTAAACAATAAAGGACCAAGATTTGAACCCTGAGGCACTCTCGATTTAGTTATATACTGGTACGACTTGAATCCATTAAAAGTAACATATTGCTTCCTTTCATGAAGATAACTTTAAATGAGTGCTAAAGCTGATGAATCGAATCCATAATGAAAAACTTTATTCAAAAGTATGCCATGGTCCACCCTACCGAACGCTTTAGCAAAATCGGTATATACTACATCTAGTTGACCTTGCCGATCTACACATTCAATAGCGAACTGAGTGAAGATTGTTAAATTAGTTACTGTGGATCTCTTAGTAAGAAAACCATGCTGAGAAGGGGACAGAGATCTACGAACTGCGGAGTAAATTCTATTATGCAATATTATCTCCTGCAATTTGGAGAAATTCGACAATATTGCCACCGCTCTATAGTTTTTAATATCAGTTTATCCCCTGATTTGATAATAGGTGTCGCTCTAGAAAGTTTCCAAGTATTAGAGAATGTGTTGGTTTCTATAGTCAGATTGTATATTTTTGATAACGGCTTAACAAAGACATGAACGTTGACTATATGAACGAGGGGATGTTGTCTGGGCCGGCAGTTACTCTGTTCTTGAGTTTTTTAGATGCAGCAATAATATCATTTTCATGAAGTCATTGGAAAATATGTTAATCTGACTAGTAGGATTCCTGCCTTCAATAATATCATTGCGAGTAGATGGATCAACAAAAACACTATTAAAAAAATCTGCAAATGCATTGACAGCACAGTAAGGATCGTTCAGTGAGACGTCATTCAACTTCATTTTACCAGGAATCCTAGTAGTTCGATTTTTTGTACGTATGTAACTCCAAAAATGTTTAGGACCTTGAGAGATGGAAATCTCAACATTATGTGTATAATTTTTATATATGTTTTGACTTGGCAATCTCAGTCATTGTGCATTGATTCCTCGGACAATGTCACTATCCAGAAACAACTTCCTGATTTCGATTTTCTTTATATCGAAAAGGCAGAGCCCTAAATCCCAGGGACCGCGGCTTCTATGAGTAGCGCAAAGAAACTTTGTTAAACCGATTTGTGAATTGCCTTACGTAGATTGTATGACAATCCCGATACCCTAGGTACAAAGGAGTGTTCGTATCGGCCGGTTTTCGATGTACCAAGTTCAACAGGGTTAGGCTGGGAGGGTGATGTCAAGCAGGTGTATCTGACAGGCATATCGCTCGGAGGCATCATGCAGGAGAGCTTTGAGGAACAAAGTCTGTTGGCATAGCGGTAGAAGAGGGCTAGATAGCCTACGGCTCGTCGGTGCGAAAGGGTCCCGAGACTACCAGCTAGAGACGGGACGACGATCCTCTGAATAGCAACAAGCGTGGATAATGTAGTGGGGGAGAAGCACCCGAAACATGTGAGCTGTGCTCCACATCTGTTGAAACTTTAGAAAACACGTTCATAGATAAGGGATTATGACGCGTTGAATTCACTTTTTAAAGGCAAATTATTATTATTCCGCTGCAAGTTTTGTAAAATTTCCAAATATACATAAATATTTGTGAAATCCTCTATCTATTGGATAACATATTTTATTGTTATTTCTTGTTTCAGGTGAGTAATTTCATCCTACATCTCACAAGATCAGGACAACTTTCCACAGACCAAATACTCAGTATATGTAAGTATGTGAGATATAAGTACTATTTACCAAAAAACATTTTCTCTTAACATGGGCAGAAATTTCTTATTCCAGTCGCTCACCAAACTTATAGAGTAAATATTTATTATGTTTCATATTTGCAGCTCTGCCAAGATGCTTGTTGTGCACCATTTTTACTACACTATACAATAAGCATTTTTTTATAAACCTGTATATTTTTTATACTTCAACTACCACGAAGGCCTAAGGCCTAAACACCCATGGGATACCGTGGGGCTATGGGGGGATACAGGTGAAAGGGGGAACGCCACACGTACTCTGACGAAGGAACACGTGTGCATGCAATATGCACACATTCTGGCCCCGCCTACGAGATCCGCCGGGTGGTACCTCTGCGTTCGGCAGTCACAGACCATCTACCACCTACGGACAATCACAGCATCCATAGCCAAGAGAAATTTATCTTGGGACGGGATTCGATCTCGCACAGCGCACGGCGACTGATCAGAAGACCGACGAGTCTATTACTGCGGCCACCGTTGCTGCCTATATTCTAAGGCTTAAACACCCATGGATACCTTGGGGCTATAGGGGAAAGGGGAAGGGCGTCATACAGACCCTAGCGACGGAACACGTCTGCAGGTGACATGCTCACATTCTGGCCCGGCTTTATAGGTCCGCCGGGTGGTACCTCCGCGTTCGATAGCCATGGACCGTATACCACCTACGGACAATCACAACATAGCAAAGAGAGAAATTTGCTTGGGACGGGATTCGAACCCGCGCAGCGCACCGCGATTGATAAGTAGACCCATGGCGTCCACCATTACGATGCCGCTGCTGCCAGAAATTGCTCTAGAAATGATTTTCACACTCTGTGTAACCATCATTTTGACTTAACCAAATGAATGGTCAACTCCGTACGTCCATCTTACTTGGTTAACTGTTTAAAACCGTCCATAACCGTTGAAAAATCGTCGCCAGAATAAGCCTTATATGAGCATATGGTTAGATTTATCGCCATCTATGAGAGACTGGCAAAGGAGGAGCATAGCTGTAACAAATACTCATAGATGACGTGATTGTATATCATGTCACCTCGTATTAAATTTTGGACACCAAAATACACTACATGGTTGGCTATCTTGTGTTAGAATACGTTGATCACTGGTTAGTGCCTAAAAACTCCAACATTCTGACTGAATGTTTCCAAAGTTCAGGGAATTAAGAGTGATCGTTTAAAAACTTTTTCTCAAGTAGAAGCTTTCCATCAAGTTGATATATATTCAAAATAGCTTCTTTGGAGCTGTCAAATATCATTCCTGCACGTCACTGGTATGATCGTTGCAGTAATCTACGATACAAGAGCACCGTACGTATAGTTCTGGTCAGCAATCTCGCAATCTCTGCATCTCGTTGAAAACAATATTTTCTTCTGGTCTGCATGTGTGTGTGTATGCAACCGAGCAGGGATTCGCACGCAAGTCATGCCCTGAAGCGTGGGCAGTCACTCGGCCGTGGCTCCAAACTGAATGGAGTGGCTCTAATTTCATAATAGGATATATGCGTGCTGCTATTGACCAAGCTTGCGTTTTCGTTATATACCCTACGGGCAGTTACAGCAGCGCATGCAACAAATTAAATAAGAGGATCACCATATATCTTACAATGTCGAAAAAGAAAGTTTCAGTGTTTTTGCTTCCAGTGTCACTGGCGAGGAAGTGTTGTAACCGCGCAAAATTTTGAAAACGAGATATTAGTAGTAGTAGTGACCCTTTTTACCAACTTCGTAGTACCAACACTGTACTACTCCACGAGCCATCTACTGGTAACTGATATAATCACCCAACACCAGTGGTGAGATGTACGTTTCGTTAATATTGCACCCACGTGCATGATATAGACAACACACAGAATTAAACATCCGAGGTGGAGGCTAGAATCCGCGTGCCACGGGTTGCTAGCTGGACGCGGTAATCACCGAGCTGCCGAAGTTCCCCGAAGTGGCACGGCCAATAATAGCGCACTTTTCCACCAAGGTATGTAATGTACTATTTCATTATGATCAACAGTCGCTCCCAAAAATGTGTCTGATCTTGAATTAACAAAAGATACAAAATCGGAAGGAGTTCTAGTAAACGCGGATAATACTGAGACTATGCGTTAATTGTCAGTAAAAGAAAGCAAATATTTTACGCAAACATTTTGGTACATTTTACAACTTAAAGTATTGGCTTTCAGGCAATCGTTTTAAATACCATTTATTGTCTGGAAAATGACAAAGATCTGCAGTAACACGATAACCATCTATTTCCATTGAACTTTAGGTATGAGGTATCTGCTAATACATTTCCGTCAAACTCCAAAATGGGATCTTTCTAAATGTTCATTAATTGTGAAGCCACGTTCATCCAAAATGGTCATGAGGCAGTATCAAACAAACCATTTCCCGACTTAGGCCTTAGAATATAGGCAGTAGCGGTGGCCGCAGTAGTAGACTCTTCGGTCTCAGGATCAGTCGCCGTGCGCTGTGCGGGTTCCAGTCCCGCCCAAGGAGAAATTTTTCTCTTGGCTATGGATGTTGTGATTGTCCGTAGGTGGTAGACGGTCTCTGACTGTTGAATGCGGAGGTACCACCCGGCGGATCTCGTAGGCGGAGCCAGAATGTGTGCATGTTGCATACACACGTGTTCCCTCGCCAGAGTCCGTGTGGCGTTCCCCCCCTTTCCCATGTATCCCCCTATAGCCCCACGGTACCCAATGGGTGCTTTGGCCTTAGGCCTTCGTGGTAGTTGGAATAGATAAAAAAAATAAGAGGAGTCATTCTTTGCTCTACTCGGTTATACGCATTTCTACCAAGTGCATTTACAGCTAAGGTCCTAAACTAGTAAGCGTATCCATATTTAGGGAATCCCTGAAGATGCGTTTGGCTTTCGAGCACCGACAAGCAGGGTTTTTTATAAGTTTTCAAATCAAAATCTACTATATTTTGTGGAAAATCCGAAAAAGTAAATAAATATGGCTGACGTAATCACCATTCAGATCTTCTCCATCCCCCATATCATCAAAGATATGTGAAGACCCCCGCATCCCTCTAGTGTTTATGTAATACTCGAATGGTCCCAGATCAATGAGGTTTTATGGTATACAAGAGCTAATAACCCAAAACATTGTTCATACCTTTCTATAGGGATGCACCGAATACCACTTTTTTTTTCGAAAAGCTAGTATCGGCTACTTGGTTAGAATCGAACGCTAACTGGCATGCTCGGTGCAGTCATCGGCTCTGAATTGCCTGAGCTGTTAGTGATATTAAGCTTATATTTGAGTCTTTGAATGGACCCTTTAAAATTCATTTACTTTTCAAAAAAATTATCGCTTCACCAAACAAGTGTAGCTTACACGTAGGTCACTGTATTAACTGTTCTTTTAGAAGATTTGTTTTTATAATACTTGAGGATTTTATAACAGCTAGGAATACTTATGTCACTGTGGAATTCAGTAGTTGCAATACTAAGGAAAAATTGAAACCATACTGACATTACATTTTTGGAACATTTGTTTTTAATTCACTTTTCAATCGCTCCTGCTACAAAGGAGGCTTATTTGGAAGGCATTCAAAAGGTATATTCGACATCTTAAACGTACGTGTTTACTGAAGATAGTCAACGGTAGGTCCCAGGGTATTCAAATTTGGAAAAATTAACTTTTTGAGTTTTGCGGCATTTTGATGTTCAATTTTCCTTGGGTGTTTCTTTTATTTTTTGAGTGTTCAAAGAAAACAGAAGAGCAAATAAAAAGTCCAAAAGCAATACTACAAAACTAGACTTAAAAAATCATACAAGTTAGTTACTTGATTCGCGAACACGAGATATGTTTTTTGGATGTTATAGGTAGGAGTACTTGTACATCAGGAAAAACCATGTCACTCATTTTCTGTCATCTGTTCGCTAGTCTTTGAACTAATTAATCACTTGGAAACGACGGCTCGGATTTTGATGAAATTTTCAAATAAGGACGAAAAAGCTTTATAGTTTTTAAAAATCTATCTAATGGCGGCTTAACTAGCGGCAAAAAAGTGAAAAAACAAAAATAGCTCATACTTTTCTGGTGGTTCGGGTAACCTGATCATTTTTGTAAAAAATTTAAGAGGTGAACAAGTGAATGGAGGAGGTATATCTCAATTTTTTGACAGTGGTATACTTATATGCCTCCAACCGTGGTAATTTTATGCACTTTTTAGACATATCCCACTCATCATAGATTTCTTCGTACGTTTATACTTATACATGTCTATAATTGTTATTTAATTTTTTGTAGTTTTCAAGGGTACGAGGGATGTCTTTTAAGTTTTGCATACGGAAATAAAACAATATCGTAGGTAGTTTTAAATGACTTTATTGTTTTTCTAAGTATTCTCCACGACGATTAATACACATCTGCATGCGTTCGAACCAATTTTCGAAGCACTTATTCCACTCGTTTGCTAGCAGATCCAAAACGGCATTTTTGAATGCGTCAACTGCTTTTTCTGGTGACTGGAACCTTTGACCACGCAGTCTGTTTTTAATTTTTGGGAAAGTAAAGATATCGTTAGGACTTAGATCGGGACTATATGGAGGATGGTCCAATAATTCCGCGTTTTCTTCCGCTAAATACTGCCTTGTTTTTTGGGCTGAGCTTGCATTGCCTTGGTGGAGGATGATTCTTCTTTCGCGATTGATTTTTCGAAGCTCGGTGATGACTTTTGGCAAACAAATGATGGTATACCAATCCGCAGTAGCAGTTCTTTGCTCATTAAGAGGAATTGTTGCAATATGACCCGCTTTTGACACAAATATCTCTTTTGAAACACTTCGAGGACGGATGACTTTTGTTGGCTTTTCTTCACTTTGGAACACACATACAGTCGACTGTTGTTTATTTTCTGGTTCATAACAGAAAATCCACGATTCGTCACCACCAACAATGCTGTACACATTTTTTGAGTTTCCGGAATTGAAACAATCAAGCGTTTTTTGACACCAATTAACCCTGGCTGCTTTCTTCCAGTCAGTCAACAGGTGGGATATCCAACGAGAAACTCATTGTCTTACTCCTAATTCTTCATGTAAATTTTTTTGAATTGAGGTCTTTAAGATCTTCAAGGACGCCTCAATCTCACGATATGTCACATGTCTATCTTCAATGATGAGTTTGCGCACAGCATTGACGTTTTCCTGGGTAACTGCCGTTCTTGGTGCACCCACCCTGGGATCTTCGCTAAGACTCACCCGTCCACGTTTGAATTCACCATACCTACGGGAAATTGTCGACTGATGTGGCGCTTCGTTGCCGAAACCAGAGAGTAACTCAGCAAGGCATGGTGACACTTAAAAATTCACTGTAGAGAGAACACTGCACGTGTTGTTGTGAAACTTTTAATTTAGGTTTACTAAAGAGAGAGGCTAAGAATCAGTACTGACGTTCGATCCGCGCGGCCTACTATGTTTCTATATGCAAAACTTAAAAGACATCCCTCGTAATTGACAAAATAGCTGCAAGCTAAAATTCACCCTCAATACAGGACGACTAGTATTACTACATTTTTATCATTTTATTTGATACAAACATTAATTCTACCTAACGAGGCGTAACGATGCTTGCAAGACTGCCGTTTCCTAAACATATACTGAATTAAAAATCCTCGTACACACAAAAAATGTACAAGGATTGCATCAGAACGTTGGCTGTTCTAATTTTTCACGTATAAAATTCGTATTAGAAAGTTGTCGCGAGCTCTATTGTGCGAGCCAGAGTGCCAATTCACTTACATCGTTTAAAATTCTCGATTTTTTGTGCCGCGTTTGCGGCATTTTATACGGTTTCGCTGCAGCTACGTAATTAACAACAGATTCCTGAGCTGACAGTCTTACTAAATAAGTAAATACGCAATAGTTTTAGTAAGCGATGCGTTTACAGAGAAAAAGAAATTGTTACCATTTGATTTGATGTGAATGAAACTGTTTTTTTCGGTTGATCGAACCGACCTGAATGAAAATTCTACAGATCAGGAAGTTAGCAGGTCTGTTGAAGGTCCATGTATCATTAATCAATGGATGTAATTTCGGTACGTTATTCATAAAACTTTAAGGATATTTATTTATTGTTATGGCCTATTCGGTGTTTGCCGTATAGTAGGGTTGGGCATAATAGTTCACCTGAAAGAGCGCTCAATATAGTTCAAAGAATATAAGTGAACTAGTTCGCTCTTTTAGTTCAGTAGTTCACTGACACGAGGAAGATCTATGATCGATGTAGCTACAGTGGAATATATATATATATTCCACCAAAATACATATATTCCATAATTTTTTATCCAAACAGTCCTGGACATCTGTTTGGATAAAAATATATGGAAAGATAGATCTATTTTGATGGAAAAATGATTTGATATTTATCGTAAAAAACGTATATTAAAAACCAGTGAAAGTGCATATCTCTTTATTAATTTTCAAAATAAACTCAAAAAAATCTGCAAAAATAATAATACAAACTGAAATAAAAAATACAAAAAGTATTTTACTAAAGTATCAAACACAAAGAACATATAAACAAAACAAAAAACAAACAAAAGATAAACAATTCCACTAACCAAAAACGCAAAGAACATCCATTACTGTCAGCAAGTAAATATGAAAACGTCAACAAAAAATTAATGAATAGTGCTTATTAGAAGATAAACGGATTTTATTTAATAGGCTTTTCTAACTAAGTTTATTTATTTACTCCTCACACCATATATTATGTGTTTCAAGCCAGGTTATTATTCTTACCTTCGTTCTCTAATATCGGGATACAATTATTAAAATCACTAAATTGCCGTTTGCTCTGGAATTCTTTACGATTTAATCACATGTAAAAAGTTTTGGCGCGTGGTCGATGACTGTTGCAAATCTGATTATGTTTTACAGCTTTTCGCGCCACTATTTGTGGAATGCGGGCTGATGCGTGCGCCACCTTTGGGCCAAAAAGATAAGAGATGAAAAACATATAACAGCAAACCTACTTTATCGACGGCAAAGTAGAAATCTCAATAAACAGGTGGCACATTGTGGCTATTGCGACGAAAACGTGGGCCAATGATAAAACCATAATTGAACCATACCGTAAAAATAATATTTGTTTTTATGCTGTGACTGAACGCCCTATTTCCGAAAATAAGAGCTCAAACCTAAATTAAAAGTTTTGTTCGTCATGTCTGAAAAATTAGTTTGAATGCTTGCTCAACATATTTAAGAAATAACTGGGTAATAATGTCAATAAATTAAAAGCTCTATGCATGTCATAAGACGGACGCATAGCATAGCATTCAAACATTTCATTTTAGTTGTTCGGAAGGCTAGATAGATACAAATATTAGATACCTATTTAAATAACATGTTTCACAGAAAGAAGCAAGTCTACTGCTCATTCAATTGCCAACAAAAACATTAACTTATGTTGAATGTTTATAAAGGAAAATTCGGAAATCGCTAGGCCTGACAATAAAGCATTTTCAAAAAATTTGCTCGGCCCGTCAGTTGTGTTCGTTCGGGTGCATCTTTGCACACCGTCGCTCCGTTTAAAGCAAACATCTGATCGAGAGCCCGCCACCCATTGTCCACTGATTCTGAGAGCGAGCCCAGCCCAGCTGTGACAGACTGCGGCTGCGAGGTGCGAGCAGTGAGCCGGTGAGAGGGGAGCGCACACTGAGCGAGTGAGCGGGTGAGCGGTTTTTCTGAAAGCTGCCGAACTAGTTCACCTAGTTCACGTATCAGAGCCGGTTCTTTGAACTAGTTCGTTCAGGAACTACCCAACTCTACCGTATAGGCAAACGGGGCTTGTGCCCAAAGCTGCGGCTCGATGGGGCTCGAAATGCCCAAAAACCAAAGGAAATTAATAAATAGGACCGGCAGAGCATCGCATCTAGGGACATTTTAGATTTAGACGGTGATTTCTTGTTAGAAAATGAAAAAAGTTTATATGAATTAAAGAAAACTACGTGAATAAATCTTTCCTAGAAGAACTGATGCGCAAATATCAAACCTCCATGACGAAATTAATTTTCTCCAAAGCACTTGTGATTTTGTTAGCAAAATTTAATAAACTAATGTTGTCCAGTGACATGTAATGAAACGGTTTATTTTTTTCGATAAAACGAAGTATACGAAAAAGATACAAGAGGCAAAGGAGTTGTATTTTTAGATGCTTAAACAAACAACAAATATTAAAGTTCCATAAAGGCGCTGTTGTTGTTAATTTTAATCTATTTAGAGCTAAATTAGCCTCCTAATGCAACAAATAAAATTGCCAAATGTCAACAGAATCGAGTAAACATTTTTTAAGACATCTTTAAAAAAATATCTCTTAAATTGGTCACCCTGTATCTTGAACCTTTTGCATTTTCGGACACATGTTTATAGAAACTTAGTTTCATATTTTTGAACAAGGAATCGCCCTCTAAAATATCTCCGCCTATTTTTCGAACACCCTGTATAACATCCAAAAAACATGATTGCATTACTTACTCTCCAGTTACGTAGGAAGTAAAGATTGTACATTTACATCATGATAAACTACATCAATCATTTTGTGTATGTTTGTATGTCTCTCTGTTCGCTAATGCTTGATCGTTCTGCGCCTTGGAAAGAATCTACTTCACGGAATTCGATGAAATTTTGACAGGCAGTTACTGCTATACCAAAGAGGAAAAATCTTTGTAATTTCAAGAAATCGATTTAGTGGTGGCGGAGCTAGGGTCAAAAAACGTGGGAAATAAAAATGGCTCAAACTTAGTTTTTGAACGTTTTTGCAGGTCCAGGTAAATTTTCAAGATAAAAATTAGGGGAAAATATTAGGGATGGGGTGGAGGAGGATCTGTCTCTTTTTTTTTAAGCAGATATATTAAACATACTTCAAAAATATCTATTTCCTCATATACTTTTCCTTCATAAGACAGAACGAACAAATAAAAAGTTCTGGTCTCGAAGGAGGCTGGGTCTCATCTGGGTGATTCCGACCGCCGACGCATCGACTCGAATGCTCTTGACATCGTCGCTCGCAGAAGTCAAATCTTGAAAATTTCGAATATGTTATAAAACAAACGATGCAAGACATATGACTTTTAGGATGCATGCAGATTATCACGGGGTATGACCTGGCGCTGGCAACTAATTGTATCGACCTATTTGACTGAGTTGATCCATTGATGTCCTTGAGCGTAGTTAACTTCTTTCTAAGCTTATGAAAAACATCACTGAACTGATAGTGTTGCAACTGAAGTGCAGAGTTAACCTACTTGACGCTATTTTTTTGTGACTTGTTACATCACTGATTCATTCTTCTCCAAGTTTCATATCATCAATGGATATTGAATATCTTCCTTTATTGGTTGCTGATCTGAATATTTCAACAGAATGGATTTTTTTCATTCTGGACTCCGTTTACCCGAAACTAGCCTTGCATTATTTGCTGAACGATTTCATATTTTGCACTCCGAAGTATACGAGATCTGTAAATTAAGTAATGAGACTGATTTTTTTATTTATACTAAGTGACATATAAATCCGAACACCCAGTTTAAATGGTTTTATTTTAATAAAATTTTGTATAAGTACTCAATGAAGCATAATAAGTAAATGATAAAAATTTCAAAATGATTGCACTGTTTTAAAGCCCTTTGACCTTTAATGTGTGGATGCACCCTGATGTGCTACGGATTCTCCAACGCGCCTAGGCATGCTTCTGATCAGGTGGTCAATGTCCTCCTGTGGTATCTCATTCCAGGCAACCACCAACTCCTCTCGAAGTGCTTCTAGAGTCTGAGGAGGACATTGCAAATTGAGCAATCTCCTACCCATCATATCCCACACGTGCTCAATTGGGGATAACTCGGGAGATCTTGGTGGCCGTGGTAACAATGTGACATCATTATGTTGAAAGAAGTCTATTGTGGCTCTTGCAACATGTGGTCGGACATTATCTTGTTGGAAAGTTGGATCTGCCAGGGTGTCAAGATAGGGTAAAAGATTGGGTTCTAGAACTTCGTGGATATAACGCTGCGCGCTCATGTTACCTCTGATGAAGATTAAAGGTGACCTGGAACCATAAGCTGTAGCACCCCAAACCATAACTCCAACAGTGAATGAACATGTCTTTCAACAAAAAACTGTGGATTTCTCGTTTCACCACGTCGCCTTCTAACCCTGGCACGACCATCGTGCATGCCTAAACGAAATCGAGACTCGTCACTAAAGACAATACTGTTCCATTCCTGATCCCAGAGTGACCGTTGTCTGCACCACTCAAGGCGATTACGTCGTTGTTCTCGAGTTAAAGGGAGGACCCAGTGTGGCCGGAATGAAAACAAGCCAAAACTTCTCATTCGTCGGTAAACACTTCGCATGCCAATAGGTCTTCCGTGTTTTGCAAACCATTCATTTGCAATGGACCTGGTAGTGGAGAAACGGTCCCTTAAGGCCAATAATCTTAGGCGGCGATCTTCACGGTCTGTTGTTCTACGGCGGAATCCAGTGCCCCTTGCTCTTTGCGTACGGCCTTCTCGAAGCCATGCCTGACGACACCTAACCACAGTGTCTACACTTCTTTGCACTCTAACTGCAATTGCCCGAAAAGACAGTCCAGCTTCCCGAAGTCCCACTATACGGCCCCTATCAAACTCACTAAGTTGACGAAATCGTACAGGTCTCCGTACTCTAGGCATCGTAACCGATCGTAAAGGATGGCAAGAACCAAAATCCGCCAAGGTTGATTCTTTACTGCGGCTGAAATATTCATTTTTAGAGCGTTAGTGAGTTAAAAAAAAGCAGTATAAAAACCGGAATGTCCAACTGAAAGGGCTGAAAATTTTTTCACTTGTTATTTACAGTAAGATAAATACATTCACCAACTTTTATTAAAATAAAACCATTTAAACTGGCTGTTCGGATTTATATGTCACTTAGTATATATATAATTTATAATATAATAACAATTTGGTATTGTACCCCTCAAAATAACTTTCTTCTGAAGCCACACAGCGCTGGAGACGGTTTTTCCACTCATCATAGCAGTGCTGGAGCTCCGATACTGGGATAGCCTTCAGCTGGTCGGTTACAGCCGTTTGAATATTTCCGACTGTCCCAAAATCAGTTCCCTTGAGGCGATTTTTCAACTTCGGGAAGAGAAAAAAGTCACAAGAACTCGGCGAATAAGGAGGCTGAGGAGGCACATGAATGTTTTCACTAGCCAAAAACTCGGTTACTGACATACTTATGACAAGTAGCATTATCGTGGTACAACACCCAGTTGTTCTTGATGTCTGGTCTCACATGAATGACCCTTTTTGCAAGTTCCGTGGATATCGAAAAAACAAATCAGCATGCATTTGATCTTCGACTTCGTCTTTATTGCTGTTTGCTGCCTTGGAGAGGATGAAGTTTGCCACTTCATGCTCTGGCGCTTGGCTTCAGGGTCGTGACACCCAACACCAGTAAGGACACGTTCCAGAAAATGGAGGTCATGTTCAATCGAATATAAAGAGGCAAGGTACCTTTCTAGCCTGGTGTCCTTTTGGTTTTGCGAAAGATTTTTTGAAACCATTTTTGCGCAGATTTTTCTCATCCCCAATTCACTGGTCAAGATCTGATGAACGATGGCTTGAGTCCAATTTAACTCTTCCCCGATCATTCTGACTGTCAACCGACGATGTGAACCCACAAGATCCCTGACTCAGTCGATATTTTCATCGGTTCTGGAAGATTGAAGGCTTTCCGTTTCGTGATTCAGTCGACTTTCTCCCTTCTGAAAATATCTGAAACCACAGAAAAACTTGTGCTCTTGCCAAAACACTGTAGGCCTAGAAAACGTCTTCGATGCACTGTGCCCTAATCGGAATTACAACCTGATAACACACCATTGAAATTGATGTCACTCCTTTTTTAGAACACAATAGAAAATACTGTTTTACAAAATATCGCTACGGACAACCAAATAACTCGAGTGAGTTCAAACTTGTACTGATGGTGAATCACATGTTCCCCTGTCACCCCTCCAAGCTCGACACCTACAGTGTTGTCAGATCGAAGGGTACGTTGCCACTCTCGTTATTCAATTTACAGTCCTCGTATGCCGAAAGTCAGACATCATTCTTCTTTTAATTGTTTCAAGCACCCCCTTCTCTTCAGCCACCCGTGGTGAAGTACCCACAACAGTTTCACCACCATCACCATGAATTCGGTATATAAACAGAGCCATCTGCAGAAACCTCAAGGTGGGGTCTACAAATTACGCTTGCATTGATGAATGAGCTTTCTATGTAACTGTGAACCAAAGATAATGAAACACTTCATTATTAGGATAAATAATGTTTTAAAAGGTCAAAAGATGTAGGTACGTATGCTTCAAACGTTCATTTTTCTTGCGACTGTACAGTTAGTGCCTGCGAGGCCTCCACGGCTTGTATTTCACAAAGACATATTAAAAAGTAATTTGTCATTTCAGCAAGGTAGCGGGCCGTCTTTGGCATTTGAATATAAACAATTTATTTTATTGTCTAAATCACGAACGCCGTAAAACGATATGTAAAATGTTCTTCGGGACCAATAAATAATTGTGTACGTTTCGTCTTATGTTCTTTCGCATCCCACGCGAAATATGTGTGAGCATTGTGACACAAAATCCAATTATATTTCAATAGCTTGAAAACAAATAAAAAGGGCAAGCAGATAAAGGTAATAATAGCTTAATAGGGGGTTTTGGGATTTACTCGAGCGGGGCAGATACACATAAAGAGGCATAACTTGCTTCCTGATGAGTACCACCACCATATATGAGCCCTTTATACTGGGTGTCCGCAAAGTTGGGGTTTTCCTTTACACGACGTGTAGATCTGGAAAACATAAGCAATTTTTCTTAGTACCATATACACCAATCTTTTAAGGGAACCGAGATAAAGGGCTCTGCAATATCAAAAATATCTGAATACCGTCCTGTAGCCGCGACCCGCGACATCCCCGAGTGGTACTAGGACACTAGCTCAACCCGACGACAGAACTGGGTCGGGGTCAGTGTGTCAGGTCAGTATGCAACCTTTAACCGACGGTTACGGTCACGCGTGTAGAGGTAAACGAACCCGTATAATCGATTGCGTTTCAAAAAAAAAAATAATGGCACACTCATACACCAATAATGAACTCGTTGATATGTTGTTAATCTATAGTGAATGTCTTCAAAATGCTACAGAGGCGTCGCGAGTGTATGCAGATCGTTTCCCTAGACGACATCATCCAAGGCCCCGTCGGGCACATTTTCAACAAACATTTTCGGTGAATGTTTGGGCTGGCATGGTGAACGGTATGCTCATTGGACTATTTATTCTCCCAAATCGATTGGACGGGATGCAATACCTAGACTTTTTACGCAACATTTTGCCTTCCTTGTTAGAAGATGTGCCATTAAGTGTAAGATAATCAATGTGGTTTCTGCACGATGGTGCACCGCCCCATTTTAGACGCGAAGTGCGTGAGTTTTTGAATGAATTATTTCCGAATACGTGGATCGGACGTAATGGACCCGTAGCGGGGCCTCCGCGATCTCCAGACTTAACACCATGTGATTTTTTTCTTTGGGGAGAAATGAAACGCTTAGTGTACAAAATGAAGTGCATACGGTTGACGAACTTCGTCTCAAAATTGAACAAGCTGGTGCTTTCATTCGGGGGAGGGACTCCATTCTCAAAGCTTGCACCGATGCTTGGCTACGTCGTGCACGCACCTGTGTTTTTGAATCAAACGGCGATAACTTCGAACAATACCTATAAAGTACGTTTACCTAAAAACTGGAAACGCGGCAACGCCATCTTATTTGTTACCTCTGTTCGTGGTCTGCACCACCGCCGGCGTCTGCTCGGTAGCGCATCAGCTGATTTCATTTTCTGTTGGGGCGGTATGATTTCGGGCAGAGACGTACTTAGCCCTTCTCGTCAACTGGAGAGTGAGTACTTTTTCCTTTATTTCTTTTACTACTCATTACCTTTGTTATTTCAAGGGTAGTTGTTTCTGAAAAGGAAAACCCCAACTTTGCGGACACCCTGTATAGAGGATACGTCTAGGGCAACCGATCAGAATAGTAAAAAAACAATCACTAGAAATACTTCACCGCATTCGTAGTCCATTTACGCCCAGACAAAACGAAACATGCCCAAAAGCGAGATTGTACAGGTCCGTATTTGCCTCAATGGCCTTGGAATAATCTAACAAAATAAATGATTATTTTTATAGAAAAAAGTTCACAGACTTTTCACAATCCTTTATTCGCTGGAAGTACTTGAATCATCGTCCGAATGGTTAATATTAATTACTACTGGTTCAATTTGAGTATCGATCATATTGTCCAGATCCCAGATCTGTATTTCGATTGTCTCTTGAACGCGACGGATGCAATGGTTTGCCGCCACTCTGTTGACAGCTTCATAAAACAAATAGGTCGATTGAACATGACTTACTTCCATGCAAAAGTGCTTCTTTTGTCCGTTAGTGGGCGTCGAAGCTTTCTTTTTAAAGTGAAAAAAAATGTTCTTCGTATCTGGTTTTTTCAATATATCAAGTGTTATTATCTAGTCGGCATCTACTTGGCGGAAATCTAGGACGTTATGCCAGTGTCAGATTATTTTTGACAATAAGCTTCATAAACTTCAAATTAATAAGTAACGTTTGAATTTGTTTGTTCAGCGTCAAAAAATGCTGCTATAATTAATTTAGGGATAGGGGTAATTTTGACCTTTCTCGAAATTTTTTTTTTTTTTGCAAAAATCAAATACCCGGATGTCTAGCAAAACATGTGTTCCGAATTTCTTTCAAACCGGACTGTCGCTTCCAAAAATATACTAAGTGACATACAAATCCGAACACCCAGTTTAAATGGTTTTATTTTAATAAAAGTTGGTGAATGTATTTATCTTACTGTAAATAACAAGTGAAAAAATTTTCAGCCTTATCAGTTGGACATTCCGGTTTTTATACTGCTTTTTTTTTAATTCACTAACGCTCTAAAAATGAATATTTCAGCCGCAGTAAAGAATCAACGTTGGCGGATTTTGGTTCTTGACATCCTTTACGATCGGTTACGATGCCTAGAGTACGGAGACCTGTACGATTTCGTCAACTTAGTGAGTTTGATAGGGGCCGTATAGTGGGACTTCGGGAAGCTGGACTTTCTTTTCGAGCAATTGCAGTGAGAGTGCAAAGAAGTGTAGACACTGTGGTTAGGTGTTGTCAGGCATGGCTTCGAGAAGGCCGTACGCAAAGAGCAAGGCGCACTGGACGCCGCCGTAGAACAACAGACCGTGAAGGGACCGTTTCTCCACTACCAGGTCCATTGCAAATGAATAGTTTGCAGAACACGGAAGACCTATTGGCATGCGAAGTGTTTACCGACGAATGAGAAGTTTTGGCTTGTTTTCATACCGGCCACACTGGGTCCTCCCTTTAACTCGAGAACACCGACGTAATCGCCTTGAGTGGTGCAGACAACGGTCACTCTGGGATCAGGAATGGAACAGTATTGTCTTTAGTGACGAGTTTCGAGTTTGTTTAGGCATGCACGATGGTCGTGCCAGGGTTAGAAGGCGACGTGGTGAAAGGGGGAATCCACAGTTTTTTGTTAAAAGACATGTTCATCACACTGTTGGAGTTATGGTTTGGGGTGCTATAGCTTATGGTTCCAGGTCACCTTTAATCTTCATCAGAGGTAACATGAACGCGCAGCATTATATCCACGAAGTTCTAGAACCCCATCTTTTACCCTATCTTGACACCCTGGCAGATCCAACTTTCCAACAAGATAATGCCCGACCACATGTTGCAAGAGTCACAATAGACTTCTTTCAACATAATGATGTCACATTGTTACCATGGCCACCAAGATCTCCCGACTTATCCCCAATTGAGCACGTGTGGGATATGATGGGTATGATATTGCTCAATTTGCAACGTCCTCATCAGACTCTAGAAGCACTTCGAGAGGAGTTGGTGGTTGCCTAGAATGAGATACCACAGGAGGACATTGACCACCTGATCAGAAGCATGCCTAGGAGCGTTGGAGAATGCGTAGCACATCAGGGTGCATCCACACATTATTAAAGGTCAAAGGGCTTTAAAGCAGTGCAATCATTTTGAAACTTTTATCATTTACTTAAGTAGATGTCTTATGGGGATTCGGTCTCAAAACTTCCAAAATCCGCCACCAGAGGCGCTGGCGTCGCGCGCCATTGACAGGTTGTTGGACGGAATCTGTAATCGAAATTCATGAGTTGGGGATTCCGCCGCTAGATGGCGCTGTCAAACCAAACGGAATCTGTGTGTCATTGGACACCTGTCATGCGTCATTGGGCATCTCACGCATAGATGGCGTTACACGTCATCTGTCATACGTCATTGGACACCTGTCATTGATGGGTTGGGCATCTCGCGCATAGATGGCGCCGATTTGTTTGGCGCTGTACAAACCAAACGGAATCTATGTGTCATTGGACAGCTGCCATTGATGGGTTGGGCATCTCGCGCATAGATGGCGCCGATGTCGCACCTGTCTGGTGTTGGCGTGGATTACGGGGGGCATTCAGAACGTGTATACAGGGGTGCATCGAAAAATAGCGGATCGATGGACCGACGGTATATCGTTAAATCGTATATAGCAAGGCGTGACCTAAATAGCGTGGTGGGCTCCTCTGGTCGGTCGGTCGGTCGGTCAGAATGTCTCATAACCTGTATACGATGTACTGTTATTATTATACAGGATGATACCGTTCAAAATGAAACTTTATGTAGTAGAATGATGGTGGGGGGGGTGGGGAGTCGAAGGAACCGACTGTTTTTTTTTTTTGTTTGACAACAGGCTGAATACGAAATAAACATAGATTTCTGAAAAATGTATTTTTTAATGATATACAGATACAAGTTTAGATAACAGAGTTTTTAGTTGATGTAACAAATCCTGGCTGGGGCATGGTACTCCAAATAGAGTCCAATGAAATGGTCCGGTCGCAACAACTTTTCTTGTAAATTCATTAAATTTATAGTAAGTTGCGTGACGGAAAAAGTAAATATGGCCATCAATCCATCGAAATGCGAGAGAAATATCTTCAGGTAATTCAGGAAATATGTCTCTTATCCGTCCTCTGTTCAACACATCAGTAAAATCGTTAGAAAATTCTATATATGACATATTATTATAAAAGGTATAGGACCGTCCTGCGTTTGATTGAAAAATAGCATTGATTCGAGCCCTATCGGGTATATCAATTGAAAAATTATCAAGAAATTTAATGGTAGGGAATGATGCTGAGAAATATTTGTTTGGAGACACAATGGTAATCAAGTCACCGTTTGTTGATTGGAAAATATGTTGTAAAGTGTATTGACGTAATTCTGTAGGAACATAATCGACAAGAAGTTCAGGCTGAGATGGGATAATCATTTCGTTTAAGTCTAGTTTCCATATAAACATATCATGTGCAATATACATATATAATCGGTAATTTGAAAACTCTGGAGCAATAGCTAAAAACATAAAATCTGGAATAATATCACACAAATTTTTGAGGATCGGCTGCTTACGAGTTGTAGATCTTATAGTTGTTGTTGTTGTTTTTGGTATTGCTGATGCGGTGGTAGACTTTGGGATTGAATCATATTTGTTTTTTCTTCCATATAGATATTGTACTGCATTTATATCATCAACATCTAGACCACGAATCTCATGCTGATAGAAGGCAAACATAATAGCATTCGGAGAAGCACTATGTGCTATGCCGAGGGCATGTCCAATTTCATGAACCAACACCATAAGAAAACTAGTTTGATTTTTGGGTATATTAGGATTATTTCCAAAATACCAGCGTTCATTTATATCTAAATGGATTTCTCTACAGGTGCCGCTAGAGTCAGGAAAGTATGCATGTCCTAAAACGCCGCCAGCATCATCTAATGTCAATGGACATTCATCATTACCCATACAGTTTGCGCTAAAATAATGAGTCTTGCTAACCATGGTTATAGTAATATCAGGAGGATATAGAGTGGGATTGGTAACCATTGTAAATGTTAAGTTTGAAACATTTTGCCACATCTGAAAAGCCATTTCTGCATCTTTTTGGGCCGCAGGTGTGTTTCGAGGGAAATACCATTTCAGGTCATGTTTCCGAAATGGAAAACTTGCTCTAAATTCAGCATCACTGTATTGACAACGCGGACGATTCATAAATTCAATTGTTGCATTATTCAACAATCCATCCACTGGTAAATTATACTTTTCTTGCAAGTTAGTTAGCAAAGTAGAGAGATCTGTTGTATTATCGATGATATGTTCATATTGAGTTAGGTATACTATAGCGTCTTTTTCGGAGAAATCGTTGCAAAGCACGTATGTGAAAGTTGAAATAAAAAATAATACGTCTACCCACATCAACATCTTGATAGAGAATGATGTCAAAAATCTCAGATAGCAAATATAAATTCGTTTACCCCCCCAATCAAAATCTTGACTGAAAAAAAATTAGGCAGCAAATATACAATAATCATACACGAATTTCTATATTTCTAAAATTCTACTCTCATGTGCAACTTGTAATTGGAATTTCCGCCGGACAAACGATACATTCATGTATTACTAAGAAATTATATAAAAAATACTGCAACC
>CAVLJG010000003.1:104722320-105135392 GCA_963669975.1 Acanthoscelides obtectus | reverse complement strand
GAGGAGGCAGCAGCAGCAGCATCACATACTTCTCCGATGTTTGATCTATATCGATCTCCAGCATTCGATGAATCTATTCGCAAGGCTGAGTATAGATCTTATACACCGTTCATCAAGTCATTTAATTGTAATGATGTTGTGGAATTTAGCATCAATCAAGTAGATTCGTTCTTTGCAATGAACGCTTCCCTTCTATCTATCAAGGGGAAAGTTGAAATAACTGGAGGAGGAGGAGCAGGAGATGTATCTTTAGCTCCAAACTTTGGTGCCTTCCTATTTGACTCTTGCACTTACAGTGAATCCGCTAGAGAAGTTGAAACAGTACGTGATCCTGGTATTGTAAGTACTGTCCGAGCTTACGTATGTTACAGTGAGGAAGACTCAAATCATATGGCTATAGCTGGATGGAACTATCCTTCAACACCTATAATGGCGTCAACACATAACAAGTCTTTTAGCTTGCTAATGCCGCTTAAACATATTTTCAACATTTTCAATGATTATCCTATGATTACGTGTGGCAGACAAACTCTCAGATTTGTGAGAGCTAGAAACGATAACGATTATATCATTATCAAGGAAAAAACTGGAACGACGACGACAGCGAAAATAACTATTGAAAGCATGGAACTGAAAATCAAACATATTTACCCGAGTGATGATGTGAAAGAACAACTTTTGAAAGCTATTCAAACTGATAAGCCGATACTTATACCGTTTAGAAAATGGGATCTGAATGAACTGCCTGCAATTACCGCAGATGCGAGAAGAGAAATATGGTCAGTTAAAACTAGCACCGCAATCGAAAGACCACGTTTCATTATAGTATGTTTCCAAACCGGTAAACGTGACGTCGCAACCTCAGACCCTACCCTGTTTGATCACGTGAATGCTGCTAGTATTCGAGTATCTTTAAATGGTGAATACTATCCCAACGAACGTATGCAATTGGACTTTGCAAACAATCACTTTACTGAAGCTCATTTCAACTATAGCGACTTTCAAACCAGCTATACAACTTCTTCTTCTCCTCTGAAGAGATGTCTTTTAGATTATACCGCTTTTAAAAATCGCGCTTTGTTTGTTATTGACTGTTCCAAACAAGAGGAAACCATGAAATCATCAACTGTTGATGTTAGATTGGATATCGAAGCCGATACTGGCTTTCCAACCAACACCAAGGCCTACTGCATCATTATACATGACTGCTTAATCGAGTACTTCCCCCTCACCGAAGTTATTAAAACCATCTCGTAAGCAACGAAGGACTCTCAGTTCCGCATCAGACATCATGAGGATCGCGTTTGTTGACATTCAAGGCTTTACAGTTGACGGATTATTCGTACCTAAAGAACTATGTATCGAAATTGGTTTCAAGAAAAGTCATTACATCTTTACACCTCCGCAACCTTTTTCTACATTAAATACTAAGACAAGAAAACTGTCGCTTACTTGGAGAAGAATTTCCATGGGCTTAAATATTCTTCCGGCGACGTTAAATATTCCAAGTTAAATGAAATAATTAAAAATAAGGTGATATATGCGGCTGACTATGTCTACGTTCGTGGAGAACAGAAAGCAAACTTTTTACTCAAGAAATGTCACATTTTGGTGTTTTTTCCCAACATTATTGATGTTTGCAAGTATTGATGGTACACCGTGTGCTACTGGAAACTTTGTGCTGATTCCCAATCCATGCCACACCAACGGACAATTTTCCTGTACCAGAGAAATGTTGAACGTCTACGCCACTGGTTTTCAAATATCATATTACCTATGTCTTCTTTTCTATCTTCAATAAAATATTAAACGTATTATTGTAGTTTTATTGAAAAATACCTCTGGTTTGCGAAAATAACTTGTCAGCAATGTCTATACTATTTTAATTTGAACGGTATCATCCTGTATAATATAACAGTACATCGTATACAGGTTATGAGACACTTCTGACCGACCGACAGACCGACCAGAGGAGCCCACCACGCTATTAGGTCACGCCTTGCTATATACGATTTAACGATATACGTCGGTCCATCGATCCGCTATTTTTCGATGCCACCCCTGTATACACGTTCTGAATGCCCCCGTAATCCACGCCAACACCAGGACAGGTGCGACATCGGCGCCATCTATGCGCGAGATGCCCAACCCATCAATGGCAGCTGTCCAATGACACATAGATTCCGTTTGGTTTGTACAGCGCCAAACAAATCGGCGCCATCTATGCGCGAGATGCCCAACCCATCAATGACAGGTGTCCAATGACGTATGACCGATGACGTGTAACGCCATCTATGCGTGGAGATGCCCAATGACGCATGACAGGTGTCCAATGACACACAGATTCGTTTGGTTTGACAGCGCCATCTAGCGGCGGAATCCCCAACTCATGAATTTCGATTACAGATTCCGTCCCACAACCTGTCAATGGCGCGCGACGCCAGCGCCTCTGGTGGCGGATTTTGGAAGTTTTGAGACCGAATCCCCATAAGACATCTACTTACTTATTATGCTTCATTAAGTAGTTGAGCAGTTGAGCCTGTCTTTCCCACTCCGAGACCTTTTAACTATTTTTTTCAGTCATAAAATTAATAAAAAATGAAGATAGCCACATGCGGCTTTCACTAGCTTGTAGCGCTTTTCACGCATCTTCTGAGTAAACAAAAAAAATCATTGCGTTTAAGACATTCGAAAAAATCCATATTATATTACGGCTTTGCCATTGAACCTAGCCGATGAAAAACGAACTAAACTAACGAAACTTAAGAGCCGTTTAGAGCACGCATAATGCCCAACAGAAATTGCACTACTTTTTTTGAAATGGCATTGAACCTCCCTTAAGACAATTCACTTACGAAAAAGTGATGTTAACAAAATGTTAACTATGGGTGTTTTCTTAATAACGGGATTTCTAATTTTGAGTTTACAGTTACGCGCCGCTAGCGGCCATTGTAAGGAGATGAAAATAATTTGCAATAATTTCTTTGGTCACCTTTTTGATAAAAGGTTTTAATTGATAGCTCCAGGGTTCAGTATTAGAGACCTGGGGAGTATATCAATATCTGCTATTTTTTACGTTTTTGACAACCTGTAGACCACTAAAAGGGTATACATCATAAAACCTTTTATTCTTTCTGCAATCTAAGGTTTAAAGCTTAATAGGTTCATACGAACCTCTAGTAGCTTGACGGGCAGGCTCTAGGGCTCTCCTACCATAAAGGAGGAGGTAGACAGGGTGATTTATCGAGCAATGGCAATATTCCCAGAGTAGACGTACATCGAAAAATAAAATTAAAAACCCTTTAATGTTTTAAAATGCCTCGTTACCAAGATATAGAGTGTTTCTATTTTTTTACGCCCCTGATGATACTGATTAAAGACAAAGCATGGATATTCTTCAATCAACAATTCGGTGAGATGGGATTAGTCGTATGGGTGCAGGAGCACGTGGTT
Source organism: Acanthoscelides obtectus (assembly GCA_963669975.1). NCBI lineage: Eukaryota > Metazoa > Arthropoda > Insecta > Coleoptera > Chrysomelidae > Acanthoscelides > Acanthoscelides obtectus. Next base: position 105,131,939 of record CAVLJG010000003.1, on the reverse strand, counting down.
CAGGTAAGTGCACTGACACAAAAAGTCATCTCGTGTCGATGATCGGCCCTTTCGGAGAAACATTCTTACGGCCGCCCTCTACACACAGTTTTCACTGTACAAAGTATGCATATATTTTTTTCTATAAAAAGAGTGGCCTGACAAAATTCTCTTAACTTTATTGGAAGTGTAACAGGTGCTTCAAGGAAATCAGTGGTGTGGAAAATATTTTTCTCTTACCTCCTGATGGGGTCAAAATATCACAGTTTGTACTCCAATAATGTGCATTCGGCCGAGTCATTTTTTATAGCAATTACATGTACAAAGTCTGAAATTTCTACTTTAGAAATACAAAATATTCTCCGTTGCGAAATTATAACTTCACTTATATTTATGTTACTTATGTACTGACTGTCAGTTCGGTTTCAGATCAGATACGATTACTTCTCTAGCTACTGATAGTTTCATTAAAAAAATAAATGCAGCTTTTGAAAGTGGTGCTCATTGCTTAGCTAATTTTTTGTCCTTACTAAGGCTTTCGATGGTGTCCAACATTGCAATCTTCTACAAAAATGTCTCATTACAAGGTCCGTAGCAGTAGCATTATTGAGCAACAGACTGCAGCTGGTAACCTTCAACAATACTATCATGGGACGTTCTAGAGGATTTTGGCTCCATTTTTATTCTTAATATACATAAATGACTTTCCTAATTGTAATACAAACAGAAACCTTATACTGTTTGCCGATGACACAACAATACTATGTATGTAGTAGCAAATCGACCTTTTCCTGCGAATATTGAATATACATAATGATATGCGAATATTGAAGCGTGTGAATCTACATGAAAAATTAATGTCAGTTTGCTTTATAAACTATGGTCCAAAATGTTTCCTTACAAAACTGGGGGTGTTGAAGCTTTAGGAAAAAAATGGAAATTAATTAATATTTTCAGAGCCGCTTCAGATATTTCACTGATATTTAGTACGTAGTGAAAGTTATAAAGTTGCATATTTTTCAATGCAAAAATAACGTTAGCTTTAACAGTGGCGGACGTAAGGGTATTGACTAAATTATTTGTGAACTGCCCGTTCAATTTAAATCAAATGATCTCTTCTGATTTGTTTTCCTCTGATGTGCCATTTTTGAGTAAAAAAATAACCGTTCTATTGAAGAATGCAATTTAGCAATAAATATCTAGTTGCTCTGGAATATGTTACTGGCTTTTGACATCTGACAGGTCTCTGTTATTCAAATCTGTTCGGAACATCTCAAGGTAGACTTCTAAGTGCGAGAAACACCTGAAATTGAGGAAGCAGTGCTGCAGGAAGTCGAAAACATCCTGAAACGAGTACGAGGAAGGTCGCTGACACTTAAATATTTGTCATCAAATTGTTTGGAGAATTTTAGTGGACCTATATCCTTACCACATTTTAAGAGTGCAGGCATTATTCTCATTGATTTTCCAAGGTATCTTTAAAAAAATACACAAAATTTGAATCAATGATTCTGTTCACGGATGAAGCTAATTTTATCAATAATAATATCATAATCATTTGTGGGCAGAAAAAAATCCCTATGCCGTAACCGAAACCCATTTCCAACACCAATTTTCGGTTAACGTGTGGGCAAGAATTATTGGCAACCACTTTATTGGACCATTCTTCTTGCCGGGGCGTTCCTTGGAGGAAGTACTTCCAGAACTTCTTGAACATGTTCCATTGAACGTTCAACAGCAAATGTGGTTTCAGCATGATGGAGCGCCGGCTCACTTTTCGGATCTCTTATAATGGTGATGTAGTGTGCTTGTTTACTTTTACTCTGTTTATTAATTTCTTCGGATGTGCTTGTTCTATAGGTTGGTATTTATTTTAAATTCATAGAATCATTTTAAAGTTTTCTACAGTTTTCTGTTAATGTAGTTCTTTGCTGTAATGTTATTATTGTATTACACCAATAAAGAAATGAAATGACTGAATGTGAACTGTATGCTATTTTTGAACCTAATTTATGCCTTGCCAATGTTCGCTTAATGTCCCCTGCATTGGATATTTATAATTGTGAATCATACAAGTACTCATTTTTTATTTATGAAGTCGATTTTATGTAGTAGCTGCATCTGATAAATATTCGAACATTCACCTTTAATACTAATCCTCAAGAGACAAGGCTACAAACACGTAATAAACATATCAATAGCTGAGTCATACAAATGATTACGATGTTGATTTTTCCAAATCTTCCAACTGCTCGTAAATATTCTGAATATAATGCACATCCTACTGATTCCAACACCATCGACCTTCTTCGCTTTTGTGTACATAGATTTTATTCAAAACGGGCAGGCGTACTGACTCGCATGAATCAAACTGAAACCTTGAGTACACTTTACGAACCGCCCAAGTGTCGGCAACAGCATTACGTCGAAAATATTAAAAGATAAGAAATCCTTTTATTGTGATAGTTAGTCTACCTTAATAACTTCCTCTTGTGGGTGAGGTTTCGTATTCTGCAGTCGTTGCAAAATGTGTTTGCGTTACAAATAGTAAATTTGCTTATAGTACGGTCGATTGAGACATCTCTGACATGGTATATGTGGCTGAGTTTTATTGAAGCAGGGTTGAATTTCCTCCGTCAATTGGATAATGTTGATAGAGGTGACAGATGCCTCACAAACTGTGATTTAGTAACTAATATTCTTAAATTACGAATAAGTAGAAGTGCTTGACGGCAACGATAAATAGCGTCATGGGATCACTGCAGGGTTGCCAACTTAGTAGCTTTCCCGCTAGATTTGGTGGGTTGAGGTCCCAATCTAGTAGCAAAGCTTTCAATTTAGTGTACAGGGTTACAGTGAGATGATAGTTATAACTATGATATTTCGAATAAGGTTGTAGCTAGAATAAAGACTTCAGAATGATACAAAATTAACGAATTTCTCAATAGATTGACACTTTGGTATTCTACAATAATTTCAAGTCAATTAATGAAGTTTTTATTTTTACTAGTGCCCCATCATTTTTAAGTTTTGAGGAAAATTGTAATTTTTTTATTGTTTACTACATTTATTCTAATGTTCTATCTGTTTGTGTTTATTCTCTTTACCATTTTTCTAGAATAAAACGAATATTTTTACAGTTTATGTTTCATTGCAACCGCAATTGAATTTTTTTTGATATTAGTATCTTAAAGATAAGATATGTTCAATAAATTTTTTCATTATCCTGGAAAAATAGTTATTGTTCTACCACTGAAATTAAAATTACTAAAATTAATTACGGATAAACCGTTTATCCAACAGTCTAAAAAACAACTAGAAATACGACAACAAATGTACGAGGGATGTCTTTTAAGTTTTGCATATGGAAATAAAAGAACATGGTAGGTAGTTTTAAATGACTTTATTCTTTTTCGAAGTATTCTCCGCGAAGATTAATACACATCTGCATGCGCTCGAACCAATTTTGGAAGCACTTATTCCACTCGGTTGCTGGCAGATACAAAACGGCATTTTTGAATGTGTCAACTGCTTCTTCTGGTGACTGGAACCTTTGACCACGCAGTCTGTTTTTAATTTTCGGGAAAGTAAAGAAATCGTTAGGACTTAGAACGGGACTGCAGGTATATGGAGGATGGTCCAATAATTCCATGTTTTCTTCCATTAAATACTACCTTGTTTTTTGGGCTGTGTTCGAGCTTGCATTCTCTTGGTGGAGGATGATTCTTCTTTCGGGTTGATTTTTCGAAGCTCGGTGATGACTTTTGGCAAACAAATCGTGGTATACCAATCCGCAGTAACAGTTCTTTGCTCATTAAGACAAATTGTTGAAATATGACCCGCTTTTGACACAAATGTCGCGACCATCTCTTTCGAAACCTTCGAGCACCCAAACCGCCGACTGTTTATTTTCTGGTTCATACGTGTAAAAATCCACGATTAATCACCACTAACAATGCTGTACACATTTTTGAGTTTCTCCGTCCACGTTTGAATTCCCCATACCCACGGGAAATTGTTGTGAAACTTTGAATTTAAGTTTACTAAAGAGTGAGGTTAAGATTCAGTACTGACGTTCGACCCGCGCGGTCTACTATGTTTCTATATGCAAAACTTAAAAGACTTAAAAGACTCGTAATAATAGGTTTATTTTGATTAATTTTCAAGTATCTAAAACCAGTCTGGAGGTTTTCCGCTAAAGTTTGATTTTCGCTTCCAAAGTTTGGTGGATTGTCGGTGGGCTTGGGTTGCCGTTCAGTGGGTTGACTTTTCAAACTATTGGTAACCCTGGATCACATGCGCGTTAGCCGCTAAGGTGGAGAATCGCCCTAAGACTACTATGGTCTGCAAAGGATATCGGGCACAGCTACCACCTTTGACATACGATACAAAAGTTGCATAAACTAAGCGCAGGCTGAATAGAATCTTTTTGCAACGTTGCTTCTTGCTTTTAATGGGCCTAATCAAAGGAAGACGCTTATGGTAGTAGGCGATATTTTTCCATTTCGTCGAAGCGAACTGTTATTCAAATATGTCGGAAAGCGAATTTAGTTTACTGTAGTATTTTGTGTACTTTATCATTCAATAAAAAGTAATATTTAAGGAAAAAAACTGTGTTTAATAATTATTCAATTCAAAAATAGCGTGATTTTTGGGACACGCTTCAGTATTGTCCCCTTTGTGAGCTTGCTTCAGAGTCAGTGATGTCTCTCTGTTTCCTTTCTAAGGCCCAACGTTTCTTCGCAAATTCTGAATATCAAATGCTCATTTTAAGCACTTTGACTATTCTATAAAATAAATACGATAACGGGAGAAGGCAAAAATTGCACAACTTTAAATGTATGCAAACTAGCTATACAGCTATCCGTATTAAATATTAATAATATGATGGAAATGACATGATTATAAGTATTGCTGCAAAAAATAATGGTCTCTTTCAAACGACAAGGCAAGCAGCCATCCTCGCTTTTCCCTTTTACGAAACAATTATTCCTACGACGTAACATTATTTATGTTTTGTTTGTAAGAATAGGATATTTCAAAACGGAAAGAACATGAACATCATGTTAAAATGTCAGGTGTGTAAAACAAACTTGCAATTTGTTATCTCGAGGATTTCAAATATGCTTACTAAAAAATTGAGTCAAGTAGATTGATTCAGTACGTCCCACGCATTTTGGGGTTTCTACCGCCACTGTAGATTAAGCAGTTACTTGTCGCTTCTAAGGGTGAAAAGAGATTGATTCTGTCTGTTTCATCTGCTGGGAGGAGGTCGATACATCGTCCACTGTCTGGGCTTTTGCATATTGCAGACTAAGGGCTGATGTATTCGGAGCCATGGAGTTTAATAGAGAGGTTGCATACTCAGCGGAGTGGTCGGACATACTGACCTTCATTAGGGGACTGAGAAGGATCGACGAGAGTGGAGAAGAGTGCTATTACTGCTACTCTTACGTATTTGCTCGAAGAGACCCATATTTGCACCCCAAATTTAACTCGGCAACTTTTTGGTAGTCGAGTCAGCCTTCAAAGATAGTTCAGTGTTTCATTTTCGTGTAAGCATGAAAAATAAAAATTGAGAGATCCTTAAGAGCTTAAAGAAAATCGCACTCTAGATGAAAACAGTATTTTGCTGATATCAGCAAAAGCTTCCGAAATACTAATTTTTATACTAAAACTTTGCTTCATGACTAGATTTTGGATAATAATATGCGAAATTTGTGTACCAAGAGAGAGAGACCTTATTGTATACACAGTTTTGTCTTTTTGTAGTCACGGAAGACAAAATGGATTTTTTTTTACTGAGAAACTGTAGAACTGAGAAAATTCTCCTCATGTACGAGCCCTTTCCCACTTCAGTTGGCCGAACTATTGAAATCTTAGTTTTTTCTTATCAAACACAAATAATAAAAATGTAGCAGGGTGTTATAGGTTTAAAATATTAACAATGAATATTTTTATAATATGTAGTAGGAAACACCAACTTTATCACTCCCTAATCAAATTTGCAGCATAAAAATAACATGTTACAATTACAGCATATCAACCTATTTTCATTTCAATGCAAAATAAGTCTATAACGCATAGGTGGCTGTGAAAAATAAATGTCATGACAATTGTTTTTATTAATCACCGCTGTCATAATACGTTTAAAATAGTTTTGGGTAATTAAGGTTTTCAAAATGGGTAGAGGAAAGGTTATTAGTGAGAAAATTCGGTTACTGAAAATACATTTTTTAATTCTGGGAAATCAACCTCAGAAATTGCAACTTTGTTAGACTTATCGCGGTACAGTGTGAGAAATACTGTTAGAAGATATAACGTAACTGGTTCAGTTAATATTAAGCCACGATATGTGAAAAAAAGTTATATCACAAATGCCGACCGAAGAGCATTAAGAAGAATAATCGAGAACAACAGGCGTGCCAGTTATTTACAATTAAGTGCTCCGTGGAGTAACGCTGTTAGAAGGAGAATTTCGAGGTCCACAACTCATAGAGAGGTCCACAAATTGGGATTTAGCACTTGCAAGGTAAGTTTTCTTATAAAAAAAGTGAAGTAAAAACCCTAAAGTTGCACAACTTGTTTATAGGCCAAAGAAAAGCCACTATTAACTCCACTGCAAAAGAAAAATCGACAATGGACACCTCAACAATGGTGTGCAATACAATGGAGTGATGAGGCCCGATTCGAAGTTTGTGTTGGTGATAGTCGCAGTAGAGTTATTCGCAAAAAATGAAGCATTCCATGTTGACTGTCTGAAGAGAAAAGTGAAACTTCCAGCTTTCATTATGATCTGGGACAGTATATCATCAAAAGGAGTAGGAAAACTTCATTTTGTTGATGGAAATGTGGATACAAACAAATGTTTGGCAATTTTAGAAAAATTGCTTGCACCAGTGATGGAAGAATGTTTGACATCCGGCCAAGATTTTATGTTTCGGCAAGATGGTGCAGCGTGCCATACCTCAAAAAATGCCATAAAATGGATGGAAGAAAATAATGTACCTACCACTTTTGAGATGGGTTTCTAGCAGTCCAGATCTGTCACCTATTGAAACTTTGATGGAAGTCCGCGGAAGCGGACAGCTTGCCACAGCTGGTCAAGAGCTTCCGTGATGTCAAGAGCAACCACTTGAGGCTCACCATGTGGCTGGATACATTGACTCCATAGTTGTGTAACGTATGCTAGGAGGTTGATCGCTAGTGCCGGAAGCCACACTGCCTGTCGCTAATCAAGCCGTGATTTTAGAGATACTTTAGAAGCATGCATATGCAAATAACATTTAGCTGGTAGTACTTCAACTAGTCCATCCTGGTCTGTACAGCATGAAAGCCGGTTTTAAAAGCTACCAGAAGAGCGATTTTCTCGATATGCGCAGGGCGCTACGCCTCTGGCCAGCTATTCCAATAATCACCTACAAACAACGAAAGCAGCAGAAACAAAAGAAGAAAAAGACAAACAAATGAAATCGCTGCAGGTACGCCGTACGGCAGGCTCAGGAGCGGACTTCGAAGTCCAAGGCCTACTCAACATGATCCATTCTGTCTTCGTTTTCAGAGCAGGATAAAAGCCATAGTGTGCCACTAGTCGATTAACCAACAAATCTATTGGTCTCTTTCCGTACTTTTTAAAGTCTTATATTATCTAGAGGAGTAGCACGAATTTATATACACTTCCAAATACTCGATTTAAACAATCCAATGGTAACACCACAGATGGCAGACTGATAGAAAGGGCTGCTGACATAAAAATCTGGACCATGGCCATTATGCTCAAGGAGCTATTAAAAGCGTACGGGAGTATACTTGACTTCTTATCAGACGGCCTAAACTATCCGTTCCTTTTTGGTACCCGAGTATAGTAGTATATTAATCAGTTAGCAAACACCAGTCACTACCAGCTGAAATGCAGATTACACGCAGTACTACTTTTCGCTGTGCTGTGTGAATTAACTGACTATATTTCCGTTTCTCCTAAGACTTGGCTAGATAGGGGTTCCATACAGCAAAATCAAGTTTTCCACCCTTGCCAAGCTCCTATGCCTGTCACTACTGGGGCCTTTCTCAGATGGTACTAGCCAAAACAGAGCTGCAACGATTTTATTTGCCTTATCAGTAGTACGCCTGATGTTTTCAAGATCTCATTCTGGAATAGAAAATCTCCTCCATAATCATCTTTAAATCTGTTTTTGGAGCTTTATCATTATGGTTAGTAGCAGTTGAAGAATTTGAGTCATCTCACTTAATTCCATAGAACCTAACTCGCAAACGTTAGTTGAATGCCGTACGATCAGTATTCATGTGCCTATCATGAAATATATTTATTGACCGTTGCAGTTGTCGCCCAGTCGTGTACTAAAATCAATCATTCCAAAACGCAGACTATCATTGTAAAAAAAACGTCTCGGTCCCCAGCCGAGGTTTCGGTAGACGGAAATAGCATTCGATGGAACAATTCTGCCAAGTATCTCGGTGTCACCCTTGATATAGGCAACACCTGGCAGAAAAATACAGCAGCGCTGACAACAAAATTCTGAATTGCGTTTCGGAAACTATGTCCTTTGTTATGTAGATCATCCAAATTGAGTTTGATAAACAAGGTTGGACTATATAAAATGATTATTGCCTCTTGGTGTTTTCTTGCCAAAACACATAGGCAAAGCCTTCAAGTACTGCAAAGCAGAACTTTACGAATAATTTGCAACGCTCTATGATCTTAATGGACACTACACAAACACCTTCACATTTCTTGCTTGATGGATTATGTCAAGCTACAGGCGCAGCGCCGTTATAGTCAAGCGGAATCGCACAGCAACCCTCTGTTGCGTGACTCAGTGGACTACACAGTGGAGCAAGTTGATAAACTTTCAAGGCCACGGCTCGCACTGGGATAAAAAATTAGCACGAACCTTGAGTAAACCCAAAATTACACTCTAATAAAACCGGAATCAAAATTCGTTTCGTCAAGGAATAGTAAGTCAAGAAATGTATCTACAGTCTTCAAAATAAGGCTATACAATACGATCATCAAGCTGACCCTTTTGTATGGTGTAGAAACCTGGTTAATTGATAAACAACTTGAACAAACATTACTTAAGTGAGAAAGGAACGAGTGTATGTTAGGAGGTCTAATGCGGAAGTCAATCATCTGTATAATGCACCAAATATAGTAGAAGCAGCTAGGACCAGAACATTGCAGTAGCTGGGGCACCTGGAAAGAATGCGGCAAGAAAAAACAGTGAAGCATATAGCATGGAGAGTTCCGGATACCAAGAAGAAAAGAGGGATACCAAGAAGAAGATAGAAGGAAGCGGTTATAGAAGATTTTAGGAGCAGGAATGTCAGAGACTGGAAGAAACGTGCATTAGACAAGAAGTAGTGGAATAAACTTAATAAGTTTAGCGCCTAAAGGCCTGTTTTGCAGCTGTATATATACCAAGTAAAACCTAGGAGTTTCCTCTTAAACTGACACTTCTGTTTTTCTTTGCTCTTCTCCTTTCTTCTTCTATTTCTATTCTTTCTTGGCATTGACTGGTGTCTGGTCAACCAGGACCGGCATATTCGACTAACGTACATTAGACAGTCACTAATGGGCAAAGGTCCTACGGACCCCCTAGACAAACAAATGATGAATAGTACCAGTGCGTCATTAATTAATACAAGGTTACGATCCACCAGCACTGACAGATGATCAGTAAATACTGATGGTACGGACCAAAGTAAATATTGAACGTGTGACATTTGCCTTACATCCCAAATTTTGGTTAGTATACATCTTTGAATCTAGAATTTTTGTAGAACTAGGCAGATCATGTCTAATGGGTCATCTTTTCAAGTCCGTCCCTGATCGTGGCCAGTTTTGCCGTAGCTGGTTGCTCTTCATATTTATTCTTAGCTCAGGGCATGGGATCGCTAATAATTGGAGGCCCTCATGCGTTTAACCAATACTTTAGAAGATTGTTTCATATCGGGATCGATCTTAGCACATCAAGTTGCTGCCTAGCTGCGCGTCTATATACGTATATTGCGAATTGCGATCTCTACCTGGCTATCTACCAACTACAACGTGTACAGGCAATGGACGTCGATCGTATGAATCTGAAAAAGAAGGGATTTTTCATCATTCTGTCTAAAGAACGTCAGCTAATAATGATAATACTAACTTTTATTGCTAAAGGAAAAAAAGTGTGGCAGTTGTAGATAAAGGGAATTAGCCACAGAAGCGTGTGCTTTGGCATGAGCTCATATATATACGTATATATATACGAGCCCCTTCCCAGTTCAGTTGGCCCACTTCAAGATTTGTAACAAAATATGCCTTTATAAACTAAACATGACGATACTATTTACTTCTAAAACAATTTATTTTCTCAAAAACATTTTAGATACACTCTAGTCGTAAAAAATACATATTTGAAATCACGACCTATAACTAATAGAACATCAGAACAAATAAACAATGCGCGAATAAATGCGCAAAGTTAACAAAGCAACAATTGAAGGATTACCATCGGGTAACATCACCTTTATTTTTCATTACGGTTGAAATTCTTTGGGGCATAGTTTTGGCAAAAATTTGGTGTAAGACAATCCTATGTTTCTTGAAGCTTTTGTCTCAGTTCGGTGATTGTACGAGCAGGATGTTGTCGTAGAACCTTTTTCATCTCGTGCCACGAAGTTTCCATAGGTGACGGATCTGGACTGCTAGAAACCCATTTCAAAAGTGGTACATTATTTTCTCCCATCCATTTTATAGCCTCTTTTGAGGTATGGCACGCTGCACCATCTTGCTGAAACACAAAATCTTGGATGTCAAACATTCTTCCATCACTGGTAAAAGCGATTTTTCTAAAATTGCCAAATTTTTGTTTGTATCCACATTTCCATCAATAAAATGAAGTTTTACTACTCTTTTTGATGACATACTGCCCCAGACCATAATGGATGCTGGAAATTTAACTTTTTTCTTCAGACAGTCAACATGGAGTGCTTCACTTTTTTGCGAATAACTCTACTGCGACTGTCACCAACACAAACTTCGAATCGGGCCTCATCACTCCATTGTATTGCACACCATTGTTGAGGTGTCCATTGTCTATGTTCTTTACCCCATCTAAGCCGATTTTTCTTTTGCAGTGGAGTTAATAGTGGCTTTTCTTTGGCCTTTGTGCAACTTTAGGGTTTTTACTTCACTTTTTTTTATAAGAAAACTCACCTTGCAAGTGCTAAATCCCAGTTTGTGGGCCTCTCTATGAGTTGTGGACCTCGAAATTCTCCTTCCAACAGCGTCACTCCACAGAGCACTTAATAGTAAGTAATTGGCACGCCTGTTTTTTACGATTATTCTTCTTAATGCTCTTCGGTCGGCATTTGTGATATTACTTTTTTCACATATCGTGGCTTAAAATTAACTGAACCAGTTACATCTTCTAACAATATTTCTCACACTGTAGTAGTAAGTCTAACAAAGTTGCAATTTCTGAGTTTGATTTCCCAGAATTAAAAAATTTAATTATCAGTAACCGAATTTTCTCACTAATAACATTTCCTCTACCCATTTTGAAAACCTTAACTACCCAAAACTATTTTAAACGTATTCTGACACCTGTGATTAATAAAAACAATTGTCATGGCTTTTATTTTTCACAGCCACCTATGCGTTATAGACTTATTTTGCATTGAAATGAAAATATTTTGATATGCTACATGTGTTATTTTTATGCTGCAAATTTGATTGGGGAGCGATAAAGTTGGTGTTTTCTACTATGTATTATCAAAATATTCATTGTCAATATTTTTAACTTATAAAACCCTGCTACATTTTTATTATTTGTGTTTGATAAGAAAAAAACTAAGATTTCAATAGTTGGGCCAACTGAAGTGGGAAGGGGCTCGTATATATATATATATATATATCCTTGAATTTCTTTGGGTTAAAGGCAAAGTTTTGCATAGGTACACTCTTATAACTTGAACTCGGGCTTTCGATAGTCTAAGCCATCATCGTCTGGAGCTAAAAAAACAATTTTTGAAAAATAGCAACTATAAACAATTAGGAGGAAAATAATTACTTACTAGGTCGGCGAGATTGTTGCTGAAATTGTTCTTAAACGACAGTGAAAGGAAACACAAAAACTACGTTATATACATTGTCTATGGGAAGAAAAATGCACAGATTCGTTGGGATCTCTTCTAAGACCCTTGCGTCTTCTTAGAAATCCGTGGGTTTCGCTTTACTTCCCGCGCCAATTGGAGAATTGTAATCTCGAAAAATTTCGAAAATGCAACAATTCCTTTTTTGATACTATTTTCTGGCCTGAAAATTTCAAGTTGGGCGTCACTTTAGATCATTTCTTTAAATAGAATGGGCGTGTGATATCTCACTTTAAAGCTACTTGTAAGTATTTTATGAATGTAAAAACACCATCTTCAATCGTGGCGAACTGTCAAGCTGTCAAAGTTGAGCGTTTTATATTATAACCGAATAACACTAAAATATGTTATATTAATCTTTTTCTCTTCGAAAGATCTATCCAAATATCAAATTTAGAAAAATTTGCAAAATACATCAAAACGGTTCTCATATTTTATTGTACGTCTGATAGACCTTTCCAAAAGAATTAGATTTACAGATTCTCAGTCCGCCATTTTGAAAGTTATTCATTTTATATTCTTAGGTTTTAAGGTACTCATGAACAGCTTCAAATTGAGATGCCACATGATCCCCTATTAAATTTAAAAAAATATTCCAAAACGGCGCCTAGTCGGCGTTTTAGAATTTGTGATTTTTACGCTCAGAAATATTGTATTCTTGTATCAGTCCCATTACTCCGAATTTCAGCTGCTAACTTGACCCGTTCAAAAAATAAGTAAGGACACCTTTTTGAAAAGCGCTGTATATTTATATCACGAAAAATAATGTCCCTCACCGCCGTCAGCCTGACTATCTACTGATCTGTCTATCTGTCGGTCTGCTTGTTGGTCTGTCTGTCAGCTAATACTTGACCTTGCTATAACTTGGAAGATACTGCTCGAATTTTGATGGAATTTTGTCATAATATTCCCATTTTGCCAAGGATGAAAAACTTTGTGGTTTTTGGAAATCGATCCAGTGGCTTCAAATTATTTCCAGAAAAGGATTCATCGATGCTGGAAATTGGGGATTGGTTGTTGTTAATGTTGCATCTCTAGTGAAATATGTTCTATTATTCAGGAGCTTCTGATCTCGGCTACTATCCACCCAACAGTTACTATCACGCCAATTGACTATACAGGGTTATCCAAATTAAGTGTCCACCATTGGTAACTTTGTTATTAGTAAAAATACAAAGTTGTTTAAATTAGCAAACTAGTAGCATTTTTAACGCTGGTAAAAATGAGAAATAAAAAAAAACAATTGAGAGTCGTTATTTTGATTTTTTTCAGTAAAATAACATTTTTTTAAATGGAAACCCCTGTATATTATATTTTTTTCTGTTAAAGCATCAAATTTTAAACAAAAAAGTTCGTAATGACTTTTCCGCTAAAGTCAAAAATAAAGTCAAAATAACGATAAATATTTTTAATTATTTGCAGTATTATAATATTAAGACGGCTATGAAAACAACATGGCGTTCGCGATTTGACAGCATTAAGATAAGCGACAAATTGTTAAACTGGACATACTCGCAACTAGAAGGCTTTGGAAAACAATGATAAAATCAAATAATGTCAAACATTAGTGTAAATACTTGTTTATAAGCTTTATTGTGTCATTAATTTAAAGAAAAATGTTCTCCCATGAAGAAAAGTGTGATATGTTAGAATGCTATTTAGTGTGCAGAAAATCCTCCTTGAGAGCAACAGTGAATTATATCCCGCTCGCATTCAACCGTATGAACGATATTTTCTGAGACTTTATCGAAAATTTAGGGGCAACGAAAATGTTTTTGCTAAAACAAGGGCAAAAAAAGAATTCATAATAAGCGAGGCCACGGAAATTGCCGTTATTGGATATTTTGAAGCTTATCGTGAGAATTCAATAGCAGATATTCTCAAGGACTCTAATTTCAGTTATGGTACTGTTCAAAGGATTTTAAAAAAATACAAATTTATTCCGTATAAGTACCGACCAGTTCAAACGCTTTTGGCAGGGGATCCAGAGAGAAGACTTGTTTTCTTGTTTTTTGCCATTGGTATCTTAGCTTCTGTCGCCAAAATGTAAATAACTTTCGTTACCTTTTATGGACAGATGAATCAAATTTTTCAAATTCTGGAATGTTTAATAGAAAAAACCACCATTATTGGTCAAGAGAAAATCTTTTGTTAGTACATCCAAGAGGCCCACAAGTCCGTTTCAGTTTCAACGTTTGGTGCGGTATAATTGGTTCAAAAATTGTTGGCCCGTTCTTTTATGAGGGAACCCTAACTGGTGAAAGATATGTGGAATTTATGTCAGAAATTCTGACTAATTTCTTAGACGAATTGGATCTTATAAGTAGACATCATCTGCATTTTCAGCAAGATGGCGCACCTGCCCACAACTCCAGAGGTACTTATCATTTTCTAAGTACTACTTTTAATGATCAGTGGATAGGAACAAATGGCCCAATACAGTGGCCTCCCAGATCACCAGATCTAAACCCACTTGATTACTTCTTGTGGGGTTACTTAAAGAACCAAATTTACAAGCGAAGGTACGATAACCTTGACGCGTTAAAGACTGCAGTTAGGGAAAAGATAACCCAGATAGATGGTAGGACCATACTTAAGACAGTTCGAGCAGTTGAAAAACGTGCCCAAAAATGTATTGAAGAACAAGGTGGTGTTTTCGAGCATCTTCTTTAAAAAAAAATGTTATTGTATTTTGTAAGATTATAAGTTGATGTTGAAAATAAAGTTTGTCGATACAATTTAATTGTTTCAGATTGGAGGCCATAACTTCAACAATTTGTAACCTAGGAGAAAAGTTATTGTAAGCTTTTTTGTTTAAAATTTGATGCTTTAACAGAAAAAAATATAATATACAGGGGTTTCCATTTAAAAAAATGTTATTTTACTGAAAAAAATCAAAATAACGACTCTCAATTGTTTTTTTTATTTCTCATTTTTACCAGCGTTAAAAATGCTACTAGTTTGCTAATTCAAACAACTTTGTATTTTCACTAATAACAAAGTTACTAATGGTGGACACTTAATTTGGATAACCCTGTATACAACATGGCTCCACCTCTCGAGTTTCCCTTCATGCCCCCGTGCACGTACCCCCTACTATCAAAAGACACAAATCGGATTGGCCTTGGCGGCAAAGGACCAGCAGGTCATAGGCGTGCAGTGTTTATGCTACCACAGCAGAAATTGTGTTGGGAATATCTGACACATTGCATCTGCTTTTTGTATATTAGGTAAAAACGTATCGTGTTTCGAATAGAAGGTCCAATCTCACATACAATTGCTTTTACCTATTTCTCTTGAATCATAGTTTATATGGCGTTAGCTCCGTGAATAAACCGAACAATCTAATTGATTACAGAATTGCGTGGAAAGTGCAGAGTCAACCTTCTTGATAATTAAAACGCCCCCCCGATATCTTGATAAGGAAAGATTGCTTGATTGAATGGACTTCAGATTCGGCGACCCAAAAAATGGCAGTGCTCACATTCCATTGAAAATTCAATTGCATTATATGAGAAATGACCCTACGTATTTTGAGTTGCTGAAACCCATGACAATGCAAATTATCTCATTTATGATGTATTTCGGCTCCTATTAAAGTCAAGGTTGAGGCAAACACGCAATGCCAAGACGGCCATGGAATAGATTGTTTAGTAAAATGTTGTTTAGTTGTAAAGTATGAGGTAGCTCCCTAAGATCCGACACAACTTTCACGACTCGACTGTACTAGACGAAGACGATATTGAAATCGTGTTTGGGCTTACAGTATAGCCAAGGTTGAGCCGCAAAATGCTAAGGCGGCCATGAAATTGAGTGTTTAGGAGATGGTCGGTTGGTATTTGCAGAGATATTATCGATAACGATAAATTATTGGTAATTATAGTGAACATCGCACATCCAATCTATACGGACAAGTTGCAACAGTAGAAAAAGCCTCATTTTGCAGAGTGATTGTGCTAAAGTACCATGCGGTGCTTGGGAAAAAACTATAATGCAATTTCAGATGTTATGCTTGGACTGCCTATCGTTCTGACAGAGTCACGGTGAGAATTTATATCCAAAATATTGCTTCGATTGATTGACTGATTTGTATAGATGCTATGAAATAACGTTCACATGAATATATGGTGTTCCTTAATTATTCCAGAATATGATTATATGAACATATATATACAATAGCTGATTTTTTTACTTGAGAAAAAATGTTATATTTTCGAAATTCATTGATTTTAATTTTAACATTATTATAGGAGGAAACAAAAAGGCATATTTAAAAAAAATATTCCATTGCACCACCAGTGGCGTCCGCACAGGTGTGCTTTGAGATATCTTTTACAACATACATAAAAAATTCTACGTTACTGATGTTTTTCATTATGATTATTTTTTTCTGGTTAATGAAAACGGAGGGGGGTGGCATATATATAGCTAACTAAAAAAATGGCGTCAGGTGAATTGACTCTGTATCTTTTTCATTTAACGGCTATACAGCTTACAGCTAGTGATGTAATAAGATATAACGTGTTGCCGGGTAGTTGACGATGCAAGAGTCACAGACATAAATACTACTCAAAATGTGTGTGATATTATGTCTAACAAGTAGGTAGTGCTAGCGAGATGACAAAATCTGAGCTGAACTCAATAATTAAACGTCTTTCATTGATGTCAGATATTCAACATCTACAATCCCATACTCCCTAGAACCCCATAGCCGACCAAGGATTAGAGGACAGACAGGCAGATCGACAGAGAGATGAAAATGAGTGATATCGTTTTTCGAGATTTACAAATCATATAGCATGCAAAAAACAAAATATCATTTTCGAGATTCCTCACAATTACAAAACATCTTCGCCAGTGCTTGGGGCGCCACCTGTGGTACAATAGAATAACTTTACGCAAAAGTATGACCTCTTATAACATGCCGAAATTACAAGTAGTTACTGTATACTTTTGAAAATATAAAATAACAATATGTTTCTTACAAATTTAACACCCCGTTCGTTTAAACTACTTTCATAAAATTTCATTACTTTAGCTTCAACCTATAAATACAAAAATATGAGATATGATAGGTTTTGGTTATTATTATACCTGTAAATCTACATATAGGCAGCGCTGTGGCGAAGAGGTAGACGCTACCTGTCTAATAATCAGTCACCGTCAGCTGCGCGGGTCTGAATCCCGTCCCAATAGGAGTTTTTTCTTAGCTATGAATGCTGTGACGGTCCGTAGGTGGTAAACTGTCTCAGACTGTCGAACGTGGTGGAACCACCTGGCGGATCCCCAAGGCGAGTCATATTTTTTTTAATATACCGAAGCAGCCGCGCAAGCAGACGCCTAAGTGCCAGGGCACCGCGGCTGCTATGAGGAATGTTTGTGTATCGCATGCACACGTCTCGCTAGAGTCCCCATTTCGGGAAGCTTTATGCGTAAAAAATATACCACTTCTGTAACTTAAAATAGTGCAACTTGTGAAATTTGCTACAAGCCCCTTTGGCTTGTGCTCAAAGACCGGCACCCGGTCAGATCGCTCGTAAGCGTTAGCTTTTGAATGTGTGATGGCTTGCTAGCTTGCCAAGGCTTACCAAGTGTGGGAATGAACGTAGAGGTTGATGTTCATTTGATACTCAGACTCTGACACTGTTTATTGACCTGTTCTCATTCAGATGACACAAACCTTATGCATCAGATTTTCTTATGGGATCCTTATTCTTACAGCATAATCATCCATTCATACAAAGTTATCCCTTCTCTGTCAATACGATCAAAGATCCTCTAGGAATAAACGCATTTTACTCATCCCCCGGCATTCGATAGCATTGTTCACACGTAGTTTCTCGTACTGGGCATCCAAACTATATAACCGCTTGCCAACTGAGTGAAAAGAATCCAGCCTAGACAACTTTATAAAAAGGTTAAAGATTACCTTAAAGCAATCGGTTGGCTTGATTTCAACTTTACACATCTCTACAGGTAATTGATTGCTTTCTTTCTCTGTGAAGTGAAATATCTTATGCTTTTCTTTTTCTATGATCAATGTTGTAAACATGTTTAAAATTTATGTATTTTTTTATCAAATCTGAAACTACATTTTTGTCAATTTTTCTTTTTCCAGTTGAGTCTATTATTTTATAAATGTAGTTATTATTATTTCTTGCGGATTTCCCTAGTGTGCCTTTCGAAAAAACCCTAGTGCGCCAATGGCCAACATCTATACTGAAGGAGCCTTACTAATAATAATTTTAGTATCCCAGATAAACAACATATTTCTCAGCAGGCGCGCGTGTCCATTTAGATAAGTGATTTTCAAGAAAAATATATAAGAGGCTTTTACAAGCCATAAATAATAACGGATAATGCATGGATAGCTTGATAGCCTGAAATGAATACCTGATAATGCATGTCCTAAATTATATTTGGTCGGCTTCAATTTCAAGAATCATGATTCAGTATTATTACAAGCATTTGACTTATGTGTATTACTAGGGTCATTTAAAAGCAGCCGATCGGGCTTACTACACAATCATGAGGAAAGCAACGTTCTGCATTGATCTACGTATACTACCTAAATATAGCCAACCATATCCTGTATTCCGGTGACTTAAAAAGGATCTGAAAGATACTAGCGCCATCTATGAAATAGTAGCTGAACACAAAAATGATTTCAGATATATATATTGGAGTGTTGGAGTGTTTAGTTCTGCTACTATCTCATAGATGGCGTTAGGATCTTCTATCTCTATTAGCGCCTCTATAATGCCTATTTTAATTGGGTATCTGCAGGCATTGATTAACGTATTCCGCCTGCAGATCCTAGTTAAGCCAGTGACTGACAAATGTTTTTTGTGACGCACTCGTATGTGTGATGTAACACCCAAAAACATATTTGATTTTCGAAATTTTTCGCGACTACAAAACTTACTCGTCAATTGGAGAGTAAAATTGGTCTTTCAACAACATGACCGATTTTCATCAAAATGCCTATTTAGTAATCTACAAATTAAACTCTTTCGTCTGATACCTCGATTCGGGAGTATTCGCTCATTTTGCACGTACACCTCCCATAGCTTTTAAACAACTGAACGGATTTTCATGGAAGGTAGATAAAAATATTCTCGACGGGCAGAACTTTTGATTAAAAAAGCACACTCGCCCGCCGAGGAACTACGGTCAAAAATTTTGGAACACAACGATTTGTACTTAAAACTAAGAAAGGGTATACGATTATTATTTATATTACTTTGCAAATGCTTTGTACCTCAAATAATGAAAAGAAACGCTTCTACATCACAAGTAATATTTACACATATACTAAGTGACATATAAATCCGAACACCCAGTTTAAATGGTTTTATTTTAATAAAAGTTGGTGAATGTATTTATCTTACTGTAAATAAAAAGTGAAAAAATGTTCAGCCTTATCAGTTGGACATTACGGTATTTATACTGCTTTTTTTTAATTCACTAACGCTCTAAAAATGAATATTTCAGCCGCAGTAAAGAATCAACGTTGGCGGATTTTGGTTCTTGACATCCTTTACGATCGGTTACGATGCCTAGAGTACGGAGACCTGTACGATTTCGTCAGCTTAGTGAGTTTGATAGGGGCCATATAGTGGGACTTCGGGAAGCTGGACTTTCTTTTCGGGCAATTGCAGTTAGAGTGCAAAGAAGTGTAGACACTGTGGTTAGGTGTTGTCAGGCATGGCTTCAAGAAGGCCGTACGCAAAGAGCAAGGGGCACTGGACGCAGCCGTGAAGATCGCCGCCTAAGATTATTGGCCTTAAGGGACCGTTTCTCCACTACCAGGTCCATTGCAAATGAGTGGTTTGCAGAACACGGAAGACCTATTGGCATGCGAAATGTTTACCGACGAATGAGAAGTTTTGGCTTGTTTTCATACCGGCCAAACTGGGTCCTCCCTTTAACTCGAGAACACCGACGTAATCGCCTTGAGTGGTGCAGACAACGGTCACTCTGGGATCAGGAATGGAACAGTATTGTCTTTAGTGACGAGTCTTGATTTTGTTTAGGCATGCACGATGGTCGTGCCAGGGTTAGAAGGTGAACGGAGGAATCCACAGTTTTTTGTTGAAAGACATGTTCATCACACTGTTGGAGTTATGGTTTGGGGTGCTATAGCTTATGGTTCCAGGTCACCTTTAATCTTCATCAGAGGTAACATGAACGCGCAGCGTTATATCCGCGAAGTTCTAGAACCCCATCTTTTACCCTATCTTGACACCCTGGCAGATCCAACTTTCCAACAAGATAATGCCTGACCACATGTTGCAAGAGTTACAATAGACTTCTTTCGACATAATGATGTCACATTGTTACCATGGCCACCAAGATCTCCCGACTTATCCCCAATTGAGCACGTGTGGGATATGATGGGTAGGATATTGCTCAATTTGCAACGTCCTCCTCAGACTCTAGAAGCACTTCGAGAGGAGTTGGTGGTTGCCTGGAATGAGATACCACACGAGGACATTGACCACCTGATCAGAAGCATGCCTAGGCGCGTTGGAGAATGCGTAGCACATCAGGGTGCTTCCACACATTATTAAAGGTCAAAGGGCTTTAGAGCAGTGCAATCATTTTGAAATTTTTATCATTTACTTGTTATGCTTCATTAAGTACTTATACAAAATTTTATTATTGCTCAGATCGAATAAATTTGCCTCTATATAGTGCTTATTTTCAAATCCATCGTGTGCAATGTCAATAAAACTGTTTATTGCAGTAATGGTTGATAAGCCTGTTCTAAAGCCATATTGATGAGAATTTAGGAAATTGTTGGTTTCGAGATAATTGCTCAGTTGGTCCTTGAGTATAATTACAAAGATTTTCGCGAAGTAGGGTACCAATGATATAGGACGGTGGTTCGAAACTTTGTCAACAGACCTGTCTTTATATATAGGAATTACCCCAGATATTTTTAGAGCTGCGGGGAAAATATTTGATTCTAAACAGATATTTATTAGCTTAGTAAGCGGGTAAATAATTACGTTTAACATCAATTTCACAATTTTACTATGAAGTTTATATACGTCGGTGCTTTTAGAGTTTTTGATAGGATTAATCGCATCCCTAACTTCATTGTATGTAACATCACGAAAAGAAAATTGATTTTTTCTGCTATGATTAGCCATCTAGCTTAGTGATGAAGTGCCATGTGACGGTAAGCTTTCTAAAAGGTTATTAACAACGGTGGTGAAAATGAATTAAACTGGTTAGCGTTTAATGTTGTGGTAATTTTTTTATCGACAGGAGCTGCATTGTCTTTAATAATACTCCAGATCGCTTGCTGTTTATTATTCGATGAGTTTATATACACATTGTGTGCATCTTGCTTACGTTTTACTATTTCAGCTCTGTACTTGGATTTCAGGCAATTTATTTCGGATTTAGTTATAGTTGATGAATCGATTTTGTGCAATTCTATCATGCTCAAACTTCAACTCCACGTTTAGATTTGCATCATTTACAAACTGCCAGGCAGTACTTTCCAAGCTGCTGTAAAGTAGAAAAAGACCAGTATCAGTAATTGGCCGATAACTTACCCTTTTGAAGCTGTTTTTTTTACCAGGTTGGAAACAACAAAACTCGATCTCCAGGTGATCCGACAAGTAAGTATCAAAGATATTCGTTTTGCGCTGCAAATGTGTAGACCTATGAGGAGCTTAAAGAAATTTTTTCCCGGCAGCTGTGACTATTGACGAGCCAGATCAAGTCCTCGATGACATGGAGTCCGACCAGCCGAAATGAACGGCTCTTTGGTAGGACTCGGCTAGCTATCGAAACTGGATGTGCGCTAGGACGCTTCTTGTTGGTCAAGGTACAGTACTGTATTTTGGAAGCATTAAACTGTACAAGATAGTTACAGGAAAGGAGGCCGTTGATATGTAAGAGGAACATTGTCGGAGCCCAGACCGATACCTGGGGATCATCCGTGCTGGCGTTGTGGGATGAAGAGGAGAACTAGTCAATTACGACCGAGGCCAAGATATAGGCTCATCACGACCGATCCAACGATTTTTCTGGAGGTATCCAAATAGTTACGCACACGATTGTGATAATGCGTAGGTGCGCCGTCATGTTGGAAGTACATTATGCATCCGAGTTTGCAGGTTGAAATCCTTCCAAAGCGGAGGCAAATGCTCGATCAAAAAATTCAATCATTCTTCGAAAAAGAAAGGCCCGATAACTTGTCTGCCAATAATTCTTCCCCAAACATTTAAGCTCCATTTATTTTGGAAATCTAGTTGCCTAACCCAGTAAGGGTTTTCCGTCGCATAATAGTGCATGTTATGCCTCTTAACAACACCTATGCTGTCAAAAATTGGATCATCACTAAAAAGAACATTATCCAAGAAAGTAGTGTCTTCACTCAATTTATTTAGCACTACTCTACTAGACTCCATTCGAGCTGCGAAATTCTTGAGGACGCAGGCCTTGATGCAAGCATGGGTGATCTGGATGGTACCTATGCTTGTGAATTATCCTTTGGACAGAAGTTCTGCATATATCAGTTTCACACACACACACACTCACACACTCTGTATATTGGCCAATATTTTAGAAATGTGCCCTCAAATGTCATATATGGCACCTCATAAATACATTTTCCCAAAATTTATTTGTTTATGAGTAATATTCCTTCCACACATGGATGGGCCACCCTGTATATATATATATATATATAAATATTTTCGGTCGTAAGGCTTCCCAGTACATTCTTATATTCCTATGCGAAACGACTGAACTATGGAAGATACGATCTAGATATGAAACAAAAGACACCTTTTAACCAAACACATGTTTGATTATGATAACACAAAATGAATAATGACAACCCATAAAGAAGAAAGCCTTTTCTGCGTCCAACTACACGTAAAATCAAGCAGGTCGGTCATTTGTATCTCGGGACAATAGATAATTAAGTTCAAAAGTAGTCCACCGAGTATATCTTTCTGTATAAGGAAAAATGGTCGTGCGATCTACAATAACGATAATGTTTCATTCATGATTCATAACAAATAACAATAAATTTGTAACCGCGTACCTTGAACAAAGCATTTTAACTAACGTGTGGTAGACGAAACAAAGCAGATTGCATTTTTACCTAGGTAAATTATACATCTAGGTGCGTTAGAGTGAGTGAAATTAAAATTTGTTGTTTATGGTGTTTGGTTTGAATGCCAGAAGATGCTGGTCGAGCTAGCTTTCAATACAAACGGTACCGTTGCAAGTGCGAAGGCAAAGCCTTAATCCAGGAGTACCGCGACCGTTGGAAAGAAGTTTATGAGATAGCTGAAACACGATAGATTGTTTCGTGAACCCAGGCTGAATAGGATCTATTTGCTTTCCGCCTCTATTCCCATAATCAAACGTATACAACCTTGTTTCATACGTTTTAGTAATCATCAGGTACGGTATTATCCATTTCATTGAAGAAGCTGTCAATCAGAGATTGCAGATTTCATGGTTTCGATTCCATTGTTCCATTTCGATTCGTTTTTATTGCTATTCCCGCAATTCCAAAACACATCATCGGCGTCTTTGAGCGCTACGAAGGGACATTGGCCCAGTAGGAATCGACTGATATGGATTCCGACGATCTCGACTCTCAAATTCGAACTCGATGATTTTGATGCTAGCACTTACCAAAATCCACCTGGTTGATTTTTTTACAAACTGTTTGAATGACATGCTTTTGTTGATTCGTATATGGATTTTAATTTAGAGAGAGAACGGTGTAATATAATGTTGTGCCTGTGTGGGATTGTAGTGTGAAACAGGTTGGAAGATGTGTTAAGGGGTATTACTAGATACCTCAATGCAAGTGCCTTGTTGAGTGAAGCCTTTTAATACTTGTATACAATTTCCAATATGCTATTGGAAATTGTGTATAAGTGGCTCCAGACACGAACCGGCTTACAACTGGGCCAACACTCTGCCCAATTGGGGAGGAATTGCTTATAACTTTGCTTCACACTGTTTGCGTTAGGGATGGTGTTGCTGTCTGAAATGTCTTACAATTTGTTTCCCTCTATATTACTGAATCTTATCTCGCTTATTCTTCAACTTTGTATTTTTGTCCTGTCGGTTTGATCTTCTGCGATATATTTGACGCTAAAATGGCAAACTGACACGAATATAAATATCATCCATACACTAAACTCCAAACCACAATTATTACGCTGCGACAGTTAGGCGTTGCTGAAATTGAAGTCCAAAAGCTCCTTTTATGGTTCGAATACAGACAAACAAAATGTGTGTGATACATTTTGTTTTTTGAAAAAAATCCAGGATGGGGGATACCGCTGCCTGAATGAAAATGGTACCAACTTCACACACAAATTCTAACCTCTCGACCACGTTAGGATTTTTAGGTTATTCCAAGATGTAATTTCGAAAAGCTTAAATAAAATGAATCGAATTAATTGTTGTCCAAATCCTTCTGCAGTGTATTAGTAAAACATAATCACGTTGTGCATCGTTCTTTAACGTAAATCCAGTTTTTGATCACATTGCCATGTGTTTCTCTTTTACATTTTTTGACATCAAATACTATCGCCATTCTCACTGACGGAGTAACTAAAAAGATTTCTAATCAATTGAGCATGGTTGCTATTTTACCATTTTTAATTTGTTTTTAGCTACTGATGATGGCACCATAGTTTGTCGAAAGGGAACACTTGGCATAATTTGCCGATATCTAACCACAACACATCCACGCGGCCGGCATTGAAAATTCGAGGTCTTCTAGCCATTTTATACTACAATGGCGCTTGTTGGAGGCTTCATGTGTCATTTTTCCCTCTCATCTTCGTTTCCCCAGTTTACACCCGTATCCGGATTTATGGGCATGCGTATCTACTCTTGTTGTTGCATTGTGCATTCATTTCGGGCCTGATGAAGCCAGCAAGCAGAAATACGTATTGCTCGGGTCACTTGTCCTTTCTGTTCGAATCCACTTTCCTTCTTCTTGCAGATTTTGCCCATGATTTCCTATTTTTATATATATATATGATACAATTAAATTCTTTATTGGGAATTGGAAAACTTACCTTTTGACGGTAATCTCGAGCTTTCGACAAACTATGCTGTCATCTTCAGGAATCGTCGATGGGGTTGCAGCTAAACGAAAGCGTGGCTGAGAACACTTGTAAATATAAAACCAAAAGACCGGACACATTGGGTTTGTTGCTAACGATGGAAAACATAGCTAGGTGTTACAACCATACCTATATCAATAAACCCGGATAAATTAAAAATTGTAATAATACTGAAGTTATTAAAAAACCAGCAGTACATTTTGGGGAAACAGGATTTTAGGCTTGCGAAATCTGGTAACTGTTAAAGCTACTAAAACGGTAAACAACTATCTGTCTCTCTCTCTCTATTGCCGACACGACAGCTACGTATCAAACAAACTCTAAGAAAAACCAGTTCACATAGGCAACCTTGTACGATCCTCACTTTGTATGGGCTAAGTGAGAATATATCCTGAAAGGCCCTCACTATGTTTATTGAAAGTGTTTCAATATACGGATCTCGTTATGTTAGGAGCTCGGTCGGTCCTCACTTTGTCCGATGTATAAGGGTGATTCTCAAAATTTGGGACAATTTGATGTAACCATCCAAAATTACTAAAACAAGAGTACGCTCTAGTTATCTAACATGCTTAGGCAATAAAATGAAATACCTTTTGTTAGGATCACTTATTAAACTTTTAAATTTGACTTTAAAAATATTTTTAAAACTGTCCAAAAGTACCAAAATTCCACTCCATGGACTGTAACCAACACGTTTTGCCTAAGATATTGCTTTATTTCAGAAACTCTACATAGTTTCGGGTTACAACAATGGTTTTTGTCAAAAGATTAAATGTCAATAATAATAATGCTATAGCCAAAATAAAATAATTACTAAAAATAATCATTAAAAATTATGTAAAAAGGTGTGTAACCACATTTGAGTTCCACTCCGTGGACCTAGGGGAATTTAGCTCCTTATGGTTGGTATTGCATCTTTAAGCGCGCGAAGGCCCGTCGGTACTCGTGCTTCAGTCTAGTTTTGTCGCTCGACATGCAAGCATCGCCCAATTTTGTGCAGATTAGTGGTAGTGACAGTCAAAGTGAGCGCTGGCAGGTGCGTATTTTTATTGTTTTCCACTCCATGGGGGCTTTTAAAATGATTTGAACAAGTAAAATTTAAATAAAAATATTGCGGTTAGGTGACCATTTATTGACATTTTAATTTCATGTACAAATTAGTTTGTTTTTTGTTTTGCGAGTGTAAAGCTATTGTTTTCCAAAAAAAATCCACTCCCTGGACTTCCGCTCCATGGACTTTTGTATGTCCATGGAGCAGATTGGTGTCCATGGAGTAGAAAAAGTAATTGTTTTTCAACCTTAGAAGAATACGCTTTAATTTAAATTATTTATAAGACTATGCTAATCATGTGGTTTAATAGGTTTTTTGTTTTAGCAAAAATATGGCGAAGCCAAAGGTAGACTTAGAAAAGCGAAGGCAGCAAAAAAGAGATTGTGAACGCAGACGTAGAGAGAAAGTAAGAAGCAATCCAGAGCAATATGAAAAAGCAAAGCAACAGGAAAGAGAAAGATATTATGAGCGAAAAAAAACAAGGCAAAATTAAGCTTATTGGGGAAGTATCCAGAAGGGAGAAAAAAAGATTAAGAAAAAAGTGGAAAGAATACAAACGGAGTTATAATACAAACAAAAAACTTGTAACCAGAGCTACGCAGATGCTAAAAGAAAACACTCCTCCGGCAACACCTACCAGAGATCTAAACGAAATTGAAAACAGTCAGGATGTAGCAAATGTTTCAGGAAGATCAAGCGCTGGAAGAAAAAGGGTTTTAAGGAAGCGCTCAGCAACTGTAAGAAAATTAAAGGAATTGGAGAGAAAAGTAGAGAAGTACAAAAAATTAACGCAGCGGTATAAAACAAGATTACAGAGATGTAAAAATAAAAAAATCAAGAAAAATTCACCTTTAACAAACACCGAAAAATTGTTAAAAGGTCAAAGCGTTTCTTCAGAAGTCAGAAAAAAAATCTTTGTTGGAGAAGTTTTAAGAAAACAACTATCTGCCAATTTTATTTCTATAAACACAAGCTACAAGGCTAAAAGGCAGTTTATAAAATGCACGTCTGGAAAGATTATCAAACAGTATCGTTTGACAAGTGAAATGAATAAGAATTGTGGCACATACAAATTGAATAGACCTAAAAATAAACAAATATCTAGAGTTCAATTTAAGGTAAAAGACACCTTACAGATTTTTTTTGAAAGAGACGACGTAAGTAGAATGTGTCCGGGTAAAAACGATGTAATTACCTTTAAAAAAGTAAAGAAACAAAAAAGGTATCTCACAGATACCCTCAAAAATATTTATAAAAATAAATTTTTACTAGAGGGCAATATTCCTCTCAAAATAAGTTATGCAACTTTCTGCAAATACAGACCTTTTTGGGTGTTAATTCCTACAGCAAGCAAAAGGGAAACATGTTTGTGCGTTATTCATGAAAACATGCTATTATTGGTCACAAAAATGAAAGTATTGCATATGATTAATGCAAACAGTCCCGATGAACTTTGTAGAGAAATATGTTGTGAGCTAGTAAACGACTGTCTTGAAAGAAAATGTGTAGATTGTAAGAATAGAACCCTGTAAATTTTGCCCTATGAGGAAACAGAAAACTGCTCATACAAGAAGTGGGTTTTAAAGACAGAAAAATACACCATTAAAGGTGAAGAAAAAACAACAAAAAGGAATGTAAAAGATATCATTCGTTGTGTAAAGGCAGAGTTAGTTGCAGAATTAAATAGAAACATGCCAAAATATATGTTGCATATATCTAACATGAGACATCAACACCGTAAGATACGGGAAATTAAAGAAAATCTTGCAAGTGGTACGGAGGCTTTGATCCACATCGATTTTTCGGAAAATTATAATTGCAAATATAATCGAGAAATTCAAAGTGCTCATTTTGGTGGATCAAAGCCCCAAATTTCCATTCACACTGCAATGTGGTATGAGAAGGATCCACAAGGTACCATTAAAGCATATCCTTACTGCACATTGTCAGAAAACCTACGGCACGACCCGATTGCAATTTTGGCACATTTAAAACCTTTAATTAAGCACATTAAGGTAAAAATGCCATTTCTTAAGGAAGTTTACATCTGCAGTGACGGACCAAGCACCCAGTATCGCAATAGGGTATGTTTCATATTATAGCTAAAAAATAGCTAAGAATTAAATATTTTAATCTTTTTATAGAATAATTTAATTTAAATTTAGCTAGTTCTATCTAATGGCTACTGAAATTCCCAAATTGTTAGATGTAGAGGCAATTTCGTGGAACTACTTTGAAAGTGGACACGGTAAAGGTGCTGTAGATGGTGTAGGCGGCTGTCTTAAACGAACCGCCGATCGTCTGGTCGCTTGTCAATATGATCTTCAAAATTTGGAGTTAATGGTTTTTCATCTAACAAAGGCATGCCCAGGAATGGAAATCGTCGTCATTTCTTCAAGCAGTATTTCAGAATTTGATAACAAGATACCCATCAGCGGTATTAAAACTTTTGTTGGAACGATGAAAGTGCACCAAGCCTGCTGGACAACAACCAATCCTGATTATTTGGAATTACGTCGCTTGAGTTGCACTGTTTGTCCTGAATCAGTTAGATGCGTTCACTATAGTCTGGGACATTATGAAATAAAACAGAACAGACCAAAAAAAGTTGCCTACTCCGACATTTCCACAGATTCCGAAAATGAAGAGGAACAAATGAAACTTAAAACTAAATCTCTAAAAGGTGGTAAAAAACAACGTAAAGAAGACAACGCAAAATGTGGTATATGCTTAACTCTATACAGTAAATCGAAAAATAATCTTGAATGGATTCAATGCTTAAATTGCCAAAAATGGATCTGTGGCATGTGCAACAAGGGCAGCAAGAACGCTTTTTTCACTTGTGCAATATGCGACGATAGCGACGATGACTATGCATTAGCAACATTATTAAAATGAACTATATTTTGTACGTTTTTTTATGTTTCGTTTTATTCATTCGTTATTTTTAAACTTAGTTATTACCTATCTATTCTTAAAATTTGTGTTTGTAGTTTCTTTGTTTTAAAGCATAAGAATATATCATTTATTTTCTTTTTAAGAGAACATGTCAACATAAAATTAATGTCGCGGTTATTTATATTTTTCTAAACAATAAATAAATGTTAAAACTACATGAAATTTCTACTCCGTGGAAAACCCATTCCACTCCGTGGACACAAATTTTGATTTTTTATCAATAAAATCTAAAATTTTGACTTAGATTTTTGGCCACACACCTAAACATTATTAGAAAGCAATATCCCATGCAACTTAATTGAAAAAAGTGATAATATCGAAACCTTTGGTCGATTACACTTTCACCTCCTATATTGTCTCAAATTTTTAGAATGACCCATAAGTCATATATTTAAAATAGTTTTTTCCGTGTATACTCTCAACTTTTAGGTATAACAATGGCGTGATACCAGAACATGCCTAAAACCACATTTGTAACTGCATTGCTTCTAGTGGACTTCACTTTGTATGGTATACAGGCGGTCCTCAAATTGTATGCCAGCAAAAAAAATAACTTTGTTGACTGGAGTTGGCTGATTGAGATAATAAAACTAAAGTTCGTATATATTTCGTTTTTTGTTTTATTGCTATTCTCCTTTCGCCGAATGCTAAAACTAGTATTCGGTATCTTGCCGGACAATAACTTGAATCCGGATAGGCTCGATACTGGATAGTAACTAGATATCCATTGCAACCCTAAAATCGACTCCTTCGAGATGATAGAATTGATTCCTTTAAACCCCTCTGAGGTTTTGGGCGACTTGTGCAGAAACGACTCATCTCTACTAGACTCAACGACAAAAAAAAGTCGTCAAGTAGGTTGACTCTACCCTTCCCACGTAACGCCGTTAGTAATTCATCAAAAAGTTAGGTTTAGCACAAGTGGAATCCTCTAAAAAAAAATTACGATCATTTACTATAGAGTAATTAAACGGATCAAGTCAGTCACAATCAATCTATTCTTTCCCTACCCTACCGGTAGCTAACGTCCATCTGGCAACGTGTCTTCTTGCCATATTCAGCATAAACTAGACGTGGCAGCGCGGTCAGAGCATAGGAAACACTATAGTGCGGCGCGATAGAAATACGCGTAATACCCCACCAACAAGTTTTTTACCTGTAGAAAATGTTTTCAACAATGATCAGGATCTTCTGAAGCGTCAAAAAACAAAGTTTGAGCAATTTTTATGTTTTTTCGCTTTTGACCTTCTTCTCTGCCAAAGATTATAAAGCATTTGCGTCCTTGGTAGTAGCCGCAACGTTGTGTAAACATTTTATCAAAATCCGAGTGGTACTTCTTAACTTATAGGCGGTCGTAAGATTAGTGTTCAGACCGACAGACGGACAGAGCGACGGAAATGTGTCGCAACCTTTTTCGTGATGTACATGTCATGTATCATCCAAAAAACGTAATATCTCATTTGCGAAAAATTTCGCGATTACAATACTTTCCTGCCAGTAGACGTGGGAAGTAAAAAGACAGCTATATTTGTCCTATGTACGACTCTGTCCCTCTTAGGCAAAAATCTACGTCTGTATCACAATACACCGTAATGTGAGGTGCGTAGGTATAATAATAGGAACCAAATAGGAGTGTAATGTGCCCAACTTTCACCGAGGCCATAACAATACGACCTGTAATCATATCGATGCAATAGCCTGATTTACGCACGAATATATCAACCTGTAAAAGGAGCAACAAGTGGTTTGTTTAGTCGCCCGATACAATATGTGCACAATACCTGATTTATGCGATTTATTGCACTTTTTAGGATAACCATAAATATTTTTTATCGGACAAGTTGTCATAGTAAAAATTTATTACCGTTGAGGTTAAGTTCGTATAAGGTATTTGAAAAGCTGCGTTATTAAATTGCTACGATAATGTATGCATGTTGAGAATAGCTTATGGGTGAACGGTAGTGGACCTCCAGCAACGAATAGAGCTGCCGGCTAGGTGATTATGCTACTTTTTCATCTCGCTCATGGTACCGTCACGGAAACTCTTATTCATGAAACAAACTGATTTATTAATAGTTAAACAATTTATAATATCACTACATACTAATTTCTACCAGAGTCGTGGTTCGCGCCGACGACATATTCCACGTCCCGTAGTTAAAATGGTGGCCGATAGATGGCGGTGCTGGTTGTTCAAGCCGACTCGAACAGATGCCGTCCGCAACAGCGCGATGGTACTTACTTTCGACAACAGATGGCTCTGATGACGACACAATATATGCGCTACATATGTCGCGTTGACAACGTGATCTTACAGCGGTTCCAGGGCAAATTTCATGCAATTCTGACAGAAAGCCGTTCACAAAAGGAGTTACTGTAATCGACTAAATATTCAGTCGTTTCAAATCGTCATATTTAGAGTCAATAAAGATGGATCTATAGGAATAAGTCGTTTGAAAGATAGAACTGTATCTATCTGGTTAACTCCCAAGTTGGGTAATTATAACACATGAGTTTAGTTATTGGTTGCTCGTAAATTCATTTTTTAAGTTATGGTTAACTAACTGTTGGTGCGGCAACGCTGTCTCTGCGCCTAAACTATCATGCTCTACGCGTTTTGTCACGCTCTGTGTCTGTGTTTCGGCTCATCCGTGAGAAGTCACGTCATACAGTCAAGCCGAAAGGCACCACATTTTGCTAACAATATTTGATAAACTTAACATTGAAATCTGCATCCTTAGAGTCAACTTCGGGGCAACAGTACAATTACACTTAACCTATGATTGAAAAATCGAGCCTTAGTTTAAAACCATCGCACGTCATCTGTCACTAGAGTGCTCCAGCACAGAATGCACTTGAGGTCAGTGTAAAAAAATGATCTGTATTATATGCGCCAGCTCTTGTGAGGAGCTGTAAGAGATTTTCAAAGGTACTAAATAATGTGTTTTAGTTGCTTATCAGAACTGTATTTTGTGAGATGAAGAAAACAGGTTATATGAAACAAAAATACATGATTCAGTTGCAGGATGGGAGGATGCGTGTGTTCAGTTTTCAGAAACTCTACTTCATCTGCAGAAAAAATTCTTTAACAAACATAAGGCTACCCATTATTGTATTATATCGAATGATGATCTTGGATTTGATATTGTAAAATTCTATGTCAACTATTATGAAAATAGAACATTTGTAATTAAATTAATTATGTAGGTTTTTCTAAAAGATGTTAAATTAGCACTTAGTTGTACGTGTTGCCTAAACGTCATGAGGCTTGTTATCAATCTTTGGCTCTGATGTGATGTAAAATCTGCTTCTGAGATGGCATTACTGGAGGTCTAAGCTGTAAGTTGAATGTGTTGATGATAATTACATTGAGTTCTTGTCTCAAATACTTAATTGAGATTTAGAGCTAGAAATTAGTTGCGCATCCACTTTTTCTTATCCATTCTGGAAATTACATATACAAATTTGCTGGATTTCAAAAAGGAGAGAGACAAAAAATAATTATATTCACTGTAACACAGTCGAATTACAAGCCATATACATGCTAACAGTAATTACATACAACGCGGGCGCGGTGATGATTTCCCGTAATTTTCCTCAGTTTTTCGTAATTTATAACTTTGAACATAACCTCCCTTCAGAAAGCACAACATATAAATAACCCGTCATATTCGGCTTATTCAGTAATGATTTTCTCACACAGCAAATATCACTGATTTTATACACATGCAGACCAATACACATAATCATCCAGATGCGATCTTGCTATTCAATAACTATCTTCACAGAGATAAAAACTACAGACCCGGATCACACAGCCTTATAAAACTATGCAACCAATAATGCGTGTAGTTTAGTTAAGTGATTCCTCCATAAATGGGCGTTCACAACGATCCTAGTGAGCTAACGTGGAAGGACTGTTTGCGCCCTAAAAACTACCTAGTCTGCAAGTTGACATCTTATAGGTTTTTTTACGTTTTTATAGGTTTTTTACACTATACTCTTACGGGAATAGGCGAAGACGGATGTGACGTCATCCAAATGTCAAAAATCAGGTGGTAGCATTAAACGTATCTGAGGTACTAGCGGGTGACAGGTCTTCTGTCAATGTCATTTTAAAAAACGGACATCTCAATTGACAATTTGTCTTCGCAGTGGCGAATATTGAGTTAAATTATTAAATCATAAATCAATAAAATGGAGGAGCAGGTCCAACTGATTTTAAATGACGAGGGAGAAGACTATGAGGTCATCGCAGATATAGGAACCGCACGTGTCACATCAAGCGGTTGATTTTATTCTTTCTTTTTGTTTCATATTCAAAGGGGGCAGCTAAGCTTATCAAGGGGCTTAGGGCCATATCGTCAATCGTTCCTACAATTCATTGTAGGATGCCTTCATGGCCTCCTTGATTTTCATAGTCTTCTACTTTTCCATGTCAGCGCTCTATTTTTGAGGTTATGTCACAAATATCTATTTGCATCAAATTGTTCATGCTTTTGATTTATATCATGTCTTATCAGCCTGAAATTTAATACAATTCAAAAATAAAACATAACTTCACAATATTAGTTTGAAGACGGTGACATGGAACAAGTGTAATCTAGAAACTTTTGAAGGAGAGAAAATACTACGACAATAAAGGAGGCCATAAAGGCATCCTACAACTGTAGGAACGACTGACGATACGGCACTCAAAGCAAAAATATTGCGCAACATGCGCCATCTATCCACTTCCGGTATAACTTGAAACTATCAAAAGTTCGAGAGGAGTGGGAAATTCCGTTTGTCCCCTTTCCATTTACTACGGGATCTCGCGAAAAAGTCTTTAATATAAAAAAAACCGACACAGTGTCGCTTTTTAAGATACGCAATACCCCTGCCGGTGAGAGTCACAAAAACAGTGACACTTTTTTGAGTTCTATCTTTCAGAATCTCTTGACCTGTCACATTTGGCAGAAGAATAGAAGAAAGGCATGATATTTATTTGGCAGGTCTTTGACGTTGGTAGCATGTCGCCAATACTGTTTGCCGCTAGGGTTCAAATCTCCTCTTCGTACCTTGGTAACAAATTAGCCCATGGTAGAGTGTCCGCCGCCCCTGAGACCCATCGAAATTTATTGGCTGGTGTCTTTGCGTTCGCCGCCGCCATACAAGACTTTAACGGATCCGACTCGGATACACGTATTTCGTTCGGTCGCTATTTTTTCTTCATTTTTTCGCTTAACGTTTCATTGACTCCGCGCCCGCGCCAGAACCAGACTGCGTTTCGTCCTTCGTATCTGTACCACGCAGTAATGTACTACATGAGCAATCATCAAAGTTTTGATTTGAAACTAGTTGAGGAGCCATTTAGCTAAATAGTCCTTTAGTCCTAATAGGCCCTTCCCATTTCAGTTGGCCCACTTCAAGATGTGTACCAAAATATGCCTTTATAAACTAAACATGACGAAACTATTTAATTCTAAAACAATTTATTTTCTCAAAAACATTTTAGATACACTTTAGTCGTGAAAAATACATATTTGAAATCACTTAGACCTATAACTAATAGATCATCTGAACAAATAAACAATGTGCGAATAAATGCGCGAAGTTAACAAAGCAACAATTGAAAGATTACCATTGGGTAACATCGCCTTTATTTTTTATTACGGCAGAAATTCTTTGGGGCATAGTGTTAACCAAGTTTTGGCAAAAATGTGGTGTAGAACAATCCCATATTTCTTGAAGCTTTTATCTCAGTTCGGTGATTGTACGAGCAGGATGATTTCGTAGAACCTTTTTCATCTCGTGCCACAAAGTTTCAATAGGTGACAGATCTGGACTGCTAGAAACCCATTTCAAAAGTGGTACATTATTTTCTTCCATCCATTTTGTAGCCTTTTTTGAGGTATGGCACGTTGCACCATCTTGCTGAAACACAAAATCTTGGCCGGATGTCAAACATTCTTCCATCATTGGTAAAAGCGATTCTTCTAAAATTGCCAAATATCTGTTTGTTTCCACATTTCCATCAATAAAATGAAGTTTTCCTACTCCTTTTGATGACATACTGCCGCAGACCATAATGGATGCTGGAAATTTCACTTTTCTCTTCAGACAGTTAACATGGAATGCTTTCACTTTAACTACTGCGACTGTCACCAACACAAACTTCGAATCGGGCCTCATCACTCCATTGTATTGCACACCATTGTTGAGGTGTCCATTAAAAAACCTTAACTACTCAAAACTATTTTAAACGTATTCTGACAGATGTGATTAATAAAAATAATTGCCATGGCTTTTATTTTTCACAGCCACCTATGCGTTATAGACTTATTTTACATTGAAATGAAAATAGGTTGATATGCTGTAATTGCAACATGTGTCATTTTTATGCTGCAAATTTGATTAGGGAGTGATAAAGTTGGTTTTTTCTCCTATATATTATCAAAATATTCATTGTAAATATTTTAAACCTGTAACACCCTGCTACATTTTTATTATTTGTGTTTGATAAGAAAAAACTAAGATTTCAATAGTTGGGCCAACTGAAGTGGGAAGGGGCTCGTAGTATCTGCCAAGGAGAGCTATCACAAAATTCATGTTAATAGAAAGATAGTAGGAAGACTGCCCAGTTATCCCATCAATGAGAGCGTCAAGTTAGCGTGGCCTATAAGGACTCTGAATAGTCTAATCGTATTAAACGAAAATACCCCTGGTTTGCAAAATAATTGGAAAGTCTGGTTTTATTGCTGCAAGTCGTTCAAAACATGGACGCATAAAATGTGTACACCAAATTTTGTGGGAAAACTTTTTATTCGACAACAAAGAATGAGAAAGCATGCTTTTTGGGATTCATTCGAAAGTGTTGGCAGGAACGAAAAAATTCTTCATATAAGATTTTTAGGTATCTATGAGATCTACAGAATGAGACCACAATTAAAAAGATCCGACTAATAGCAAAATAGTTGTAATGGTCTAAAACCGAGGCAAACTGCAGGTTTAGGCATTTGTTGGTAATGCGACGATGGTTTCTCACAGATATTTGAAATTCTTCAAATTCGTAGGATTCGTACTTCTAAATAACCATAACAAAATTGGTCAAGTAGTTTTTAAGAATTTCTAATTGTTTATACCAAAACACCTGTCCTCCGGCCATCATTAGTAGTTTATGGAGCAATATACAGGGTTAGTTTAAATGGCATTTTATAGCAAAATACACTAGTTTACCTTGCTGATATGAATCGCAAACCATTCCGGAAGGTAAATTTTATTTATATGCAAAAAAGTATGGGTTACGATTTTTATTCTAAACAAATTCAAACATTTCGTATTTATCAGTAATTCGCAACAAAAGATGATAGACACATCCGCTCTGTTTTAAAATGTGTATAATAATGTATGCTTTTCGAATATCGTACCGCATTTGTTCAATTACAAAAAACGTAACCTTTGTTTTCCGCATAAAAATAACATTAATCTTTCTAAATGATTTGTGATTCATATCGGCAAGGTGAACACGTGTATTTTGCTATTGAATGCTCTTTGAACGACCCTGTATATTGCTCGATAAAGTATTAGTGATGGTCGGAAAACAGGTGTCTTGAGATAAACAATTAGAAATTTTCAAAAAACTACTTGACCGTCATAATCCAATTTTGTTGTTGTTATTTAGAAGTATGAACCTCCGGATTTAAAGAATTTCAAGTAGTTGCGTGAAATTATCGTCGCATTACCAACAAGTGCCAAAACCTGCATTTGGCCTCCTTTTTCGGCCATAATATTTTTGCTATTAGTCGGATCTTTTTACGTGTGGTCTCATTTTGTAGGTCATAAATACCTAAAAATGTTATATGAGAAGTTTTTTCGTTTCTGTCAACAAATTCGATTGATTCCCTAAAAACACGTTTTCCCCACAAAAATTGGTATATTCATTTTATTCGTCCATGCTTTAAATACTCAGTTGAACAACTTGCACCAATAACATCAGACTTTACAATTATTTCGGCGAAATTTGCTAATATGATTAGACTATAAGGCCGGCACGGGTCTTACGTATCTTGATAAGTGACATGTCATGGGTTTTTTGACATTTCGTAGATTTTTGTGACATAACGTAGGTTTTTTGTGACATAACGTAGGTTTTTCTACAAGATTTTAACTTAGCACAAGCTTGTACACTTGTTCTGAACTCGTTTTGTACCTCTACCTGTTGCTTAAACGTCAGCGAACAGCGATCATAGCAAGCGAACGTGGAATGAACTATTTGCACACTAAAAACTACCTAGTCTGCAAGATGACATTTCGTCGTTTTTTTTTAGGTGACTATTGACCAGCGGGAATCAAAATTTCAGCTCAGGGCGTAAATTCGACCATTCAGAAGACATTTATGAAGTCTTGTTTTTAATGAATATGATCGATTTCTTCTAAAATATCTAGATACATTGTATGATTTGCCAACCACTAATTCTAATATTAAATCACAAAATTCTCCATATGTCACCATGTTTAGCTATACAAACCCATTTTTATCATTTGACCCGGAACCCGGGCGCAGAATTTGCGGCGGCATAAATAAAATTTCAAAATGCTTATTATTTGACAGTCATCTACTAAGAATTCCATTCACTCGACTAACGTGCGAACAACCCTGCTTTTTTCATGTACTTTTATGCTTAACACGTGTTACGGCTAGTTTTCCTGTATTATCGCAACAGGAAGCTAATGGTAGCGCTGGCGCCCTCTACTGGACGGTGACCGGGTGGGGTTAGAGGTGACAGTCGTTTCAATAAAATGCTCAGTAATTGCTGCCATATCAATCTAGATGTGACAAAAAACGTAAAAAAATACGTATGCTTATTACAACAAGTGATAAAATGGTCAGGTTTTTCTGTTGGTGGATGCGTGTATTGTTTGGTGATCAAGAAGCATTCAGTTTTCGCACATTTACAGTGTCAGTTAAATGTTGAATTTCGTGGAGCTTATTGAGAAGCCTTTTGTGATTGCTCAAAATGCCTAGAGTGCGTAGGCTCTTGAATTTGCAACAGCCTCCACAGACTTAGCAGCTTTACTCACAAAGTGGCAGTATCCTGGAGTGAGATACCTCAACAGGATATCGACCATCTCATCAGCACGACGTCCAGGCGTGTCAATGGGTGTATATGAAATCGTGGATCCTCAACACATTAATGAACCAGCTTCTGCAGTCAGTTGACGAGTCAAGCTGAAAATTTAATTATTTTACTAGTAACGGACACTGAACATATATATCCCAAAACACTGATCAACAGCCAAAAAATATCCTAAATAAAATCAACAAAATATTACTATTTTTAATGTGCTAAAACCGGAATGAAACTTATTTTTTCAATATTAGTTCAAGTTTTAGAAATACGGTAATTATATGTGTTCCTGCTGTGACAGTGTTAATATACTGTAATTCACAAGAATGCATCTGCTACATTTTTATATTCGGCAATGAAAGATGATGTAATCGGCATGATTGTGTTACGTTATACATACGTGTACATTATATTGTTTTATATTAGCCATTTTTTTCTCAGTTGGCTGACAGCGTTTATGCAAGATGTCTCGAAAGTGTGTAAACAATCCAGATCAGTTTTGTTACGTGTGTGGTGATGTGACTTTTGCGTCTCAGAGACGGTCTATTACTCCACTAATAACAAAGGCATATCAGCTTTATTTCGGTTGTAAACTAGGTGATCAAGACAAACAGTGGGCACCCCACATCTGCTGTAATACATGTGCTTCAAGTCTGAGGAGCTGGTTAAATGGCAGAAAACGGTCTATGCGCTTTGCTTTCCCAATGGTTTGGAGAGAGCCTACAAATCATATTAATGATTGTTACTTTTGCATGGTACCTTGTGTTGGACAAGCTATAGGTATGTCCAAGAAAAAAAATCGGTTATTAACTACCCAAACATACCATCTGCGATGAGACCTGTGCCTCACAGTGACGAAAATCCTATTCCAAAACCCCCAGAATCCTACACTTGCGAATCAGAAAACGAATCAGATCATGGCGATCGACTGATTCGTCAGGAAGAAGATATGCCATCAACGTCAAGAGATCCTGATTTTATACCGAGCACATCATGCCACCAACTGCACAAAATAACACAGTCAGAATTAAATGTTTCTTGTAAGAGATTTAGAACTTCCAAAATATAAGGCAGAGTTACTTGGATCAAGACTGCAGCAGTGGAACTTGTTAGAAGACGATGTTTCGGTATGTGTTTTTCGTAAACGCCACAAAGACTTAGAACCATTTTTCAATATGGAGAATAACTTGGTTTTCTGCAGTAACATTAACGGCTTACTGGCGGCTTTAAATATAAACTATAACCCAGAAGAATGGAGATTGTTTATAGACAGTTCAACATTGAGTTTAAAGGCAGTGTTATTGCATATTGGAAATATTTTACCATCTCTTCCTGTAGGGTATGCAGTTCACATGAAAGAATCATATGACAATATGAAGTACCTATTGACATGCATAAAATACGATGAGCACCAATGGCATATTTGTGGCGATTTGAAAGTTGTTGCACTTTTACGTGGGCTGCAGCTAGGCTACACAAAGTTTTGCTGTTTTTTGTGTGAATGGGACAGTCGGGCAAAGGCACTTCATTACACCAGACAAAACTGGCCTGTTCGTCAATTCCTAGAGCCAGGTGAAAAAAATGTACAGCATACGCCAGTAGATTCGAAAAAAAATTTATTACCACCACTGCATATCAAGTTGGGCCTAATGAAAAACTTTGTCAAGGCATTAGGTAGAGATGGGTCAGCTTTTCAATACCTGCGTCAGAAATTTCCAAGACTAAGTGAGGCAAAGGTTAAAGAAGGTATTTTTGTTGGGCCACAGATTCGAAATATTTTGAAAGATACACAGTTTGAAAACACTTTAACAGGTACTGAAAAAACTGCTTGGAATGATTTCCGTCTGGTGGTCACTAATTTCTTGGGAAATAGAAAAGCTGACAACTATAAAACCCTTGTCAAAAATATGCTGTCATCGTATCAAAAGATGGGCTGTAATATGTCTCTTAAGATACATTTCCTACACTCACACCTGGACTTTTTTTCCTGAAAATTGCGGAGCCGTAAGTGATGAGCACGGCGAACGTTTTCATCAGGATATTTCAACAATGGAAAAAAGGTTCCAGGGAAAGTGGAATCCTTCCATGCTTGCAGACTACTGTTGGACTCTTGGTAAAGATACTCCAGAAACGATCCATAAAAGAACAGCAAAAAGACAGCGCATATAGTGATTCTTATAAGTATATGAATCTTGTTACTTTTTTTAATATATGCTTAAAAATAAAAAGTTTTTTTTCTAAACCGCAACTAATTTTTTTTATTTCATTGTCATTTTTGGATTCAGCGCCCCAAAATTAACAAAGAAGTGCACTTTTCCCACAAGATACAATTAAAAAACTAAAATTTGTTGTCCAGTGAAATTATTAAAATCGGATAAACATACGCAGGTGTTTACCTTTTTTTGTCACTCTATATATCATATCAGGTTGATTCAAGTTTCGAGCATACAATATGAATATCTGTCCCGCTCGAGTTCTTATACGTCACTAGTCTATTTTTACACTTTTGACAACCTGCAGACGCTCCTCCTTCCTCATCACCACTGAAAGGGTATTCTGCGATCTAATCTGCAAAACCGATTAGCTTCTTGGGCTACTATTAGTAGCGTGCATGGCTGCCAGTTATACATGTATTTTGGCTTAGCTCTGAGAGACAACGGCAGAGAGTTGAGCTACCCATGAGGATACTAGTAGGAGCTCCTTAGCTAACAAATCCTACA
Organism: Acanthoscelides obtectus; assembly: GCA_963669975.1. Taxonomy (NCBI): domain Eukaryota; kingdom Metazoa; phylum Arthropoda; class Insecta; order Coleoptera; family Chrysomelidae; genus Acanthoscelides; species Acanthoscelides obtectus. The sequence goes on along the minus strand of CAVLJG010000003.1, from coordinate 105,090,838 downwards.
CAAGCATTTTGGTCAACGCACTCTGAGACTTTAGCTGCATACTTTTCTTATGCTACTATTGCGTATCTTGTTTCGCAGAAGGAACACCCATGACGGTTACTGAAAAAAACCCGTAAGTCTAAATCCGTGCGGCCGCCATCAGGCTGCTCAGTCGCCGGCATTTTAATGCGGCAATAATGAAGATATCGCCACCTACGAGGCGGTCTGTTTGTCGGTCAATCGTAACTTTCCATCATCCAAAAATATACTGCGTATCGTTGTATTTTATAGGTTTAGCGCTTGCTGCGTGTGTGAGAATTCGGATTCGAGGAACGTGAAGCTCGTCCGCCACCGCCAAACATCAAATCGATGGTCATGTTCATGGCCGCCAGGATTAAAAGAAGACGGCTAGACGGTCAGCAGTTCTTTGAATCAGGATTGCTCGTCGAAGCTTAGCATATGGATTAAAACCGTTTCACAGTCCACAAGACCAATGTATGCATGCTGTTACAGTTGCAAGACGGCAGTGCTTTGAAGCAGGATTCCTCAAGGAAGCTTTGCATATGGGTTAAAACCGTTTTACGATCTACCAGACCGTTGCATACAAGCTCTTGCGGCTGGAGACGGCATTGTTTTGCCTGCAAAGACAATTCGCACCCCTGCTACAAAACTGACACAACTCCAAAAATATTTTTGGCAAAGCGAAGAATATCTCACTCCAAATATTTTTTTTAAAATATATTTATTCGGATAAATAATGCAAGTTCTAGAAAGACTTAAATTACATCATATTCCCCATTCTAGGCTGGTATGCTTTAAAAAAGCTATTTTTCTTTATTTTCTAAAACGACAGTTGAGCACCAAAATATTTGCGACACTTTTGTTGTTCAGACTAATGCGGAACAATAGACAAGAAATTTGAGTTGTCACAGTTCTTGCTTGAAAATAAATCGCCAACGTTATACTCTAAAATTGGAATTAAATACTGATAAAGTATTCCTATTTTTTAAAGAAAAGCAAGAAAATAAGGATAAGTAGTAAATGCATTACAAAGGAATTATAATAAATGAGGCTGATATGCTTGCAGGAATGCTAACGTAACTTTCAGTCTTTACTGGTAAGTTCGTCACGTCTAATTTTAAATAAGAGAAGAGAAGTTGTTACACTTTTTGCTTAAAAATAAATCGCCATGATTGTACTGTGAATGTTTTAATATAGGTACCAAATTTATCAAGGATACAATAAATCAAGTTTTTTTGAGGAAGAGTATAAAAATGAGGAAAAGTAACAGCTCAGCATACAAAAAATCAGAACAAGGAAGGCTGGAGGCTTGCAGTTAAATTAAAATAATTTTCAGTGTTGATAACTTGTAATTTCTTTATAAGATTTGAGCTGAACTAAATCCTAAGTATGTCATATATTTGTAAGAATACCCTTATCAGCTAGTTCTTGTAGTTGTTATTTTTTTATACCACCCTGTGGGAATCTATTGCTTGAACTAAGCTAGCAAAATCTGCATTATGCTTTTGAGACCTAGTGTGTTTTTACATTATTCATGTCGAGTTTTTTTAATTCGAAATGTTCATAGGAGGTTTTATAAAAAAAATAATCCGCGTATACTTTGCATACTTTCCCCTTTTTCACTATCTGTCGTAAAGTTTTTTCGCCACTGCTCTTGTAACGCTTTCAAACCGTAGAAATTTTCAAAGATACGCTGGTGGGCTCTGTAAGTTGGACCACCTTATTTTGGCTTTTGAATTAGTGTTTCATACTCGTCGGGCTCGTAAATCGGTCAAGATTTGGGATATTTCATAATCTGCGTTTCAATGATGCTATGTAGGTATTCGCTTGTCCATAATTTGTTAACAATTTAGCTTTTTTAGTAGGCCAGATACCAGATTTTTGTTTTCTTTTTTGCATTTTCTTTCTGCTCGTCATTCATTAAGATGATAACTGTTCGTTGAACTTTTGTAAGTAGCGGGATGCTTCTTGATGAAATCTGGATCTGCATCTGAATCATCCACGTCGCTCTGATCACCACGTATTTCTTTCTTAGATGCACAACTGTAGAACGATCTATATTACAAAACATTGTGTAAAACTTGCTACATCTAGGCTGAGGCCTATTGCTTCTAGCTTTTTCCAAAGTATTATCTGAAGCAAAATTTTCTTGAGTTCTGTTCTCCATAGTGGGGTTTTCTTGAGATAGATACAATTCTGCATATATACGCTGGTAATTAGCAATGCTACAGCTTTCACCATCTAAAATTGAATCGTATCATCTATAATGGCTATTGGTTGTTGGAGGTGTTTTGGCTTGTATGATCGAATGTAAAAGCAACTCATTCAATTGAGAATCAATTTCAGCATCAAGAGGTTCTGATACCTTTTACTGATTCTGGCGGATATTAACTGGACTTCTAAAAAATTGAATTGTTAGGAAAATGTGGACAAACTTGTGTTTCACTGTGAAAAACTAAAAACGTTAGTAAAAAAATAATTCAAACATATTATGTGTCATTTGGTCAGACAATCATGAACCCTAAAAACAGATGAATCCCAAGATTAAAAGGTATCGTGAGAGAGATCGTCATACCCTAAAACGAACTATCTAGGGCTAGGGGCTTAAACCATCCCTTAATATATTGATAGTTGAGAAAACTTGACGGACCTGCATAGAAATTATGCATAAAAGGGGAAACGGTCAACTTCAATATGAAAATTGCTATCTTTGGGTGCTATGCTCGATTTTCCCATTTAAGTCTGAATCATTCACAGGTACATGTTCAACGTAAGGATAAGAAGCTGCATATTTTCTCTTAAATAAATGTCAAACTACTTTTCAAATATTTATAATTTTCAATAAGTTTTTCTAGTTAATCCGCTAGTATATCGTCGTGAGTTGTTACAACAAAAGTGACATAAACCAAAACGCATTACAACAAAAGTGACCTAAATCAAATTATAATTTGAACATTCTTTTATTTTTAGCAACTAAAGCGACAAGTAAAACAAATTTTACATAGATTTATTCCATTAAGCTGACTTAATTCTAAATTTTATAAGAATTATAATCACCGTTATTCATCTAAAGCGACACAATTCAAAGTAAGATGGTTTAAATGCGTCAGTGTAGAACCTTTACTGCACTAAGGACAGGGTACAACTGAAAATATTTCTGTTTAGTGGAAGATACTAATACACGCTGAATCTGCAAAAGTGACACATATGCCATCTGGCGGCAATGGACAACGTTAATTTGCTACGCTTTTGGTGGAAGGTAAACCTTAACTACCGCATGTAATTGCAAATAATAACTGAAAATCCACACTTTTTGAGTTGTGTAATTTTTGTAGCGAGGGTGCGGATTGCATCTAAGGTCATTTTCGTGGCCGCCAGGATTGAAAGAAGACGGCTAGCTGGCGAGAAGTTCTTTGGAGCATGATTGCAGGAGGAAGCTTTGCATATGGATTAAAACCGTTTTACAGTCCACCAGACCATTGCATGCAAGCTCTTGCAGTCGCAAAATGGCGTTGTTTTGTCTGCAAGACAACTGCATCCAATCACTCGCAGTTGCAAGAAGGCCCTGTTTTCTCGATTCAAAATAACAAGGTTGGCCAAACCTAAACAAATGAAATATTTTCTATCATATTCCGAACCGATAATTTTGGTTTGTTTTTTTTACCCGTCAGAACATCGTTTTATCATCCTAAAACTAAACAATAGAATATAACCACACAAACCACTGGACTGGCCTAGAGACATGGTGACTGCATTATTAACTTGCAAGTTACTAAATATTCCACCACAAATTTACATGAAAAATCCAGTTGAGTAAGTTTCATGCAAGATCCGGCAAGATTTCTCTTGCATCTTGCTGACTGTAAGAAGGGTATATGAATCAGCTGATATGCCTGCCTTTTGCGGCAGCCGTATTACGTTACTTGAAAAGTGACACTATAACGATTTTTTTGACATTATCTAGGTTTTTTTGAGATGCAGGTGACCCGATAGTATTTCATACTTAAACTAGATGAAATTCACTTCATGCTCACTTGTAGTAAGAGTAGAATGTACTAGCGGTATAAGTTGACATTTTACCAATTTTTTGATATTATGTAGGTTTTTTAAGTGACAGCACTGCTGATAGAGATGGGGCAATATAAATTACATAGAGAAAAACCTTAAATATCATTGAATTGATACAAACACTATTTTTGTTCTGTTTATAATAAAACAAGTTTTCCAGTCTTCAGTTTTACCTGAATCGTCTAATTATATTGCTTTTCGGCATACTCGTCCCAGGGATAGTATTTAGTACTGTTTGGTGTGTTCGCTGTTTCTCCCGAAATAAATATGATCAGTAACTTATTAACATAAACAAATAAATATATAATTGACTATTCTAAAGTAGCACTATTAGTCTTCTAAGGGTTTTGGCTTCATTCATCCAGAACTGGCCGATATGACCGCTCCTTTGTCCCTAGGGTATCGAGATTGTGAAACAATCTTTTGGAGCCTCATAGCAGCCGCGGTGAACTGGCATTTAGGCTACTCCCTATGCAGCTATTTCGGTGTAAAAAACCTTTGTTGATCTTCTATAAAACATGCCTGGAGATACAAATGCAATGTCAACGGTCTGTCCTTGTATAGAAGTATTTTCAGAAAATGGATGAAAACAACGGTTCTCTAACACCCAATCCATAGGTATGTGCAGGAAAGAGTAGCAGGTGCGATATGGATTTGTGTGCGTAGTGTGGCAAGTTAAGCTGTACACATGGTACCATTAATAAATAATATATATATACATATAATTCTCTTCTCACGATTTATTAATAATTTTTAATTTAAAATTCCCATTAATTAAAATATAGTTTATTCAACTGCCTCTGGTCGGTTTAACAATTTCTTACATAACATTCTGAAAATCACATCATCTGAAGTGATTTGGCAACGTTTTGGCACACGCCCACAATTCGTTCCATCTTTCAACACAGACATTGACAACCTTCGGCCTTCTGTCAAAGGTTCATCTCACTCATTATTCCACCATATGACCACCATTTTGTGCAATCATCAAGTGGCTTCACGACGTAATGCTCTAATGTTTTCTAAATAATTTTTAATCTGTCTTCAACTTGTCTTGTCTTATATTTTAACCATTGTACCATGTATCCAGCTCTCACCATGTTACTGGACGTTTCCCTCATCCTATACGAAAACAACAATTAGCAACATCCTCACATACTACTGTAAGTTGATTCAATTTAAATTCATTTTACACTTTTGTTGCTACTGTTATCATTGTAATTGCAGCTCCTGATGATGATGGCAAAGTCCATTGAAAGCTAGAGAGGATTAAAGAAAGTATAAAGAGTCCTCTTTGCTTAAATTTTGTCGAAGTACCCAACAAAAGGCGGAAGCTTTAATTTTTCACCTAACTGGTCTAGACGACAATGACCACGTCTCAAGTTATATATATATATATATATATATATATATAGGTGAAAAATTAAAGCTTCCGCCTTTTGTTGGGTACTTCGACAAAAATTTTAAGCAAAGAAGACTCTTTATACTGTTTTTATTCTCTGTAGCTTTCAATGGACTTTGCCATCATCATCAGACGACAATGACCACGTCTCAAGTTATATATATATATATATATATATATAACAACAAGTAGGAAAATGATCATATTCTCTTTATATATATATATATATATATATATATATATATATCTAATAATTCGTGTAATCACTTGTACAAGTCGGGCTGGCTCAAGTACGTCTGTGGATGGTCTCGGCAGATTTTTGCAAATCTATTTTTGTATTTCGAAATGTAGTTTGTCATTGTTTTCAGCAAATGTCAAGCCTCGTTTTATTTTTATTTTTTTGGGTTATAACGAAAGAAGCCAAAGAGAGAATGTTTATGTAATCACTCTGTATCACTCTTCAAAGTTTTACTGCATCCAAAAAATTTGCACAAGTATACTCGTCAAATATACACTTATGTGTGCAGCTACAAGTCCTTCATGTGTAGTCGTACAAAAACCTTATACAAGCAAAATTGTCAACTATAGGATGTATACGTAAATGTCAAAACACTTGTGTACGGCTCACGTGCTCACCCAAAGGAAAATATACTTTATTTTGTACGAAAGAAACGTAGTATCAGCTAATTATTGGTATCGGCGAACAGTCTGTATTGGCTGGTCTCTAATACCGATGACGAATTACAAAGTAAATACAGGTATACCTCAGGGATCAGTTTCCTGTCCTAATCATGTTTCCACTCTTTATCAATGACGTCTTCGGTAGAATGATCTGGAATAACATTTTAAATAAGTATCCAGTTCTAGTAAAAGCTAAGCACTGCTAGAAACACTTTCTTTCAATTTAGGCTTGCCGCTACCTATCATGACGAAATGCTGTGATGCATTTCCTTAAGATGCATGGCGAACGATTGAGGAGTTTTGTTCAAAATACTGTGTTTTGGAAAGCCTTACCAAACTTGAGGAGGTATTTAACGAGCAGTTCTGTCAGAGAGAGGCTGTGAAAGTTTGTTTAAAAAATTTAGGGCTCACAGCAAGGAAGTTTTTGATTGACTATATGTGTCTGACAAACTAGCTCAGTCTCTATCGTATCAACAAGCGGTTGATGTTATGTGAATCAGCGTGCAACGCTTTTGCAGTCTAAATATGTATGATATAAAATTTGTAATGTGTTACGTTTTTCAATTTGCAATATTTTTTTCGTTATCAGAGTTAAAGTTATATAACTGCAATTAATAATGTGAAAAATAACTACACCAATTATTCTCATAAACCATATTACAGTTTATAATTTTCATTCAACTATAATCTTAAGCTTCTCAGAAACAGTTAGTCTGCTTATATGATCATGACCACTCCAAACTAGCTGATCTTAAATGTTTATATCTATGATAATTGGACCGCGCCTTAAAGCATCGATATATTAATTAGTATTCGACGTTCTGCAAGTACCTGTACTGATCTTTGTGACAGATTTGATTGTCGCGATCATTCCATTTTTATCAGTCATACATCAATATCGTTGTATCATCCACGTACACGAACAGCCTACCATGCTTTATGTAGCTTTGAAAATCTTAAAAGTATCCCCAGGTAACAAATGCTATTATTATAATGGTAGATCATTCAGGTGAAGCAATAATAGCAATGGACCCAGGATACTTCCCTGCGGGACACCTTATTCCCCTAGACAGAGGTTGATGAACAAAACTGTAAAGGACGTGTTTGCTTTCCGTCTCCTGTAACTATGACCAACCGCAGTCGGGGCTGTTTTGAGCTTATTAGCATCAGTGCGGTATAGGTCTTGGAAACAAACGGAATGGAAAGCAATCCTGTGGGTATGGTCTTTTGAAAAACTCAAGACATTGCGCACAAGTAGGTGAAAAATCTGACGGTAGCCACCTACCGTGAATAACGCAACAACAATGTTTCTGGCATCAATGTTGTCATATATTGTTGCACTTCTAATCGTTACTATATTGGGTAGGGGTGATTATTATATTGTAAAATAAAGCTCTTCTATGTACATTGAACTGCTGATTCTATTATTTTTGAGATAGGATAATTTTCATCAAGTAACTTTTTCTCTTCCAGCTTCAGGTTACATATTTTCCAAATCTGAGAAGCATCTGCAGAGGGCTGGAAGTGCTGTAGTCTTAGCTGAGCTCTCATAACTTTCTCCCACTGTACGAGTATATGGATCACCGACTTATGGTTATTTATACGCAGATAAAATTGCAACACTCCACACATACCATTTTCTTCAGCGCATAACGATTTTTTCTAATTTACTGCCTACATAAATGCTCGCCCATTTCTACTCTGCGCTGTGAGTACTTAGTATCTATCTCAATACCTTCCAATAAATATGTTCGCTGAGCGTTATCTTGCCTCCACTTATTTTCTATTAAATATATCCCTTGCGGCCGTATGCTGTTATCAAGTGGGATTTTTCCAAACGAGTTTAATGCAGGGCGTTCACTTTTCCATGCAAGTATGGTGGAAAGATCCCATAAGTGGTTATCTACAACTCGTTTCAAATAACTTCGCACAAAAACAACGGAAAATTATCCTTGATATACCGGAGTGATCTAATCTGGGATTAGCCGTTAGACTCGGCTGATCGAAATTTTGGAAAAATCAGTAAAATCGGGACGAATTTAGAAGTCTTGCAAAGGAAGATGGGCAAAATACAGGCCAAAATACATGATTTATATTTCTCGAGGCAAAAAGGTCTTTTTACGTAAAATGAGGAATGACATCGCCATTTTTCCAACTCATTGTCGGTTTGGACTTTTAGGATGTGTCGCTAGAATTGCTATAGCATACAGAAATTGGGGTATATCGAATCATATCGGCATAACCAAATACAGTGAAATTCATTTACTTCTTCGGTCTTGGCTTTCAGTGTACGAGAGAGAGAGAGAGAGACAGAGAGAGATAGAGAGAACCGTGCAACATCAGGCAACAAAGTGCGCCCTCTAAGCGTCGTCATCACATTGAGACAAGAGCCCCATTTAAAAAATTCAGGACTTTTGTATCAAGTAATCCGTTGAATTAGGAAACTGCGAAAAGCTAGTACGATGTTTTGTATCGCCTGAGCTCTTGTGGCTCTCATGAAGAAAAATAGAGGCATTTGAAATGTGTATGTATCGAAGAATATTCAAAAGTCGCACAATATACTGAGTTTTTAAATGACCATATCAGCTTATTTGCTTTCCGTCTGAATGTCTCCAACGAATATATATCGTTCTCATGGCTGCTAATGAGCGTGAAACAATGTTGTATGCGGTGATTGATATCGAAAGAAATTTCGAAAATGAGGTATTCTGTTTTTTGGTTGTTAAATGTCACGAAAAACCATGTCACTCATTTCGGTCGGTCTGTTAGTTTGTGTATCGCAGTTTTTAATGTTAGTATATTAATACGCTTCCAGCTCCGGCAACTGCTTATTAGGCCCTTTTGATATATCATATATATCTCCGTACATTTTCCCTTAAAACTTAAAGAAATAGATATTACAGACGCGAATCGTATCTCGGTCGCGGGTTTCCTTCCTTCGTGCAGCAAACCCTATCTGCGTATGACTACATCGCTGGCCCTCTCGATGTCGAGTTTTAGTAACGTTGCTAGATTCGTCGCAAGAAAAACGAGGCGGCAGGTGATGCGATATGCATATATGCGAGGTGGACTCGATATTATCATATATACGACCATTTTGCTTGTACTATAATTTTATGAGGTTACTTAATTTTGCGAGGTAATCTTGTATATCAAGAGAAGTTATAGTAGTTCTTGCGATTATGCAGCATCGACTACTGGGTCATTAGCTGCCTGTCGTTGTGTGATTCAATTTTGGCTGAGTATAATTAGAGTTTCCAGTAAAAGCCCGTGCATTTCAGAAACGATATCGTGTTTTTTATTAAATCAGGCTTTTTCAGATTTTCTGCGAAATCTCTTGACAGACCAAAACTGTTTCTAAGGTTGCTTAACGCTGGACATTCTATCATAATATGCATTGCAGTTAATCGTGCCTCGCATGACGGACAATTTGGATGGCCTTGGCCAGAGAGTAAGTAGGAATGTGTCAATGCTGTGTGGCCCAAACGCAGTCTATGTATCCGGACGGCTTCTTCTCTACTCATCTTGACGTTAGGTGTCCATTTTGTTACATCAGGTTTTATTGTTCTTAGCTGAGTAAGTTCATTGTTCCACTGTCTTTGCCATGCTTCTGTTATGCATTGTCTAATTTTCATTTTCAAGTCTGGTGCTTTCACTATTGTACAGTCAATTCCAGTTGCGGCAGCAGCCTGCCTTGCAGATTGATCTGCCAGTTCATTTCCTAGTATACCTACGTGTCCTGGTACCCATATAAAGACTACCCTCTTGTCGCCATCCATCAACACCTTTAATGTCTGAAGGCATGCTAAGATTAACGGATCACGGGAATAACGATTTGACATAGCGTTTAGGGTGCTCAAAGAATCGCTGACTATAAGAGTAAGGTTGCTTTTTGACTCTATCTGGCAGTATTTAAGCGCCTGTAAAATTGCATACTGTTCGGCTGTGAAAATCGATGTCATTGGTGGGAGAGTCCATAAATGGGCTACCCCGTTTATGATAATCGAGCAACCAACTCCTGAGGCAGTTTTCGAACCGTCTGTGTAGATGGTTTCGGCACATGTGTACTGTTCCAGGATACCTTGAAAATGAGACCTCAGTTGTACTGTTGGTGTTTCCTTTTTGTGAAATTTAGTTAGCTCCGTGTTAACTTGTGCAGATGGGATCTGCCAAGGTGGGGCTTCATTTTTGAGTGGATATACTGGTATTTTAGTCAAATTTAGCTCTCGAGATATTTCACAAATTCTCACACTGAGGGGTCTTGTGATAGTAGGCCTTCTATTATAGGTTTCATCATACGTACTTAACAGAGAGAAATTCCGATGATGTGGCGTAGCAGATGTACTGACTTCGTATGAGAGTATGAGTCTTTTTCTCCTTAGAGTTAATGGCTCGACGGCTGCTTCAGCGCAAAGGCTAGCTGCTCTCGTTGTACGGAATGCTCCAAGGCAGTACCGCAGTCCTAGGTTTTGGATAGTATTTAACTTATTGAGTGCAGTACGTCGAGCGGATGAGTACACAATGCATCCGTAGTCGATTTTTGATAGAACCAAGGACTTGTATATTTTTATTAGAACCTCTGTATCAGCTCCCCACCGGGTAGAACTCAGACACTTAATAACATTCAACGTTGACTTACACCTATAGATTAATTCTGCAATATGACATTTCCACGTTAACTTTGAGTCAAATATCAATCCCAAAAATCTCATAGATGTTTCGTTGGGAATTAACAGGCCTTGTAGATAAAGTAGTGGCCCATCATGCTGACGTTGGAGTCTGCAGAAATGTACGCACTTTGTTTTGGTATTTGACAATGTGAAACCACTGTTTATGGCATTTTGGCTTATTTTGTTTATTGCTGTCTGCAAGTTACCAGAAATCTCTTCAATGGAAGGGCCTGATGATAGTATACACAAATCGTCAACGTATAGACATCTGTCCACCACCGGATTTATGGACTCGGCAAGTTTATTAATAGCAATTGCAAAAAGCGTACAGCTAAGTGTCGATCCCTGTGGTATTCCATTTTCCAAGGTGTGGACTGTTGAAAGAGTGTTTCCTACACGTACTTGAAAACGCCTGTCTGTAAGGAAGGATTTTAAAAATTTTGGGAGATTTCCTCTAAAGCCCCAGTTGTGCAGTTGGTATAGAACATCATATCTCCAGACCATATCAAAAGCTTTTTCTATGTCAAAACACACAGCTACTGTGTGGTGACGGTTTTTAAACCCATTTTGGATGACATTCTCTACATAGACAAGTTGATCCACTGTAGACATATTTTTTCTAAATCCTGCCTGGTAATCAACAAGTAAGCCATTTTTTCAAGAAACCACGACAGGCGCTCATTTACCATTCTCTCTAATATTTTTCCGAGACAGCAAGTAAGACTTATGGGCCTATAACTTTCAGGCAAGAGTGGATCCTTTCCGTGTTTAAGAATGGGAATGACGATTGCAAGTTTCCAGTCTTTTGGGTATATTCCTGCAAGCCATATCCTGTTGTATATGTTGAGGAGAGTAAGCTTGAGATGGAGAGGGAGATGACGGATCATCTCATAATTTACCATATCCGGACCAGGAGCTGATCGATTTGTCTTTTTTAAGGCTTCTTCTAGCTCAAACAGTTGGAATGGCTCATTATACGCTAAAGATACGTCTGTTGAAAAGTCTAATGGTAATTCCCTTGCATTTTTGGTGGACCTGAACTCGCGACTATAGTTTTCCGAGCTGCTGACGGTAGAAAATTTATCTGCTAGTAAATTACAGACCTCATTTGTGCTGTTAATGATGTTGCTGTTACAGGTCCGCAGATGTGTGATTTGCCTAACTGATTGTCTACCATACACGGCTCTGACTTTATTCCATACTTCACTTGCTGTCGTTTCAGTAGTAATAGTGGAGACATATTCTCTCCATGATTTTCTCTGGCTTTCTAGAATAAGACGTCGCGCTTTAGCTCTAGCTTTCTTAAAAGATATCATGTTTGATACCGTGCAGTTCCTCTTAAAAATATTGAGTGCACGCTTTTTTGATCTCACGGCATCGGATATGTCAGAGTTCCACCATGGTAACCGACGGCCTCTTGGAGATCCACCACCAAGCGGAATGCTGTTCACCGCAGCCTGATGTATCAGCTGAGTAAAACTATGAATACCAATGTTATTATCTTGTACAGGACTCACAATTGATAAGTAGTCTTCGAATTGCTGCCAGTTTGCCTTTGACATCAACCAGTATTGTGGTACTTGGGGACTACTTCTAGCTATGTCAAAGGACGTGATACAAGGAAAATGATCACTATGATACATGTCATCTAGAGCTCTCCATTGGAGGCGATCGGCTATGGATGTTGAACTGATCGCTAGATCAATCGCAGAGAAAGATCCGGAACGAGCAGCCAGATGGGTGGACATTCCTGTATTTAGCAACATCAGATCTTCTCTGTCTAGTAAGTTTCCTATCAATTCTCCTCGGTGATCTAAACGTCCTGATCCCCACAGGGGATTATGCGCATTGAAATCTCCAATGAGCAAGAATGGTGCTGGGAGCTGAGATATAACGTTTTCGATGTCACCAAGTCGCCAATTTCCATCAGGTAGGTATATATTACAGACAGTTACCTTTACAGGAACTGTTATTCGAGCTGCAACAACTTGTAGTGCTGAGTTTACACATAAAGGCTCAAAACAGACATCCTCACGTAAAATTATCGCAACTCCTCCATGTGCTCGCTCGACAGCTGCAACATCTTTTCTCAAGATGTTATATTTTCTAAGAGAGTAAGTTTGATTTGGTCTGAGATGGCTCTCTTGAATACATAAGCACATTGGATCATGATTTTGTAAAAGCAGCCTAAGCTCACAGTACCGTTGGACAATTCCATTGCAGTTCCACTGTATGATTGATTCCATTGCAATTTTAAGAGTTTAAATGTATGTAAATAAAATACTTTCACAACAAATAAATAAAATAAATAGTATGTAGGGATGGACGGTACATAATAAATAAAAATAAATAGTTTTTTTTTTTTAAATAGAGTTGATATAAGTGATATAGCATCACTCACGGGGCAGTCCTTTTAGGCCTGCCCCGTTTTTTTGTTGGATTTGAGTTGGGGTCCAGAGCAGATGAATCATCATCTGTAGTGGAGTCCCCTGGTTTTTTTCTTTTTTCGGACGCTGCCGATAAATTTGTAGAGACAGAATCAGATCTATCTCTACGGAAGATTAGCCCTGATGATGGGGCTTTAAAATGGTCGCACTTAGATGTAGAACATGAGATTACGTTTCTAACTGCAGTTTCGATATGAGGAATTATTGTTGATATGATCTGCTGAATGTTCATTTCTGATGACTTTTGGACGGCAGCAGAATAGGACGTAGTAGGTTTTGGAGTGGTTATATTTACTTTTCTTTTTGCTTCTGCATATGTTATGTTTTCCATTACCTTTACTTTCTGTATTGCTGCTTCAGCTTTTAGTTTTGGGCAATTCATATAAGCTGCTGAATGTGGACCTTCGCAATTTACGCATTTTTTGGGCTCCGGGCAAGGACCTTCATGTGGAGGATTACCACATGGACATATTTTTTCCTTCTGACAGTTTCCAGCTGTGTGACCTAAAGCTTGACAGTTGAAACACCTGGTAGGTGGTGGAATATAAGGCCTTACATTTAATTTATGGAACGCAACGCTGATTTCCTTTGGTAAGACAGTTTTCCTAAATGTCAGCACGTGATTTGGAGTTTCAACCAGTTCTCCATTTCTTTTACTCTTTAGCCTTCTTACGTGTATGACACCATCACCTTTCAGTTCATCCAATATCTCCTCAATCGAGCAGTTGAGCAAGTCTCTGCAAAAAATCACGCCTTTTCGGGTATTGAGGGACTGGTGTGCCTCAATACTAACATCAAATTCTCCAAACTTTTTTACCTGGAATAGTCGCATAGTCTGCTGTGTAGATTTAGTTTCAACAAGGAGACCTTCTCGAACCTTTCTCACTAACTTTACTTCACCAACAATTCCATATAATGTCTTTGATATAACAAAAGGGCTCACTTTATCAAAATTATCGCTTTCTCTTTTAACAAGCAGAAACCGGGGGCAATCGCCCACCGTCCTCACGCCTGCTGAAGGACTGGAAAGTGCTCCCCCAGCACTACCCGTTTTTTGGAGGGCGGGCGCCTCCTGGATGTTTTGGTTTTGAGTAGGCTTCATCTTATTCCCACGAGTAGGCTCTGATATGGAGGTCGACTATGAAAGAGCAGGCTTATCATAGCAAGGCTAGTTTCAACCGGAGGTCGCCCGGTATCCGGAGGCAGCCGTTTGGAACACACTAACGCAGTGCCATTCATCCCCTCAGCACGGCAAACACCTTGGGATTGCGGATTTTTTTTTTGAGGTTTACTCCTCTAGATCCGCCGTGTTCTGTTAAGAGCAGGGACAGCTCTAGCAGCATGTGGTTCTTCACCACGCACGGACGGTCTTGCAGGTGCAGAAGCTGATGGACTATAAGTCTGTATTACGCTATACACCTACCTGGGCAGCTTTTGCCTCGCGGAGGCTACTCACAGGCCCTTGTCCCCAAGAGAAGTTATAATCAGATATCCAACATGGTTGACAAACAGTCATACACCACAGCTCCTAAGAAATGAGACTTCCGTGTACGGACACGCTCATTGCGGCAACGTGGGGAAAGCTCAAATACTCCGCTAATCGTTTTCACAAAACCTATGTCTTTTTGATGTCATTGCGGTACATGGAAAATTGTACTTGAAGAAGGCGTGGAAAGTATAGAGTTAATCTACTTGACGCCATTGCCATTGCTGGTAGTTTTGAGAGCTGCTTGTATTCCGGATGATTGACGGGTCGTCCTCCTCCTGTAGGTTATTTTGTTAGATTTGTCACCATTTTGCACTCTAAAATTGCATTGACAATTTTTTTTTTGTCGAAAACCAAGATATGCAAAAGGTACAAGAGACGCAACAAGTGCATTTTAAGTTGTTCTACTAAATGAGGCTCGCAAATTCATGAAATCGTAATCGAAAAATTAGAAGAATACCCGAATAATAGTTCAAAAGTTAATACCGCCGTCTGAAAAGACTGATGTAAACCTAATATCAGTCGACTCCTTCATCGACAAACTTTCATAAAAATCAGACCAGTTGTATACAAAATTTGACAAACATCATTTATGATTATACTATATTTTTAAAAAAAGACCTATCTTGACGCAGTTTTCTTATTAAACTAAAGCTCACCCTCCACCATCCAGTTTACCCAACTCCATCCAACGTGACGAATCTTTGTGGGACACAAACATTGCATGAAAGGAACAGCTTCAAATCGAAGCTAGAATCAACTGAATAAAACCAGTTAGAAGTGCATCTATCTAATCTACTAGATATTTAAACGCTTTTTCAGTGCGCTGGTGATGTATCTGTTGGTAGTTCTATCAGACGCCACAGCAATTCAATTGAGAATCCCGCCATTGAAATGCCACGCGAGTTACGATAATCTGATGGCGAACTCGTGCATCGTGCTTGATCAATAGAAGGATTTTCAATGGTACCATCCTGTAGCTGGATACGTACGCATTGAAATAAGACAGCTCAACGTGCTATCTATTACCAGAATCGACCACTACGAAAGTGAAAAGGGCAAGCTGTCTATTGGAATTGTATGCCAGTTGTCGAATAAAAAGTTTTCCCACAAAAATTGGTGTACCCATTTTATGCGTCCATGTTTAAAATACCCCTTTGAACAACTTGCACCAATAAAACCGGACTTCACAATTATTTTGGGGAAATTTGATAATATGATTAGACTACTCCTAGTTTGCACATATTACACAGTTTTACCACTCGCCAAAACAGTTTTTTATTTCGATAACTATGTCAGGATCTTCAATTTCACATTTGAGAACAGACAGACGGATATCAAGTCTAGAAACAGATATCAGCTTGAAGGAAACTTCTACAAACGGAGGTTTTGGCCCTGAAAATAACTCAAACTTAGAACATATGTATATTAAACTTCCATCAGCATTTGTTCATATTAGAACTTGATTGTTCTTTAAAAGCACACAGTTCACAACTATGGCATGTCTCTCCAAAATCCGCGCACTATCGAACAGTTGATTTACTATTTCATGGCTTGCAACAATTGCACATAAAAAATACAGTCAAGTAGGTTGACTCCGCGCTTCATACGTTACGATGTTATCAGATCTTAGAGGATTTTGCTCAGCATAAGACAGCATCATAGACCTTATATCCTGGATAGAGAATAGTTGCCACGCTTTAGTTTGTTTTCCCAGAGGCCCAGCATAGTCGAGTTGATAAAAAAGCACAAAACAGCTGTCGTTGATTGACTTAATTTAGTCGAATGGACGAAATCAGCATGTATAAGTTAGATTTTCTGAGGAAAAAGATAATGTCAAACATGAATAACAAGGAAATTGAACGGATCAAGTCCGCCAGACATTATTTTCCTGCCCTACCCGTAGAAACCGTCCATCTGGCAACGTCGCCTCTCGCCAATACCGCATTCTCGATGCGTCAGACGCGCCAGCGCAACACAAGTTTTAAGGCCACAAGTAAGCGAAAATGTATGATGTATGAAATACGTCTAAGGTACGCAGAATTGTCGAGGTTGGAAGTATATTCATATACTAACATCCTAAAATAGCGATATAAACAACACACCACCACCCAACTTTATTTTTTTCATTTCTGGCACTTTCCTCTGCCGCCACTGGACCGATTTGCAAAAACTACAGAACTCGTTCGTCCTTGGCGTCGTAGTAACATAAGAATTTCATCTGAATCCGATCAGTATCTTCCAAGTTATAGACGGGACGAGGATTTACGGACAGCCCGACTGAGAAATCAGTGACATGGTTTTTCGTGATGTACAGGATGTTTCTTAATGATATGCGAATATTTAAGGGTGTGAATCTACATGAAAAATTAATGTTAGTTTGCTTTATAAACTATGGTCCAAAAGTTTTTCCTTACAAAAAGTCGGGATGTTGAAGTTATAGGAAAAAAATGGTAACTAATTAATATTTTAAGAACCGCTTCAGATATTTCACTGATATTCAGTATGTAGTGAAAGTTGATAAAGTTGCATATTTGTCCATACAAAAATAAGTTTTAGCTTTAACACTGGCGTATTGACTTCGATATTTTTTAAGAAAAAAATTTTACGCCAATGATTTTTTGCCAAATAAAAATTAGTTTTGAATTCCCCGTTCAATTTAAAACAATTGATTTCTCTTGGATTATTTTCCTTCGATGCGCCATTTTGGAGCAAAAAAATAAAAACCGTTCTATTGTATAACTCTATTGTATAAATTGAAAGAATTAAACACATTAGGGGTAATGAACAACATCTGACAACATAAACATGACATTAAAACCAACGAAATGATTACAGAAATTGTTGAAAATGGCCCGCTTCACTTAGTATGCATGATTCCGCCCTCCTTCTCATGGAATTTCGCACTCGTTGAAATATCCTTGGAGTGTTTTTTATTCTATCACAAGCAGCAACTATTCTTTCTCTTAATTCCTTTACAGTATTAATAGTACTTGTGTAAACTAGTGTCTTAAGATAGCCCCACAAAAAGGAATCTAAACTGTTCAGGTCTGGGGACCTTGGTGGCCATTCTTGGGGCCCACTGCGGCCAATCCAACGATTTGGATAAACATTTTGTAAATAATTACGAACCGCTACACTGAAATGCGCTGGTGAACCATCACCTATATACCAGATATTGTTTCTTATTAGTAACGGAACATCATCAAGCAGCAAAGGCAACTGTTGTTGAAGAAAATTGAGGTAAGTCTGTCCGTCAAGTCGTCCTGGCAAGAAGAATGGGCCAATAAAGTGGTTGCCAATAATTCCTGCCCATACGTTAATCGAAAATTGGTGTCGGCAATGGGTCTTGGTTACGGCATAGGGATTTTCTGCTGCCCCCAAATGATTATTGTGAAAATTCTGAATGGCGAAATAAATTAGCTTCGTCCGTGAACAAAATCGTTGATACAAATTGCGGATTTTGTGTACTTTTTTGAAGATACCACCGACAAAAGGTCACACGCGTTAAAAAACAATGGGAAGTAATGCCTGTACTCTTAAAATATGGTGTGGATATAACAAAAGAGCCACTAAAATTCTCCAAACAATTTGATGGCAAATATTTAAGTGTCTAGCGATCTTCCTCGTACTCGTTTCAGGATGTTCATCGAACTTGTGTTCTCACACTTAGAGGTCTACCTTCAGATATTTCTTTTCGGACAGAACCACTTTCAACAAGACGACGATGAATATTAGAAAAGGTTCAACTATCTGGCAAAGCACGATCGGGATATCTCTGGTGATAAATCCCTCTGGCGTGATCACCATTACCGTCGGCAAGGCCGTATACGTAATACATTTCGGCCATTTCTACATTTGAATAATTCACCATTATTAACAAGATTGTAAAAACTAAATAATGAAATATGTCACAGCGAACAGATTTGAATAACAGAGACTTGTCAGATGTCAAAAGTCAGTGACCATAGGTGTATTTTTTAATTCACCGGTTGAGCAACCAGTGCCACCGGTGGACCAGACATCCGTCCTTTTAATTCAACCGGTTGCTGCCGTCACCATACAAAGCTGTCAACAGTGTCAACCGCATCCATCAGTGGTGGAATCAACCGGTGAATTAAAGAATTCACCTATATTCCAGACGAACTAGATATTTATTGCCAAATTGCATTCTTCAATTATTACATTAATTTTCTCGGACAATAGGGCGGTTTTTATTTTTTTACTCAAAAATGGCGCATCGAAGGAAAGCAATTCAAGAGAGATCATTTGTTTTAAATTGAACGGAGAATCCAAAAATAATTTTTATTTGGCGTAGAACCTGTTGAGACCATGTGCTCACATAAGTGTCCGAAAGTGTGTGAATCTTGGAAGAAAATGTAAAGATTCTGGACGTTGGGCTTTTGAAGAACAATGAAGTACTTTCTTCTCTTCATCCCACTACATCAAGGTGGATATTTCACATTGCTGTGACTCTAGCGTATGAACTAGCTAAGCTCTAGCATGTATATGAATCGAATAAGCCCTCAGGAAGTGATCATTTACCCTGCTTAGTTATATTGTATTATTTCCCATTCTTCCCGTTTATTCCTTTTTGAACTTTCTTAAACGAATTTACTCACTTTCAAAACTAATTGATTATGAAAGTGTGAGAACCAATACCCATTAATACATGAATAATTAATAAAATAAACGAATAACGGTACCTGATACCAAAAAAGTATACGTATATCAATTTCACTTCTGACGAGCATGTAAACGAGTTTCCATTCCGATCAAAAAACAAACTCTCACTGATTTTAATTCTAATAAAATTTATACATCAATACACGTTTATGACTCATGAACATTAAATTAATATCTTTTTCATGAAGGTGCTCCATCGACTCATCGTAGCATTGTAATGTTATTAGAATGTAAATGTCAAGTAGTGACAGTTAAACATGAAATATGTATTGTTTTGCCTGATCTGCAGGATATTTATCTCATATTTATTTATCATTGATTTCCCATTCAGTCTTTTACTAAACAGGATGCAATAAAAGCAAGGCAATTGGAGGATAAAATTATATAGTTAGATTATGGTGTAACTCATACACTTTGAGCTTTCACAAACGAATTACTAATGTTAAGTAGAATCACTCAATACGCAGAGGAGGCCTCTAGTTGTAGAAGCAAGTAAATTGAACTGGAAAAAGCTTCAGATGATCAGTCTTAAGGCCATTGTTGTAAAAAATGCGCAGAAATGCAGAATAGTATATCATTCGGGTGAGATAGTAATAGTGATCATGCTGATTTGAGTAAGTTGGTAGCATTATGTAATGAAACATAGCCAGACATAGTAGCCAGACATAGTGCCCTTTTTTAAATATCGGAGCAGCCGCGCAGGCAGAAGCCTGGAAAAACACGGCGGGACGATTGGATTGCAGGTAGTGATGAATAGAATCAATGTTGATGTTTACCCCGCAGATGTTCGAAAAACAAATTTTATCTTCGATGTTGTTCCCTTGAGCCCACCCTTCACCCGGACATTCCGAGAGTGGAGTGAGTTTACGTGCGGAATTCTTAGTGCTCGAGCGATCCATCATCATTAATTTCTTTGTTTTGGAAAATAGCCGACTGCATAGCTTAGGTGTGGAAACATGCGGACATTCATATGGGAAAAGCTAGCGGGTGGTACCGCCTCGGTCAACTGGTCCTTGTCCTTCTTTTTACGTGTTAGTGATATTAAATAGACCTAAAGTGGCCCTTTGGTGGACTTGTACCGCCTCCCGGCAATCGGTACTGAGGTATTCCTTAACGCGTGTACAATCACTTGAAGGGAAAGAAGTTGTATACTGGATACAACAACTTCCGGAACAAGCATTGGCCACGGCTCCGCTCTTTAGGGTCCATTCTGATGCAATCAACAGACTACAATGGACAATAGGGAAGGTGAGCATATCAACCACTAGGTTTGTGACTACAAACTGTCTCATCACTGTCAAAATTTATTTTGGGGAAGCACTGGTCGCTTAGGGCTAGCTTAGGAAGAGCTTGGTTAAGCTACATTACCTTCATTACCAGTTTGGGATAATAGAATATCTAGAATTGAGTAACGTTTTGAGGTAGTACATTGGACTTAATTGCTGTAGGAACTGCTGTTATCTTAGTTGACTGACATTCCCCAAAAAAGGAGTACATAATAATATGAGGTAAGACTATACTTTAGCGCATATCGCAAATACTTCATTTCTTACTTTAAAACGAATGATTGGGATACAACTTTTACGAAAATATCATTTTTTCTTTAAGCTTGCTATTTTATAGAACTTGGAAGTTGCATTTTTGGTGCTAATACTCTAGAATAGACTACTGTTTTATATGCTGTCTTTTGTTGCTTGTTGTACAAAAGGATGCTCTATCTTATAAGAATATAACATACAGGTACACTGTATAGTACTAAGGAAAATAGATGTGATACAGTATAAAACCGTTGTTTTTTGTAAAAAAAGGTTCAAAACCAGACGTGCTTTAACACATTAGCTTATTAGCTTAAATAACAGATCAAAATACATACGTAAACGATGGTATTTACTTGGTAAACTGTGTAGAGATGCTGTTTTGTAATTTTTCAATGTCTTCTTGAAATTCCTTAACCATGTTTTTCGCGTATTTTCAATGAGATCGAAGATTTTGCGTTTATAAGAAATATTTGAAAGTACGAACAATTCTCAATGGCCATTTTATAACGCTCATTTTTTGGCAGATAATATAAATGATGTCCATTGTTGCCAAGTTGTACCTTTTTTGGGAGAAATACATTATTAGAAATGAGATTATTTGCAAAATAAAAGTCTTAATTTATTGTAGCTGGCTTGTTTTATGAAAAGATGTCCCAATATTTACCGAAAACTAGAAGAAATTTTGAACAGTATGTGTCTAAACAGTGGAAAATGCACCAGCGGCTCGCATGACATAAATAATACAAAAGGCGCCAGGGGTCATTGCATATAAAAATACCCAACGTCGATTCATCGATTTGAACCACCTCGCCAGGTCCACCCAACATATCATCGTCCATCATTATAGTTAAATAAAGATCAATGATCATTTCATCAAATCATCAAAAAACTTGCAATGTGTCTTGATAATAATAATAATAATAGTGTTTATTGTCCAACAGTTACCCCATTTATAGGACAATTACATAAGCACAATTAAATAATATTCAGTGGTGTTAAAAAAAATATTTCAAATACAAATAAGCCATTCTAACTACTGAGTTAAGCGAACAAGTAAATATATCACAATGACAGCTAATACAATTTAGATGTTTACGCATAACATATGTGGGAGATTTGACTAACACATTGGTCCTAGCCTTTGATAGCTTAAAAGTTACATAGTTGCGTGAAGAGAACGAAGGAACATTGAAATTAATCTGTGCCAAAATGACTGGGGAGTCAATAATGCTATTTAGCAGTTTAAAAAGGAATATGGCAGATGAAACTTTCCTTCTGCATTATAAACTATGAATTTCAAAACGCTCACATAGTTCCATATTGCTAATGCCTTGCTCAGGGTAAACTCCTTCAGATTTGAAGTAGAGAAACTTTAGAAATTTTCTTTGGACCCTCTCAATATCATTTATATAAGTCTGGTAATACGGATTCCATACAACACTCGCATACTCTAGTTTTGTACGTACATATGTAAAATATAAAACTTTTAAGGCCCTTAAGTTATCAAATCGCTTACAGTTCCTGACAATGAAACCGTAAGACTTAAAGGCTTCCGAAACTTTCCGCGGAATATGAGTAGTAAATGTTAATTTATGGTCATATATAATACCCAAATCTTTGACTATATCGCTTCTTTCCAGCACCACACCATCGATATTATAGTTGAATACACGAACATTTTACTTTCTGCTATAGCTAACTACTCTGCACTTACTTATATTTAGATGTAATTTATTGAGATCGCACCAAATCCTAACACTACTTAACTGCATCTGTAAATCTAAGCAATCCTGCACGTCACTGATTGATGAATAATATCTTCATATCATCTGCAAAGCATAACTGTTGACCATTCATACTTTCACAAAGATCATTTATGAATAATAAAAAAACAATGGTCCCAAGTTGGACCCCTGGGGAACACCAGATGGGGCTAAGTAGGTTTCAGATTTGAAGCCATTATATTCAACAAATTATTTTCGCTCTGACAAATACGACCTGAAGAATGTTATAGCGCTAAGTGAGAGACCAAAGTGACCAAGTTTCATCAACAAAACCCCATGATCAATTTTGTCAAATGCCTTTGAACAATCCGTATAGATCACATCAACTTGGCAGTTATCATCTAGAGCTTCAGAAATATATTGGGTTAAAATAACCAAATTGGTGACTGTAGATCGGTTGCTGACAAAACCGTGCTGTTTTTGTGATATTTGATTTTTTATTGAAGGATACAAGCGATTGTACAAGATTATTTCAAAGACTTTCGCAAAAATGCATATAAGAGAAATTGGACGATAATTCTCGACATCTGATTTTTCTCCATTTTTGAAGACCGGACAAACTTTGGACACCTTCCATATATTCGGGAATATATTGGATTTTAAGCACATGTTGAATAAGAGAGTAAGTACAGGAGAAAAAGCTCCAGCACAGTCTTTTACAAGGAACGAAGGAATACCATCAGGACCCGAAGTCATCTTATCCTTTCGCTGACTAATGGCTAAAATAACTTCGCTATCCTGGACAGGAGCTAAAATTAGATAGATGATATGGTTAACGTGCTCAACGATATCAACGTTTAAGTCTGATTGGTGGTAAACACTGCTGAAAAAGTTAGCAAATACATTGACAAGGCTGACAGTACGTATTATTTTGATACTTCATTTCGCCAGGAATTCGTGATGTACTATTTTTCATGTTCGTGAACGACCAAAATTTCTTTGGATTGCTAACTAAACTATTCTGAACATTCTCCATGTAGATATTATACGCCCTCTTTATTTGAAATTTGATTGAACGGCGCAGTCTCTGAAATTCTTCAAGATCTGACTGATGTTCAAGCTTAGCAAACCTTTTCCTGTATTTAGCTTTTTGTTTAATACTTTTAATAATGTTGGAATTATATCAAGGTGGATACTTGTGACAATAATTTTTGTATACAGGTATATGAGTATCAAAAGTGCTGTACAATTTTTCATAAAAACGATCTACTGCGATATCTATATCATCAGAATTCACAGTCGAAGTCCAATTTATTGATAGGAGTTCTCTATACAGTGAAGGAAAATCGGCTTTTCTAAAATTGTATACCTTATTCGTTAAATTGTAGCGAAATTTAGCCTCCCTTGCAAATAAATTTGGTATACTAATTAACAGTGCCGGATGATGTTCATCCTCAGGCACCATAGGCGTGGTGTCATGAGCTACTACACAAGAGTAGTGAGATATGACCAAATCAAGCAACCGATTTAATCCATTACGGACGTCGTTATACTGTCTGAGATTAAACAAGGCCATATAGTTAAGTACAATTTCTGTCTTAGCATCAGAAGGGTTGTTCACAACAAAATGCGGGGACATTAAAATCACCCACTAGGATTGTGCTATTGTTGTTTAAATAATCCAGTTGCTCAAAGCACTCAAAAAATGACTCAAATTCCTCAAGTCCTATTTTGTCAGGCATATATAAAGTGGCTATATAAAAAGTTTTAAATTCTACCTTACACTTAACAATTAGCAGATCAATATACGGAAAATGAGTATCAAAAGCTGCTACATCTATCACTTCTGAGCTTATAAAGTCCTTTATAGCCAATATAACACCCCCACCAGACGATTTATTAACTCTATCAAATTTACGGTCTTTTCTGTACACATTATAGACATTTGGAAAAAATTCAGAATCGGAAACACCATCACTTAACCATGTCTCAGTTAATGCCACGATATCAAACTCACACTCACATGATGAAGAATAGAAAGTATCAGCCTTGCTGTTCAGACCCCGAACATTTTGATAATACAAAGAAACTGACCTGTTCAACCCATCGGAACTGCTGGAACTTGTCAGTTTAAATCTCTGACTAACTTAGGAGTGCCATTTATATATTTAATTTTTGTTATGTTTTCATTATCTAGGGATTTGCAACAGCTACTTTTACAGTTATTTCTCATATATATCACATTTAATTAAGCATATTTTGTAACATCAGCTTCACTTTAAATAATTCTTCAAGTACATACATACAAAAACTAAATAGATTATAACTATAATTTAGGAAAAACAATAACCGAAGTATTTCTGTGAAGTGCATAAGGCATTCTTCAAAAAAGTCTCTTTAGCTAATGCTATCGTAGAGCCCAAGGTGGATTTAGTACAGTAAAACCTGCCGGCCACACCTCTAAATCGTATTTTCATGACAATCCTGTGCCGATTGCACATTTTTGCCCTAGTATATAAGTAAGAATTTGACAAACCAGATTGAGGTATATTACTATCCATGATTTGGCAACATCGCAACTAGATGGAGAGAATATGACAGTGACGGTGGTGTAGTGATGGGAATAATTATGTGAAATAAAAGAAATGACTACTCAACAATGAACTATTTTCATTATTAAAATAATGCAAAATTGCACTATTGCGTCACAGTAACTTAGTGTATGTTATGTTCATATAACTTTGAACAATCTTTTGTATAAACAAGAAGAAAACAGCTTATAATGCAGTATTATATACCACAGTATTGCCACCCAAAATGCAACTTTGAAGTTCTATAAAATAGCAAGCAGAGCGTTCCTCTAAGAAAAAATGATATTTTCATGCAAGTTACATCCTAATCTTTCATTTTCAAATAAGAAATGAAATATTTGCGATATGCGCTAAAGTATAGTTCAGCCTAATATGGAATCTTAGTAGCAGTACATATGAAAGAACAACGTTGAAACATCATAATCCAGAACGTGTTACCTCCTTGTTGATTTATACTTTTCAGATGACAAATGGAAACATAAACAAAAGGTTATACATCGTAAAAACCAACCTATGCGAAATGTTTATGTATCACAATGGCATAGAACACAAAACAAGAAACGTTTAATATGGGCATAACAATAACCATTCTAACCGTCCTGTGTACAACAGCAAATGCTCCTTATCAATGTAACTAGTACACGAATACAAACAGAGATTAAACAAAACTGTGCATCGCAATGTCGTAACGACAAAACACTACCATTGTTGTAATAACTACCTTACTTCCTAGTTCGCAGATGATAGCATGTCGCCGGCATATTTCCTCATATCATAGTTGGAGAGCTCGTGACGGTTTTCGACAACTCGTTTTTAAGCAGCTGATGTTTTGATACGACATAGTTCTATTGAGCGCGGTAATTTATTCTCCAGTCAATCCAAAATTAATTTTACTGTGCTACTGCAAAAAACATTTTTTTTGCAAAAGCTGACTACAGTACAGAAGCAGGGATTACAATCCCGCGGATTGATAAGTCCCCCAAACATATGCACTCTTAAAGTAATATTATAGAAAATCTAAAACTACAGTGATTTTCTTTCTATGTCATGATTGTAACTTAATGGTTGTTAGGACCGATCCGGAGTCAATCCTAAACAGCTTCTACACAATTCACAATTCAAAAATATGTACGCTCAAAAGAATAATAATAATAATAATAATAATAATAATAATAATAATAGACGTCTTTATTTATCCACAATTACATTGTAGTATAGCCAAATGTCAGACTTATATGGCGAAGTTTAGCATGCTGCTACTCTTACACTTAACCATATAGTCTCTAGCAGATGTTCAAAATAATACACTATTCACAAACAGATTTGGCTCATTACATCGAAAGTAAAATTTAAGAAAAGAGAAAAAGGCATACTTCCCAAACCCAAATGCACCAAAAAATTATTAATCTGAATTAAAGATGGAATAAAAAATAAATGAATGATTACGTAAATTATATGTTTGGAGGGTTGAGTAATAATGTTTTAACTTTTTGTCGAAAGACAGGTAATGAAAATTCTTCATATACTTTAGGAAGGTCATTATAAATAATAGCAACATTGTAAGAAAAACGGCGATTAAAAAGTGTAGACGTATGCAGGGGTATTCTAATATTATTTTCTCTGAGAGTTCTACAGTGAACATCATAGTTAAATGAAATTTTTTCCTTTAAGAAATAAGGTTTAGACGTGAGCAGCAATTTGTGAACAAAAACTGAATAGTGATACTTGACCATGTCATTAATTTTTAACCAGTTTAGAACGGGATATTTCGCTGATACATGATCAAATTTACGTAAGCCAAAAATGAATCGTATACAATTGTTTTGAATAACTTGAATAACGTTTTTAGTAAAATTGTCTAAACAAGTATAGTATACGATATTACAATAATTTAGTATAGATATGACCAATGCTTCACATAGTTTTTTACGCAACTTAAAATTTAGTAAATACCTGTTTGCTATAAGAGTGCGCAGCCGTAGGTAGGTTTTCTGAGATAGACTGTTAACATGTTCAATAAACCTTAATTTTGTATCAAAAACAACACCAAGAATTTTTGCAGAATCAGAAAATTGCAAAATTTGGTTATTTATCTGAATGTTCAAGAGCTGTGTTACAATGTATGTTTTTCTTTGTGCCCAAAATAATAACATTTTAGATTTTTGTGGATTAATAAGTAGATTGTGATCTAAAGAGTGTTTAATTAATTTGTTAACATCGTTTTGTAAAATTTTAGTGGTATTATTGACATTATCTGGGTTAAAATAATGGAGCAATTGCGTATCGTCTGCAAATAACTGGACATGAGAATTATCAATGCTTTTGCTTAAGTCGAACGTATATATGAGAAACAGAAGCGGCCCCAATACAGAGCCCTGAGGTCGCCTGAGGGAATTATTGTCACTTGAGACATTTCTTGATTGAGAAATAAATAAATAAAACCATTATTTGGGCATAGAGAACAAATTAACACATATTTTCAATATGCATCTTAATTCAAGGAACTGGTGTACTGTCTACTGGCTGATTGCAAGGTGGTGATGAGCTTTGCTATCCACCCGGCTTCTGTTTATCTCTAACATATGTGGGTATTTCTCAGCAAATTTCGAAATTCATGTCCTGAGCCACTGATACTAAGTTGCATGGATTTATCATCAATTTAACATTTTTATTATATCAATAAGTATCTAACTAATATTTTAGTTGCAAAAATTTAGATAATATATTGACACAAAAAATACGATTAATTTTTTAGTCTAAAAGTCATTCCCTCATCTCGTCCCTGGGTCCGAAATTAATAATAAAAAAATATATACAATCAAATCTGCTCATATTCTTATAAATTGAATATTGCTAAAATATTTGGTAATAAGTATGGATTGTATAGTCAAGCTTTCATGGCTGAAAAATAAATATGTATATAAAAAATATATTTAAACATCATGTCCGTTGAAATGAAATCATTCCCTCACCCATTATAAATACATATTCGATTTGTGGTCACATCATTTGATATTTTTGATCTCAGCTGTTATGTTTTTAAAACCTGGCAATACTGCTAATAATGCCTACATGCAGAATTTCATAATAGTGCAAAGAGTTGCTGCAAAAAAGCAATGGATTTCAATAATTAGAACATTATATTTCTCTGTGTCATTACCTCACTGTTTATAACGAGTGTTTTTTTTCGAGGTATAGAAAGTTAAGTTGACATTACTTTTGAAGATGGCGACCGATTTGACAGCTGTCAAGTGATTTATTCTCAGTTTGGTTTGGCAATTCATCATGAATAGACTCACGCCTAGGGTTTTCCTTTTTGGCTTCTAAAATTACTGAAATCCTTGCTTCAAGGAAGGAAGTTTCGGATCAAAATTAACAATGTTTTGTCAACAACACGGCCAGTACGGGCCGGTGTTCCTCAGGGTTCAGTCCTAGGACCAATTCTTTATTCGCTTTTCATCCATGATGTCTCTTCCCCCAGCAACTGTGAAGTCTACCTCTATGCTGACGACACTGCTCTTGTCGCCCAGTCGTGTACTGGTGTTCTGGTTCACGATGGGTTGCAGAATGCGGTGGACGAAGTTCTAGAGTGGGCGGAACGGTGGCTGATAAAAATTAATCATTCGAAAACGCAGACTATTTATTGTACCAAAAAACGGCGCGGCCCCCCAGCAGAGGTTTCTGTAGACGGAAATCGTGTACCATGGACAAATTCTGCCAAGTATCTCGGTGTCACCCTTGATAAAGGCATGACCTGGTAGAAACATACAGCATCCATAAAAACAAAATTCCAAATTGCGTTTCGGCAGCTATATCCCTTGTTATGTAGATCCTCCAAATTGAGTTTGATAAACAAAGTTCGACTATATAAAATGATTATTAGACCAGCCATTACTTATGCATGTGCGGCTTGGTGTTTTCTTGCCAAGACACACATGCAGCGTCTTCAAGTACTGCAAAGCAGAACTTTGCGGACAATTTGCAACGCTCCATGGTATGTCTCAAATGAGACACTATACAGAGACCTTGACATTCCTTACTTGAGGGATTATGTCAAGCTTCAGGCGCAGCGACGTTATAGTCAAGCGGAATCGCACAGCAACCCTCTGTTGCGTGACTCAGTGGACTACACAGTGGAGCAAGTTCGTAAACATTCAAGGCCACGGTAATCAAAAGTTAGCGTGAATCTTTAGTAAACTCAAAATTACACTCTAACAAAACCGAATCAAAAATTTGTTTAGTTCACCTCAAAATTAATCCGTGTACCAAGTCAAAAAGCCTAGGTGTTTCCTCTTAAACTAAGCATATCTGTTTTTCTTTGTTCTTCTCTTTTTTTCTTCTCTTTCCCTTTCTCTTTTTCCTTGACTTTGTCTGGTTTCTGGGCAACCAGGACTGACAGATTCGACTAACGTACATCAGACAGTGACTAATGGGCAAAGGTCCTACGGACCGCCCAGACAAATAAATGACGAATAGTAGTAGACTCACGCCTGAACAACGCTTGTAAATTGTGCAGTTTTATTTCGAAAGTAATGGTTCTGTGCGGAATACGTATCGCGCACTACGTCCATTTTATCGTCGACAAAATCGTCCATCAAAGCAGTTAACTCGATTAACCGTGGAACGTTTTCGCACCACGTTTATTCTAATTGATAACTCGTATCCCCAGAGACGTCGTTCGGTGCGTACAGAAGAAGCTATTCCTGCTGTAGAGCGTAGCATTGAGGAAAACCCGAATGAATTCATCCGCCATCGAGGACAGGAATTGGATCTGTGTCCATCCACTTTATGAAAGATTTTGCGGAAGGATCTTGGTTTGCGTGCTTACAAAATCCAACTCGTGCAAGAATTGAAGCCAAACGATCATCAAGCAAGGCGTAGATTCGTTGAATGGGGCCAAAACGAGATTGCCGTTGTTCCCGATTTTCATAAGCGAATTTTGTTCAGCGATGAAGCGCACTTCTGGTTGATGGCTACGTCAACAAACAAAACTGCCGCATTTGGACTGAAGCTAATCCTTAGGTCTATGTCGAAACACTGTTTCCTCCAGAAAAACTGACTGTTTGGTGCGCTTTATAGGCTGTACTTTTTCAAAAACGATGATGGCCAGAACGTTACAGTCAATGGTGATCGATATAGAGCCATGATTACCAACTTTTTCATTCCTGCTTTGAACAATCATGATGTCCAGGAGCTGTGGTTCCAACAAGACGCGGCGCAACATGTCACACTGCTCGTGCTACAATCGATTTATTAAAAGACAAGTTTGGTGACCGCCTAAATTCACGTTTTGGACCTGTGGATTGGCCTCCAAGATATTGCGATTTAACACCGCTAGACTATTTTCTGTGGGGCTATGTAAAGTCATTGGTCTATGCGGATAAGCCACAAACGCTTGACCATTTGGAAGACAACATTCGCCATGTTATTGCCGATGTTCGGCCACAAATGTTGGAAAAGGTAATCGGAAATTGGACGTCCAGATTGGACTACATCCGAGCCAGCCATGGCAGTCATATGCCCGAAATCATATTTAAAATGTAATGCCACAAGGTTATCTTTCGAATAAAAAAAATTCATGTCAATTGAATAATCCATCGTTGTTTTATTGCAATTTGAAGTTCTATACCTCTAAATAAACACCTGTTATTAAAAGGTAAGTCATTATACTGTTCGAATCTTTTGAACATTTTTTCTTGTTTTTGGGAGTAAAATGCATTCACAAAATGCTTAATCAATTTGAGGTGTTGTACTATTGGTTACGGTGTCGTTTATGCAAATCCGTCATTCCCTCACGGTCATTCCCTCACTATATTAGAAAGTGAGGGAATGATAATTATATGAGACAATGATTTTTGCATATATAGAACGTTGTTTGGGCGTTATTGTTTAACTCCAGGTTGTATAGCGTGAGTTTTCAATTTTATCAGATTTCCATATATCAAGAATGAAAACAAATGAAAAGTCATCCTGTGTCTCGTGAAGCATTGCGTGAAAAAGAAAGACTTAAGTATTTAAAGAAGAAAAGTAAAGGTCAAGTTAAGTCAATAAGTTCTATGAGAGTTCTAGCTAAAACGAAAACAATGGAAGAAGAATAGTAGAGTTGATGGGGAAAAGTGCAAGTACATTACAAACATACATACATTACAAACAAATTTACAGAGTTGAAGAAACACCCTCACCAAGTCCTGCACAGAGCAGAGAATTTGTCTGCTCTCAATAGACGTAGAATGCGCAAGCGGCGAACTATTCTGTACGGGAAGATTAAAAGTTCGGTAAATAAAGTAAGAATAGCAGTCAAGCTTAGCGAAACATATAAGAAGAGGTGTTTGAGATTGAAAACTGAAAATACTGACCCAAGCTGTCCAGCAACTAAAGTGTCTTAGCTTTTAAAGAATATACAAGTTCCTGACGTTCTAAGAAAAAGACTCTGCATCGGAGAAGGCCTATCAACGGACCTTAAGAATAACTATGAAGATGTTTTAAGTAAACATAGAGAAAAGAAAAATATTCCAAAATGTTGAAGCTGCAATTAATGCAAAAATACAAATTCCTATATATTGGTTGTCGGAAAAGTCATGACGTATATGCAACAAAGTATGCAATTGCATGGTTGGAAGTACGTGAGTCAATGACATTTGTATGTTGATTGTGTAGTTTGACAGTTGACACTTCAAGCTTCATTTGCACCAAAAAATTAAGTGATTTATTTGAGTCTCGTCGATTTTAGAGGACGTTGAAGATGGACGACCAAACTGTGCATTTTCGTCACATTTTGCTGTATTACTTCCGCAAAAGCAAGAACGCAAGACAAGCGTGTGAAAAGTTGAGAAAGGTTTATGGAAAACATGCACTACAAGAACGGCAACGCCGGAGATGATTTAAAAAATTCCGACATGGGGATTTTGATATCCATGACGCACCTCGATCAGGGCGGCCTACTGAGTTGGATAGTGACGAATTAAAGGCATTGGTAGGAGCAAACCCACATTACACCACACGGGAAATTGCAGAAACCTTAAAAATCCATCATTCAACCGTTCACGACCATTTGAAGAAACTGGGATACGTAAGCAAACTCGATCTTTGGGTACCACACGAACTGAGAGAGGTTCATTTGACGGCGCGTGTAGACATCTGCGATATGCTCCTTAAACGTGAGGAAAACGATCCTTTCTTAAAGCGCTTGATAACGGGAGATGAAAAGTAGATTGTTAACAACAATGTGGTTCGCAAAAGGTCTTGGTCCCGAAGTGTAAATACGCGTAACACGATCGCAAGCAGAGAGTCATCAGGAAAAGGTGATGCTCTCTGTTTGGTGGGATTTTAAAGGGATCGTGTTTTTCGAACTCCTGCCAAAGAACCAAACCATCGATACAACTGTGTATTGTCGGCAATTGGACAGTTTGCAACAATCCATCATGCAAAAACGTCCGGAGCTCATTAATCGCAAAGGAGTTGTGTTCCACCATGACAACGCGAGACCGTACACAAGTTTGCTCACTCGTCAAAAGTTATTGGAGTTAGGATGGGATGTGTTACCACATCCAGCATACTCGCCTGATCTTGCCCCATCTGATTTTCATTTGTTTCGGTCGCTTCAAAATTCCTTGCGAGAAATACGCTTTACTTCAGATGAAGCTGTACATCAGCACCTTGTTCAATTTTTTGCCGGTAAAGACAAATCCTTCTACGAGCGAGGAATTATGAAGCTGCCTGAAAGATGGCGAAAGGTTATCGATCAAAATGGGCAATACATTATTGATTGAAGTTTGTGCTGTATATGAATAAAATGGCCTTAAAATAAACAAAAAAAAGCGTCATGACTTTTCCGACAACCCAAACATTTTGTCAAAAACGATACGTACAAATAGAACTGTACCACTGATAGCACCAAAATGCTGACAGTTAAGGGTGATGTTGCTAATTTCTTAGAGAAGGATGAAAATGCGAGGATGTGCCAGGGAATAATAACTATCTAAGCTCTCTAAAGTAAAAAACAAATCTCAATACATCTATTAATAAATTAACTTATATTTTTTATTGAAATTCAGCACCAAATCGTTGTGAAAATAATTCCCCCATCGTATCAGTCATTCCCTCGTTTCATAGTTTTTCAAGTCACTTTTCTATATGTTATACACAAAAATATGGAGAACCTTCATTTTTAATGAAGCTCACTAAAGTAAAACTTTATATTTCTGCAAAAAAAAGGATATATTTTCATTATTTTCTTTAAGAAATGCAAAATGAAATTTCTAAATTTTTTGAGAAATACCCATGTGTCTATACATACAGTTCTTTTTTATACACGTTGAACTCAAGCTGTCAGACAAATTTGGTTCATAAGGTGTTAAAAATCCAATTCAATACATCATGTTAGTTGGCCATTTCCAATGGTGACTGTCGGCATTTGAGCATTACCAGGAGGACTGACTGGAGATATTTTATAGCCAAAAAAAGAATTGGACCTGAAGCCCAGATTCTCTTGAATGTGTTGTTCAAAATGATCCTACTTCTCTTACTATAACTGCAATGCTTTGTATGCGTTGAAATAAAGGATTGAACTTCTATGTAAATGTATGCAGATGCGGCGTATTTATCCATTGCATTTAATGCTGTACGTAAGTTTCATTTATGCCTTTTACTGACTATTATATGCTCTCTGAATGCTAATTTAGATCGTATCGTACTATGCGACGCGTGACAGAGTCATTCATAGTTTATGGTCAAGATGCTGTACTTATTATATCTCACTGTCAGGTAGTCTTTCGCACTATTTCTGTAACGTACATGGTGCTTCCTAAAAACACGGATAAAATTCAAGGGATGACTCCGTGAACTATTTTGTTTTTTGACAACTGTCGAAATATTGAAAAAAGTTACGTAGCGAACAAAATTTTCACTTGTAATTAGTAGAAAATATACAGGGCGTCCTTGGAATTGGAAACAACTACTTCTGAAGTAACAAAGCTGTGCGCGATAAGGAAACAGCGGATACGTAAAAAATAAATTGAAGAAAAGTACTCACTGTTCAAATTTTAAATACTGCCATGTCATACGTTTGCTTCAAAATACTGTTAAAGTTGTCACCATTCAATTAGAAAATACAGGTTTGTTAGGACGAAGTTTATAGTGCAACATTTGGAGCTGACTACGTCGTCTAGTGCGTCCACCTCGACAACCTTTGCACGATATAAACAAACGTGTTTTTTTTAATAAATTACTGTGACATCTTTTTTATTTAAATTGACAATCAACGTAGAATGTTTGCGTTTTTACTTTTTTCTGTATCACTGAAGGAGGCAACCAATTTCTTCCGAAACGTCGACACTTTATAATATGAAGCTGTGTTACCTTAGATACTTTTTTACAAATAAAGGTCACTATAGTCAACGCCAAACAAAGTGGCATGCACGTCATCACGATAAAAATTCCCCGACCTAATGCCTAGGTTTCTATCACAAACAATTGCTCTATTGCAGTTTCATATTAATGTGATATATAAATTGTAAAATGGTCATTACTCTCTTATTATGGTTAATAGTCAAATAAACATTGTTATTAAAATATCACATAAGTTGCTTTCTGATAAATTTAGACGCATTATGCGAAATAAAATGTTTTGCAAACGCTCCAATCACTTATCGACATGTAAACGCACTAAACCGATTTCGCAGCGTTGACACATTGTCACCTTGAAAGTTTCAACTGGGAACTGACATTTGTATTAATTTTGACACTGAATCAATTTGTGGCATTTCAAATCTTTATAAATCCTTTGGCCCCGGATACTGTAAATCAACAACTGTTTGTTTCAAAACAAAATTATTCATTTTACGAGTAGATAAAGGCAATTTTGGTATATAAAGATGCCCAAACAGTTAAATAGTCGGTGTAAGGAACTCGTGGCCTCGTTAATGCACTACTTTGAGCAAGAAAGGGACAACAACGGGCCTTTGTTGCCTTTAAATGCTGTTCAAGAGGTAGGTTACTAATAATTATATGTAATGTATATTAATAATAGTGAAATTTTATTTCATTTTTTGTAGCGTGTTGCTGCTGCTTTAAAAATTAGTTTAAGGACAGTTAGTCGTATTTCCGAGGGTGTGAAAAGTGATGCAAATTTAGAATCGCCCAAGAAAAAGCGGAGTTATATTAAACGTGTAACCAACACAGCGACATTGGATACAAGTGCCATTCGAGAAGTGATCTATAATATGTATCACAAAAGTAAGATCTTATAATAACTTATCAGAAATTTGCATTAATTTGTTAACTAAATTATAATGTCATATTACACATGGTTTCAGAAGAACAAGTTACGATACAAACTTTATGGTCTCGATTAAGAGGCATTATTTGATGGTAGTGCCACGTCTTTAAGGCGGTTGCTTAGAGATCTTGGATTTAAGTGGCTTAAGGACAATCCGCGACGAGGGCTCATGGAACTACCAAGTATAGCTTTGAAAAGGGTGGAATTTCTAAGGCAATACAATCAAGCCAAGGTTGAGGCCTTATACCAGTTTGTCTTCCTCGATGAAACTTGGATATTTCAAAATGGGACCATAGGTCGCTCTTGGCAAAATGGAAACCAAAAAAGCGTGAAAGCTATTAAAACAGATGGTAAAAGGTACTTTTACACAATTTGCACTATAAAATTTAAAACTAATATATTTTAGATACATTATATTACATGCTGGAAATGAAAATGGGTTTATTGAGGGTAGTGAAGCGATATTTTCTTCGAAAACAAAATTGAGCGATTACCATGGAGAGATGAACCAGGACAATTTTTTGAAATGGTTTCAACATCAGTTATTAGAAAAATTGGAGAGTCCATCTATGATTATACTGGATAACGCCCCTTATCACAGCATGATATTGAACAAAGTGCCCAACAATGCATGGACAAAAAAAATATCCAAGACTGGTTGACAAATCAAAACATACCATTTTTAAACACAATGTTTAAAACGGAGCTATTGAGTATTGTTGCTCGGTACATAATGCTTCTTAATTATATATATTTTGGTCGACAGTTTATATTTCTTTTGTTTATTCCTATTCTTAAAATAATTGCTTTTTTAGAAACAAACCACCTAAAATATACGTGATTGATGAATTGGCGGAACAACATGGGCACAAAGTTCTTCGTCTGCCTCCTTACCATTGTATATTTAACCCTATTGAGTTAATTTGGGCATAGCAAAAG
Organism: Acanthoscelides obtectus; assembly: GCA_963669975.1. Taxonomy (NCBI): domain Eukaryota; kingdom Metazoa; phylum Arthropoda; class Insecta; order Coleoptera; family Chrysomelidae; genus Acanthoscelides; species Acanthoscelides obtectus. Next base: position 105,054,330 of record CAVLJG010000003.1, on the reverse strand, counting down.
GTTACTATAACAGACATATTGGTAGAGATGGTAACAGTGAAAAAGACTGTTTGGATATGTGGAACGAGGCTCTACAAACGGTTACCCCAGACATGTGGAAAAATAGTGTTCGACATACTGAGCAAGAAATTTTTAAATGGTATGAAAGAGAACGAATTTTTGATCGACCAGACATCGAACCTTTAATAATCAACTTTGAGAGTGATGAAGATTCAGATTCAGACAGCGCTGAAGAAAGAAACTCCGACTAACTTTATTGTACAGAAAAAGCTTACACCAGTAGCTTACCTAATTTTAGAATGCATTTTTCTGTATGAATTCTGTAAAATAAATACCATGCATAAAATTTGGAGGACCCCATTTGGATTTTTATTCAGTACCTTTAAGCTATCAATTAAATATGGTAGTTTCATAGTGTCATCTGATCAATAATTGTCATACTTAATGATTATGCAAGTACAGATCTATAATTTTATTATACTATTATTTTTGTTCTCATTTGAGGTTAATATTGCTTATAAACCTAGATATGTAAATAATAAATTTTATTATTTTACAAAAAGTTTGGCAACAATGTAAATTTTTCAACACACCCACCTTGATGACGTGCACGCCACTTTGTTTGGCGTTGACTATAGAAGACTGATGTTCTGTACTACATTTGGGAATCTGTTTGAGCAGCGCTGAGAGAGAATGGGTGACTGAAGAAGTAAAATTTCCGCCTCAGTGTCTTGTGTGCTTCAGTGACTGATCCTTATCCAAGGAAACAGGATGCAGTGTGGCGGAAGTATATCTGGAAGGCAAAGGCGTGTAGGAAAGCTACCCACTTGGAACGTGCACAAGAATCTTTCAGGAGATATTTGCCATCTTGCGGCTGCTGTACAGTTGCCCGAGGGCGGAAACGATAACATTAACGGAAACCAGAGAAAACTTCAATTGCATGTTATCCGTACAAATATTTTGTTAATCCGATTTTTGAACTGGCGAAGGGAACGCTTTCTCTTGTAGATTGTTCTACAATCTCGGCACTCTCGGGAGAAAGAGAGCTAGATCGCCAAAGGTCCGCCGGTGCGAAAGGATCCCGGGACTGTCTGTTAGAGAAGAGTCATTGGAAGACAAAATAATGTAGTCGGGGCGGCAGCACCCCATACGTGTGATCAATACTCGAGGCTAGGTCTTATCTAGGCCTTGTATAGAGTGAGAAGAACATGCGGAGAAAAGTACTTCTTATCCCTAAATATACTAGCTTTTTCAATGCAGCTGCCGCTATTGACGAGATGTGTTAGTTCTGGATCAAGTCCTCGGTGATCTAAACTCCGACTAGCCGAAATAGACGGCTCTTTGGTAGAACTCGGCCATCCATCGAAACCGGATGAGCGATTGGACGCTTTTTGTTTGTCCAAGTACAGTATTGTGTTTTGGAAGCTTTAAACTGTTTATTAAGATTGTTGCGTCCCCAAGCAGTGATAACCTCCAGGTCTCTCGTCAGAGGGGAAGCCACATCTAGTCTCAGCTCACCCGCGGAGATCGGTTTGTCGTTTTGAATTCCTACATGTAGAGTACAAAGCTGTGGATTGGGTTGATCATACAGAAAAGGAGATCGTTGATATGTAAGAAGAACAGTGTCGGATCCAAGACCGATCCCTGGAGAACACCCGCGTAGACGTTGCGTTGGGATGAAGAGGAGTACCCGTCAATTACGACGGATATCTTGGGGCCAGAGAGAAAGTCAGCCACCCATCTGCAAAGTGATATCAAGACCAACGCATAAGACTGGATGAGTTCACTCCACAATTGCGTGACGTAAGCTAGGAGGTCCACTGTGGATCGCTAGTGCCGAAAACTATACTGCCTGTCGCTAATCAAGCAGGGACGTTCGAGGTACTCCAGAAGCACGCGATTTATGCACCTCTCCATCACCTTGCTTTCAATAGAAAGCAGAGCTATAGGCCAGTGGCTGTAAGGGTCGGTCTTGGATCCTTTTCTTTTTTTTTTTTGGTGTGACAAACGGAAACGGGAACAGCAACGGGAACGAGAACGGAAACGTTGGCCAAGATTCAACCTTTCCGTTCCGTTGCTTTCTCGGTGCCATTCAGAAAGCTTAGAATGCGCGCATTAAAGCCCGTCGCCTGTTTTTAGATGAGTAAAATATTTCTAAATGCCCATTTCTCGTTCCTTTCTTTGGCCATTTTTCTGTCCAACCATCTATAAAATATACATAAAAGGGTACTATAAAAGTTATTTTCACCACATTCAATACACTTCTTCATGCGCCAAAACCAGTCCTTAAACCAGCTCTGTCAAGTTTCACCTGGGAGTGCGGCACACTCGTTGTTCCAAGTCCTCGGAAGGTCCTCATCGCTAGAAAACCGTTTTTATTTTAGCTTCATTTTCACATGCGGAAACAGTAAAAAGTTGCAGAGAGCAAGATTTGGACTGTAAGGAGGGTGCTCAATAGGTTTCAGTCCAGTAGTGGTCAAATATTCGGTGTAGGCAGGTTGTTATGGTGGAGGTACCAAGTGTCAGGCTCTGGTCCGTATACCACTTAGCTGTGACTGTCTTCTCTGTGTATAAAACGACACGCTCCACAATGCCCCTTTTTTCTTAACAGATCGGGATTTTCTGATAGCTACGGGTGTCTCCTCATCATCAAAGACCCAAACCGTGTTTTGAGCCTTGGTCAACGTGTCGTAATAATAGAACCAAGTGTCGTCGCCTGTCACGATGCTGTTCACATATCGAGATTGCTTCTTATAAAACATTTTCAGCATCTTTCGGCACCAAGTCGTACGAAGAGTCTCCTGCTCTTCCATCAGACTATGCGGTATCCAGGGAGAACGAACTTTCCTTATGCGTAAATGGTCATGCATAATGAATTAATTGCTGGTGCATGACGGGTAAGGCCTCCTCTATCTGTTGGTATGCCACTCTCCGGTCTTCGACAAGCATTTCCCTCACAACAGTAATGTTTTACCCTATTGCTGACGTTAGAGGGCTTCACAGTGAAACTGCCTCTTTGGAATTCACTGTACCACCTGAATATAGTCCGTACGATGAGGACAACGATTCCTTAATGCAAGCGTCTTTTCTTCTAAGTACTGGTTTATGCTTAAGCCATGCGTATAGCACTTTACACTGTCAATACAAATGAACAACTAAATCAACAGAAGTGCTACTGGCATCTACTATGTACTCATGAACATGTCTCAATATGCAGTAACATGCAGCCTCCTCCGTCCGTTTGTTAAGCCATATCGCACAACTTTGTAATTCCAGTTATTATGTGATTTATGATTTTTCAAATTGTGCCTATCTCCTAATTTCTTCTTATCTCATTAAATCAAGGACACACATTGCAAAAAAGTGAAGGACGCAATCAGAAACTGTTCTTGATAACCCATTTTTTGTTCAGTTTTTAGGACCAAAGGTTCCTGGCGCGTCGACAAACTTCGGTCGCACTGGCTACTGGACAGGGGTAGAGAATCTCCCAACCTTATGGTGGGGGTTCGTTCCACTTTCTGAGCTATTGCTCTGAATATTTCAGTCTAAAGGCTGAGATTATCCGGGGCCATGGAGTTTGATTGTGAAGTTGCTTATTATGTGGAATGATCGGGGAATGTGTCCTTGATTTAGAGATCAGGAAGGATAGAAAGATCAGTGAATTAACAGGTTCAGTAGAGTATTGGTACACTCGGGGTCAAATGTGGCCTAAATGCCTGGCTTTGCCTCACCACCACCGCTACTACTGGGCGGAGCATCAAATAAATATGGCTTTTTATGACATACTAAGTGACATATAAATCCGAACACCCAGTTTAAATGGTTTTATTTTAATAAAAGTTGGTGAATGTATTTATCTTACTGTAAATAACAAGTGAAAAAATTTTCAGCCTTATCAGTTGGACATTCCGGTTTTTATACTGCTTTTTTTTTAATTCACTAACGCTCTAAAAATGAATATTTCAGCCGCAGTAAAGAATCAACGTTGGCGGATTTTGGTTCTTGACATCCTTTACGATCGGTTACGATGCCTAGAGTACGGAGACCTGTACGATTTCGTCAACTTAGTGAGTTTGATAGGGGCCGTATACTGGGACTTCGGGAAGCTGGACTTTCTTTTCGGGCAATTGCAGTTAGAGTGCAAAGAAGTGTAGACACTGTGGTTAAAGGTTATCAGGCATGGCTTCGAGAAGGCCGTACGCAAAGAGCAAGGGGCACTGGACGCCGCCGTAGAACAACAAACCGTGAAGATCGCCGCCTCTGATTATTGGCCTTAAGGGACCGTTTCTCCACTACCAGGTCCATTGCAAATGAATGGTTTGCAGAACACGGAAGACCTATTGGCATGCGAAGTGTTTACCGACGAATGAGAAGTTTTGGCTTGTTTTCATACCGGCCACACTGGGTAATCCCTTTAACTCGAGAACACCGACGTAATCGCCTTGAGTGGTGCAGACAACGGTCACTCTGGGATCAGGAATGGAACAGTATTGTCTTCAGTGACGAGTCTCGATTTTGTTTAGGCATGCACGATGGTCGTGCCAGGGTTAGAAGGCGACGTGGTGAAAGAAGGAATCCACATTTTTTTTTTGAAAGACATGTTCATCACACTGTTGGAGTTATGGTTTGGGGTACTATAGCTTATGGTTCCAGGTCACCTTTAATCTTCATCAGAGGTAACATGAACGCGCAGCGTTATATCCACGAAGTTCTAGAACCCCATCTTTTACCCTATCTTGACACCCCGGTAGATCCAACTTTCCAACAAGATAATGCCCGACCAATATTGCAAGACTCACAATAGACTTCTTTCAACATAATGATGTCACATTGTTACCATGGCCACCAAGATCTCCCGACTTATCTCCAATTGAGCACGTGTGGGATATGATGGGTAGGAGATTGCTCAATTTGCAACGTCCTCCTCAGACTCTAGAAGCACTTCGAGAGGAGTTGGTGGTTGCCTGGAATGAGATACCACAGGAGGACATTGACCACCTGATCAGAAGCATGCCTAGGCGCGTTGAAGAATGCGTAGCACATCAGGGTGCATCCACACATTATTAAAGGTCAAAGGGCTTTAAAGCAGTGCAATCATTTTGAAATTTTTATCATTTACTTATTATGCTTCATTAAGTACTTATACAAAATTTTATTAAAATAAAACCATTTAAACTGGGTGTTCGGATTTATATGTCACTTAATATATTTGCAAGACATATGGTGAAGACGCAATGGTGAAAATAACGATCTGGGCGAGAGAAAACGATAATTCAGCACATAAAACTAACCACAAACAATTTTTGTTACAATATGGACATTGTCCATTGCCCCTTTGCATTGACACATTGCTTGGCTTATAAGAACTGTTTCTTTATGTTTTGACGCACGTCTGAGCAAGTGATAGCAAAACACTCACTCACTGAGTCACTGACACGTTTCGCTACAAACAGCGATTAGATGTCGGCAAAGTGGAGTAAGAGTAAGTGAAGATTTTTTCTCGGATAGGTGGTTAACCCAGTTATCTCGAGCCAGTGCGTGGGAAATGTACTGGCGATATTGTAATCGCTCTGTTATATCGTATTACATAGCTTTCAAGTGCTATTTGCGAGACATGCTGGAAGGTGAAGCGGATTAGCGTACTAACTCTTGCTGAGAGCGCATATTTAGATGATACTATGAATTTGTAGGAGATGAGAAAGGCACTGTTAGACGTTCTTTAGGCTATACAAAACGGTGTCAGGAGGCAGAGTCAAGGATGACACATTTGTATTATTTTGGCGGAAGTCTGGATTGTTACGTTTCACACTCTGTATACGACAGTACCAAAGGAGCAACTAAGCAAACGTTAGCTCAATGATGTATCTTGAATGTACGAGGTAACAAAAATATGTCAATCTTTATATAATTTCAAAAATCAAATACTGCGTTTTAGCATACTATCCATTTTTAAATTAAGTTTTAATTTAACGTCTACAAAAAAATCAGAATTTATGTAGTAGATTGATTTTCAAGTTAAGAAGTTGTATAAATTTCATTTATTATGCTATCTTTACCACCTTTTACATACATCGGTTCCTAACTTTTGAAAAAGAAATTGAGATCTCGTGAGTATATTCACTCATGAAATATTCGATTTACTGTCACTTTAACTATGCCTCTTCACAAAATTTCAAAATCATTTCATAAATGCCTTACCTTCAATGCGATACACGTAAAATGCATTACCATCGACTGCTAAACATCTTGATTTTAATAATTTCGAAAAGCATATTAAAAAAAAATAACTCTGAATTAACTCTCAGTATACTGGATGTCCAAGAAGAGGAAAAAGCTGCGTTTTCCGGGGCATATTTACATGCAGTTTTCATGGGATGAGGTATTTGGGAAAAACTAAAATTTGGTGACATCGTTTTTAAGTTTTTCTTACTTTATTTAGCGATATAACAAAAAACTAATGGAACTTTTTATTGACACTTTTATTTATTACATGATGGTGCTTTTGGATTATGTGCCCGACCTCTCGTTTTTAAGAAACCATCATCAACTTTATTTTTTATACAGTGTGAGTCTTCATAAAGTGCAGAAATCAAAATCAGGAAAACTACACTCTATTTCATCAACGGATAAATCATCAAAAAAACATGAATTTGATTTTTTATGAATATATGAATATTTTAAAATTTTTAGTAGCAGCTTCTAACCATATTGAAATAACTCGTTACAACTTTTAAACTGAATGTCCTATCATATTGGAATACATTTTGTAGTGATTGGTAAAAGGACGTGCCTGAAAAGTGAAGAATTCCAGGAAAAGTAATGACATCCATTTCTAATAAAGAAAATTTTGATGAAAATCTGTTTTTTTTCATCATTTTTACAATAATTTCAAATTTTCTATAAATATCGTCCCTTGTACCCTACCTTTTTTATTTGTAAGTTATTCTACATGTTATCAGCTTTATAAAAGTAAAAATTGCACGTTTAGCACTCAAATGTAACAGTTTCTATGAGTGTTTATAAAAAGCCCATGCGCATCGTCTTGCTAGGCACCATTGTTTATCATGTAGATACCTTTTTTGGTGACTCAATGTAGAGTCGCGCGGGCTGAAGTACGAGTGGGGAGGCGGGCCCAGTTGAAAAACAATTGAATGTTGGGCAGTTAGGCAGCTATTTGTGTTTCACCTGCCAACTTTATCAGTTTCGTTTGCTACATATCACGCTTTCGCTTTTTGGTCGCGATGCCACGTATAAGTGCTAGAGCTGCTTGCACAGCTTATCTAGCTGCATTTCCAAATCGACGCCCTGTTCCATCAGCCCGAAACTTCCAAGAAGTACGTAGAAGACTGGCTAACACTGGACTTGGTTTGCCTCGAGATCGCCGCGAACCAGGTGTTATTATTCATGTTGCTATCGAAGAAGCCATTTTGGATGATTTGTTTGCTGATCCGACTACTAGTACGAGACTTTTGGCGTTACGTCCTGGCGTATCCCAGAAATCGGTGGCGCATCTTGAGGAAAGCAGGGTTGCATCCATACCATTATCAAAGGGTGCAGCACTTGCATGAAGATGTGGATTGGCGTCCAAGGTGTGTTATGTCTACAGGGATTTTAATAAAAACAAGAGACAATCCTGAATTCTCGAAAACAATTCTGTGGACACATGAATCTCAATTCACGAGAGACGGCATCGTGAACTGTCGTAATTTACATAAGTGGTGCCCAAAAGATGAAAACCCTAGGCTGAAAAGGGCTTCAACATTTCAAGTGAAATTTTCTGTAAATGTGTGGGCCGCATTGATTGACAACTTTTTGATTGGTCCAATAATACTCCCGAGGACATTAAACGGAGAGAGATTTCTGGAGCTTTTGCGGACTGAACTGCACTTGCTGTTGGAAGAAGTGCCGCTGCAAACCCGTCGAAGAATGATGCTTCAAATGGATGGATGTCCTGCCCATTACCCGCTGATTGTCAGGTCTTTTCTTAATGAAAATTATCCAGGCCGCTGGATCGGTCGACAAGGACCTGTTGGGTGGCCGGCGCGTTCCCCATATCTCACACCTCTCGACTATTTTTTATGGGGGACAATGAAACAAAGGGTGTACAGTAGTTCCATAAACAGCGAAGCGGAACTTGAAGAAAGAGTTTTGCGTGTTGCAAACGAAATCAAAAATGATCCCGAGATAATTCGTAGGGCAACTCATCAAATTTTACTTCGCGCTACAATGTGGTGGCCATTTTGAACATTTGATGCATTAAGCCAAAATGATTATCCTATAGACAAGTCTATTTGATTTTATTTGTTAAAGATAATGAATGATTCATGTAGGTTAATACTGTTGTTTTATTCCTACTCTGGCGTTGAACTGAGTTCACTGCTTTTTGAAACGCTGATTTAAAAACTTGTATCTAAGTAATAAACTTGCAATTTTTCACCATTAGGAAGCTAATAACATGTAGAATAACTTAACATTTAAAAAAGGTAGGGTAAATAGGACAATTTTTATTGAAATTTAGCAATTGTTTTAAAAATCATTGACAAAATAGTGAGTTTCAGCATATTCCTCTTTATTTTAAATTTATAGCATTTAATTTCGTGGAAATTATCACTTTACTGGTACGGCCTATTATTTGCAATCATTACAAAATTTATTCCAATATGATAGGACATTCAGTTGTAACGATTTATTTAAATAGGGTTAGCAGCTGACTAAAAATTTTAAAATATTCATAAAAAATCAATTATTGTTTTTAATTTTTTTTGATAATTTTTCCGTCAATAAAATAAGGTGTAGTTTCCTTGATTTTGCTATGTGCACTTTATGAAGACTCACACTGTATGTCCAAAAAAAGTAAACCCTGTATCTGGCTCCATCCGTTTCTAGTATTTCAACGATGTGTCACATGTTACATTTGTTTTCGTAGTTATAAATAAAGATGTGTCAGATAGATATTCACGTGTATAAATTCAAGATTGTCCTAGGACCTAGTCAGAAAAAAATAAAAATGATATGGCCAAATTTTTTCCAAATACCTTAATAAGCCATGAACTTTAACTTAACCTAAGCTGTATGTCACGCAGGTATTGACATTCCCATGCATAGGATCTTTATCTTGCACACCTTGTATAGATCATCCATATTTCTTCATATTTCTACATATCACATAAATCCTTAGTAGTATTTTTTCAAAATTGTAGACACATGAATATGCTGTAGTCGATTTGTGATTTTCTTCCAATTTTGGAAGAATATTCTGTTCAAATTGGTTTAAATATTGTAGTGCTAGTTTTTCAACGGTTAATAGGTTGTGGCTAGACTTGGCCTTAAATAAGTGTCGTTTTATAATCACCACAATATAACGTAGGGGACAAACCTTGTGAGAAAAAAATTGTACTGAAGTTTCTATCCAATTTGGACGCCTGATCTAGTTATCACGAAGTAGGTAAACAAATCATGGAATTTTGTTATCAACAAACGTCATATCACTTAAATAATTAAGCTCATGTTCAAAATTTACAAGAATGAGATTGTGAATTTGTTCTGCGATCAAAATGTTATCCAAGCAACCATTTAGAGGGCAATAAGAGACTATGAAGAGAATATACCTTACATTAATTTTCCGAAAACTTATTTTATCACAAAATAGGTTAATAGACTGGTAGAAAGGCTCAAGATATATTCATAATATCTAATCGAAAGCTAGGCCCCTAGTGACAAAACCTCGCAGAGGACTTTGTCTAGAAATGACGTGCATCTTCAAATATATTCAGGCACAACTTGAAAGAGTACCTGGATGCTGCAGAGCTCTGATGCGTAGGTAGGTTATGAGAAACTGCCATACTTTTGCATTCAGCAATGGAACTCTACACCTCGGCTAGTGAATTAAAATCTGAGGCAAAGGCAAAACTTACCGATAAAGTTCTAGTTAGGGATTATAATCCAATATCAGCTTCGCAGATTCATTTTCATATTAGCAAATTAAGTACTATTATTACGATTTTAATTGAATCGCTTTATTTCGTTGTCAGATTCTTTCCCGAAACTTATGACCCATACGAATGACACTCGCCTAAAAGAGGTGTAAAGATGCGATTCCACCAGTGTGCTGAACTGTGCGGCACTCTAATGCACAGTGTACAGCACAAATGTTTCTTCTGGTCGACTCACTCACGCAAACAATAGCAAATTGTGCGCAAACATTTCGGAAACGTTCGCGCACATCAGTTACTTTTGTGCGCGCGCACATCAGTTACTTTTGTGCGCGCGCACATGCAAGCAGTGGACTCACGTCTTCGGGTACATACTTGTTGTTCGCGAACTCAGTATTTCCTGGACTGAAAACATTTGTTTGTACGCGCACTTCTTTTACGAAATTTAAAATGGACTGGACGAATGATAGGATTATAAAATTTATTCAAGCAATTGAAACTTATCCTCTTCTATGGGATTCCAGTCACCATGATTATAAAAACACGACGCCACTCAAGAGTTGGCTCAAAGTTTGAATTGTGACTCGACTGAGGTAATGAGAAAATGGAAAATTATTTTGGCTCAGTACCGAAGAGAAAAGAAGATAATAGCAGATTCAAAATCTTCAGGTTCTGGGTTTTCAGATATATTATTTGTTATTTTATATTGTTTCATGAAGTAATGTTACTTTCTTTTGCAGTCGTGCTAACACAAATTTGATTTTGAAATCACATGAAAGGATCATGTGTTTGAATTATAATAGTATTTGTAAGTTTTGTGACATATTTTTATGTTCTATTTAGAAGTTAAAATGTGTTCTGCGAGAGCGCCTTAGATTTATAAGTTAGGCTTTTGTAATATATCTAATTTAAGATTTTGGCCTATAAATGGAATATTATCTGTTGGGCAATAAAAGCTATAAATAAGCCTTATTGAAACAGGGACACATTTTCTGTAGTTGGTGTCTTGCTTTGCAATATGAGGACTAAGTGCATTGACCAGCAACTCAAAATCGTCACACGATATACGAGTAAAATTTTTAAATCCACTTAAGGGATCTACTTTTATTTCTTCTACAAATCTATTCGTTTCTTCTATCCATCGCTGCAGAAAAGATCTCACCCAACATCGTGGTTTTCTTCTTCGATTCTTTTTAAGCAGACTACCTATTAAAACACAAGCTGCGGCACTGTACTCTACATATTCCCGCCCATCCATATTAAGGACTGAAGTTAGTGAGAACTTTGCTTGGTAAACATGTTCGTGCACAAGTGTGCTACACTGTACGCTTACAAAAGTTATGCACTGCTTTGCCGGTGGACACAGAAGATAAATTCGATACCAGTGAGCACATTCAATGCTGGAGTTTCACACAAAATGTTTGTAAACAAATGTGCTGAACACTATTTTGGTGGAATCGTACCATTACAGTGAAATGTTGATTTGCTGGTACTTGGATCCATGTAATCCGATGCCATAATATGCTGTCTACGTAATGATAGGTTCATAATTTGAAAGTACCATCAAAGTGTGGGAAGCTCAGAGTCAAACTACTCGACCCCGTTTTTGCGCATTCATCCATCTCGCCCAGCATGTGGCAGTCCTACTTCAGTGACCATCGTAGCCCATAGCCGCTGGTACAAGAGAACCATCTGAATAAATAACGAGTAAGAGGCGATGCTGCAGGCGGACTAGGTCCAAAAAGCACCGTACTCGGATGTTTTCTCAAGTTACTGAGATTTGTATTGGGGGCGCTTCATCATATCATATTGAACAAGAACATCGACATGTAACGATTGATTAACGTATTCTACCTGGACGTAGCCAGCCATATATTATATTCCTGTGTTCAAATAGGGATCTGAATGGTAGTAGCGCCATCTATGAACTAGTAGCATAATACAGAACTTAAAGACATCTATTTTTAGAAGAGTTGTAGTGCTTGATTTTGCTACTGTCGCATAGATGTTACTAGGGTCTTTGATCCCTTTTTGGCATCTAACCAATGCCTATTTTAATTGGGTATCTTCAAGCATTGATTAGTGTATTCCACCCGACGATACCCGGTTAGAATAGGCATTATAGATGCTCCGAGAAGTACATCAAAATATTTCACGTGGGTCTTGTCCATCTCATATTCAGAACTGGGATGAGCCTAGGGGAAGAAGAACAATAATCGGTTCCGATTGCCAAGGCATTAAAATCAAGACATTGTGTGGCAGCGAGGTAACTTGTGCCCTCATTTTCCAATGCTGAGAAGCTCTTGTTGACACGGCAATGTCATGGTAGACGTGTTTTAAATAGCGGGATTGGAGTGCAGCCCTTATGGTCTTGGTCGACAGGTCCGGAGATCGAGGAGATGGAGATTTCTCCGAACGTCTCCATAAAATACTAGAGCTTATTTCGGGGCTTGATGTCGAGGGTGGACGATTGTGATTGTCTCTGGATCGCGAACTCATTTGACTCCATTATGAAGTGACGAAAATGAGGTTATCACACTGTCACTGTACGCATATAGATGAAAATCTGATGATCGCCATCTTCCAATAGTTTTGCCAAGCTGATTTGCAGCATCACCTCGTACGATGAAGGCGATATAGAGACTTTTACGCCCGACGTTCTACTTTAAGTGCAGAGGTGTCGCACTATCACGATCAACATTCCAAGTGGTGGAAATACCAGCTATTCCCAGAGAAAGCAAGAAATGGATTTTCTATGCGTATATGCGTAATAGAGACAGCTCAAAATTATATATTTGCTCTCCGTCTCCTGTAACCATGATCGTGTGTATTATACGTATATGCATAGGAAAGCCATTGCTGGTCTACTCTGTGAATTCTTAGTATTCAGACCACTTGACACGTTGATTGTGATGGTGCGTCCCATCTCCCCTGCCATCTGACAAAAAGCGCCTCTCTTTCGTCGTTTGTAGCTTCGACGACCTTTTTACAGAGCTCACATTTCTCCGCAACCAGCAAATCAATTGGCGGGATACCAGCTACCACCAGCAGTGCATCGGTCGATATCGTGTAAGCGCATACCAAGCTCAGCACTACTTTTCGCTGGCTTTTCAACATTAGCTGTCTATAAAACGCTCAGACCAGTCGATTTTGTTTTTGAGGGGGACACAAGTTTGGCAAAAAATCACGTGCAGCCCCCTGGGCGGGGGTGACACCAACCCTAAAATCTTAAATGGAAAGGGGGGTCGAGTGATACCTTATTTTATAATGATATAAAATTAATGTACTTCAGTTCAGTAGTTTTGAAGATTTATTGATTTAAAGCTTAAAGTAGACTTTAATAGGTACATCAGATTTGTACTACTTTCAGAAGAAATTTGACTAAAAGAATTTACCTAATAAGTAAATGCTTTTCGTCACTACGCCCATGGTTTGTTGGCGGTACATCGCGAATAGGTTGATGTTCCAACAGGATGGTGCCCCACCACATTACGCATTACGTGTTCGACAATATTTAGATCAGACGTTTCCAGATCGACGGATTTGTAGACGAGGTGCCATTGAATGGCCCTCAAGATCGCCAGATCTATCACCTTTGGATTTATTTATGTGGGGTCATTTAAACAGCAAAATCTATGCTACTCAGCCAACATCATTAGAAGACCTGCGACAAAGAATTGTGAATGAGTACCTTCAAATGACTCCTCAAATATTGCAAAATGTGCGGCAACGTTTTGACCAAAATATTTATTATTACATTTAGAGTCATGGTGGCCATTTTCAACATTTACTTGCCTAACGGGACAGTTCATTCTTCATTTTTAAATTACTTTGCTGCCAAATGTATTGATCTCCACTAATGATGAGGTATTAGTTTTATTTAAGCTTCAAATCAATAAATCTTCAAATCTACGGAACTGAAGTTCATTAATTTTATATCATTATAAATGGAATTGAAAGACCTTTAAAATAAGGTATCACTGGACCCCCCTTTTCATTTAAGATTTTGGAGGTGGTGTCACCCCCGCTTAGGGCCCTCGTGGTTTTTTAACAAACTTGTGTCCCCCTCGAAAACAAAATCGACGGGACTAAGCATTTAAAAAAATACTGAGCTGCCAGAAAATGCGTCTGTTTGGCCCTGCCTGGCTTTAGCCGTATCTGACGACCTTGAGACATCGCTATGGCATCCCGTTCGGAGAGCATACTGCGTACTGATTTTGGCCTCCATCGCGACTAATTGTCATGGCAAGTACTAGCTACAGATGAAGAATTGCCTATCATTTATGTCGTAAACTTTGACTGGTCTATGAGCCTGAGAGGCTCACAATCACCGGAGGCAAGCTGCGGCACGACGCGGCCGCACTCCAACACTGCGGACGACTTCGTGACATAACGGGTCTTCGTGAGAAACGTCAGTCTCTCGAGAAATCATACTCTCAGCCGCCGACACGCCGATGAATATTATACAAATAGCGGGTTCGAAAGGTTAATTAAGAGCGTCCCCTTTCGATGCAAGCTGGACCGAATGCAGCTGAAACGTTTTCAGGAGCATTTCCTTCTTTGTCAACCTTATTTCGCATCAGTCGAAACTTTTCCTTGTGGCTTCTGGTAACAACTTATTTTGAGCGGGTAATTTCAAATTCACCATTTGGGCCCAACCCAAACATCTTTTCTATGTCCGCCCTAGCCCTTTCCTACCCTAAGCTTCCCACCACGGATTTATCGAAAACCACGGGGTACTGGGTATCCCTTCTACAAAAGCATGAGGATTTTCATTACTCCAGTACCTGCATTTATGCTTATTATCGGCGCTACTTTAAAAGAGGAAAGGATGACTGCGGGTGCATAAGAAGGTGAATTTTTATAATAACGGAGTCGGATTTCGATTAGTGATCTAGCCTGTAAATCGTTTCCTATTTTGGTACTCGGCAAGTGATCATTTAGTATTTTTCTCCCATTGTTACTATTCGTCGATATTGTGTTGTTGAATTGTTGTGCTGTACTCTTGTTGGTGTGATTGTTCTTGAGTGCCTTTTTTATCAAGGTTGATAATGGACAATAAAAGGTCATATGCGACCATTTTAATTACGAATGCAGTGAGTTTATAGAAAATGAATAGTTTTATGGCGAATTCTGTCTAAGACCTGACATGAACGACATTGATTTGGAGGTTGTTAAGCAAGAATTTGTAGGGAAATTTAGAAAAAGTGACGACGAGATTTTGCATATCGAACAAGTCACCAAATCACAGGACTGTGCTTTGTGGCGTCTTCATCGGAGGATAAGGTTGACAGCGTCTCGATTTGGTGAAGTTAGTAGAAGAAGGCAGACAACAAGCTGTAAAATTCTAGTAAACTCGATCATATACCTAACAGAGTGTTCTAGTAAGGCAATAAAAAAGGCAATACAAAAATCATTGGACAGGGAAGTTCAATCTTGTGGTGTGTTTATTGATCGCACACATCCAGTTCTGGCAGCATCACCTCCATCTACCTATTGCAGTAGACAAGACATGTACTTAATCCAGGTATAAGCCTACCTGTTTATTGCTTCGAAAAAACAACCTAACTGTTTCCTCTTATTTTGAGGGCATAAGATGTTTTTATGAGCCTCGTTCAATTGTTACCATCTACCACACGACCCTTGTAAACATAATTATGTTTATTGACATGAATAAACGAATAAGAATTTGAGTTCTTGAATTTATTTTAGGAAAGATATAAAATTATTTGAATACATTTTTTCTTAGTTGGAACGCATCGTCGCGTCGCTTGGAATGGCAGGACGAACCAGTAGATGAATTTCGCCCAAAAACCGATTTGCACTTCTCAGCTTACTTTTTATTATTTCCAAATGAAACTCTTGCATTGTGTTAAAAAAAAAGTCCACAGGGTGCCAGCGATCCACTTTTTCGATTTTATCCACTAGGATCTTCTTAAAATATGAAGAAGTTGAGCACAAATAGTGAGCATTTCAACCCACCATAATTCTTGCGCAAAGACAATATTTTGTAAAAAGCTCTGATAGCACCCTAGGCAATTATGGCCTGCTTATATCCAGAAAAACATCACAAACTACAGAACACAAAAGGTAACGGCGAAATGGGTACATTTCACGGGTTATGAAATTTAAATGAAAATGCTGGTATAAAATCTACCAAATGATCGTTCTCAAAAATATATTTCCTTGACATATCGATAATTTTTAAATTCCACGCTAAATTGACCTATACTTGACTGGAGTGATATCCGAATTTATTCTTCCCTACTGTCGGTAGTTGCAGATCTGTTGGCTGTTGGTGTCAAACCTATAGAGCAGGTACCGATTATTTTAAATCGTGAGCACATTCTTCGTCGGATTTTCGATACTTAAATTTCCTGTAATCACTGGGATCAGAAGCTACTTAGTAATAGAACGTGTTTCACTAATTTCAACCCCCCCTTTTTAAGCAGTACTATTTTTTATGTCAATGATTAGCACCCTGGGCAATTATCTTCTCAACATACTGTATGAATTTCATTCAAAAATATTGAAAAATGGAGTGTCAGTTTTGAAGCAGCTGAACTCTTGTAAAAGGCTTGAAACTCACTCCGTCGGAGCCGCCTTAAACGAGATAGCAGTTTGCCGAGCACATTGATTATGGGCACTATAAATTAGAATCATTTTCACTCTTTCGGTTAGTGTGTAAACCGTTTTGGAAATAAAATCTGTATCAATAAATTAATTTTCACTATCGCAAGATCGTCACAAAGGTAACTGACAGCAAATTAAATTCTTTCTTTCCATTGCAAATAACTAAATACGTAAAACAATAAATACAGTTTGCCCAGGATATCTGAAATATATGAAAAGGATGCGGAAAAAAATTTGGGTTATTATTTGGCTGTTGCCAGTCTAACCTTCCGAATTGCTGTTTACGTTGGTAGTTTCCATTTTAAAATATAAATGAAGTGTACATTTGGTAAAACTTTAACGGGCAACATTTTGAACACTTATTGAAATAAAAAGTGATATCCTCGTGTGTTTTTGTTTTCTATCTGAACAAATTAAGATACGAGATTTTTCTGATCGAGAGCACCAAGCAACAATCTTCTTGATCAACTACAGTAGCAGCTCCGCCCCCTGGCGGTACTAGGTACTACAACCCTCGTCAGTCAGTTTCGTGTTGAGCTCTGCCCGCGTTACATCGCGCTAACAAATACTAGATATTTTCGAGTTCTAAATTCAGCACTGTCACAGAACGGTTCTAGAACTGCGCAAAACTAAATGCGTAAAGGGGAAGATCTCTCAAACAGTTATGAATAGTCCGTGAACTATCAGAATTTTGCCAAAACCCAAACAGCCTGAACCCATGACTGCGGAACAAAGAAGATAAGAGAAGAGAACATTTGTCAGTAACTATAACCACACTTCTTTCTTATAAAATTTTCACAAAAGTTTTGTACGCTGGGTGTAACTGCTTCAAGTTCATCATGTCAAACGACGATGATGATGACGAATCAGAATCTAAAATGATCTGCATTGGATCCATTTGTCCACTTTTATTTTAATTTTAAATAAAAAAACACTCCTTGACCCGCAAAAAAGTAAACAGTATTTGAAGCAAAACACGTCAAATAATTTTAATGACATTGGCAGAAGGAATACGCATGTGAAAAATCAGTTCAAAAATGGTCCCGGCAGTGAAGCAAGAACTGCTTGAACGATTCTCGAACCATCCTAGAACTGAACCAGAATAAAACGCGAACACCTAATTTCAGTTCTAAAACTGTTCGATAGTAATCCAGCAGAAACCTCAACACGTCGGTTTCTTCTGCGCATGCTCCTGATAGTTCTAGTGCAGTAATGATAAGAACCCGAAAAAACCTATCGTTAATTCAGTTTATAGCTTTTAGTGTGTTGAATACCTCCCTTGTTATTGGCCGTCCACCTTCTTCCGCAGTCACAACCACCGAACACACACCAGAATTGGTGATACCCACGTGAATCCTAGCGCCGTTGGAGTCTAGCTGTCTAGGATTGGCTGTTGATGGCTTGGCAACGATGCATTTAAGAGCTGTGTAACTTTGGGATGCTAGGACGTAGAGTTTGGTGTGTGATATAAAAATTTCCAAAATGACGGATTTTATTGGAAGATGTTAGTTTGAATGACTTGATGGACTGTGATATACCCTTTATACACGGTGGCTCATCGAAAACGAAACAGACGTATTTACTGGCAGCTCAGTTTTTTTTTCAAAAACGCTCAGACCCGTCGATTTTGTTTTCGAGGGGGACACAAGTTTGGCAAAAATCACGTTAACACGTGCAACCCCTTGGGCAGGGGTGACACCACCCCCAAAATCTTAAATGGAAAGGGGGGTCGAGTGATACCTTATTTTAAAAGTCTTTCAGTTCCCTTTATAATGATGTAAAATACATGAGCTTCAGTTCAGTAGTTTTGAAGATTTATTGGTTTAAAGCTTAAAGTAGACTTTAATAGGTACATCAGATCAGTTTATACTACTTTCAGGAGAAATTTGACTAAAGAATTTACTTAATAAGTAAATGCTTTTCTTCACTACGCCCATGGTTTGTTTATCATTTTGTTGTTGAAAATGCCTATTGGAGCGTTTTTCTTTGTGGCAAAAAAGTTATTTCTTGAAGAAGGAAATATCTCGTACTTATTTAAAATAGGAATTAAGTACATAGTTGCGATTGATTTGACAATACTTCGTTGCTAAAATAACGCTTTGTTACATAAATTAACCATGGTATATTCCACAGCAGAAAGAGTTGAAATTATCGAAATATTTTTCGGAAATAATCACATTTACTTGCCTAAAGGGTCATCAGTTCATTCTTCATTTTTAAATTACTTTGCTGCCAAATGCATTGATCTCCACTAACGATGATGTATTAGTTTTATTTAAGCTTTAAATCAATAAATCTTCAAAACTACTGAACTGAAGTACATTAATTTTATATCATTATAAAGGGAATTGAAAGACCTTTAAAATAAGGTGTCACTCGACCCCACTTTTCATTTAAGATTTTGGGGATGGTGTCACCCCCGCTTAGGGGGCTGCACGTGCTAACGTGATTTTTTGTCAAACTTGTGTCCCCCTCGAAAACAAAATCGCCGGGTCTGAGCGTTTTTCCAAAAAAAAAACTGAGCTGCCAGTAAATGCGTCTGTTTCGTTTTCGATGGCCTGATGGGTTTTGATATTTGAGGTGTCCTTAGATTCATTCATAATAATTCATTATTTTCAGTACTGCAGTATGGCTTGTTGCATTTTTTTAAAAATGTACCTATGTTAATTTAACTTTAGCAAAAATATCTGGAGTATTATAGGGTGTCATTTAAGAAAGGCTGATGGAGCAATTGCGCCTTGGACCACTTGATTCGCTTATATTTTTTGTCGTATAATTAGTTGAATCGAGATAGCTCATCCATAATATTCCTAATTAGGTTTTTTATGTTGCAGGTTAATGGTGTAACTGACTCGAGGAATAACGTAAACACGGAACGTTTCGCCAAGGTAGGTGTTATTAGGTGAAGGTTACTGACACGAAACTATCAAATCATTTATGGTTACTTCACAGAAAACGTGATCGCTGAAAGTTTAATGGCTAATTTAATTTTATTAGAAGGTATTATGTGAGAGAAATTCAGGTAATTAATTTTAACACATAAAACTACAAGGAGTTTCTCAGGTCAGCGTACTTCTGGTAGCGATATGGAAGAAACCATTTTTTAAGTGCATAATGAGCTAGAAAGGTATAATGATTGGAAACATTTTTGAATTTGAAATAGTATTTTTGGATGGTTTATGTCTTTATGGCCAACATGTTTTTTAATATCGGCTGTCGGTCTTTTTGTTGCTATTTGTTCTAGTTTTTCATGAAATTTGGAAAAAGATATACCGTGGGGATATATACTAAGTGACATATAAATCCGAACACCCAGTTTAAATGGTTTTATTTTAATAAAATTTTGTATAAGTACTTAATGAAGCATAATAAGTAAATGATAAAAATTTCAAAATGATTGCACTGCTTTAAAGCCCTTTGACCTTTAATAATGTGTGGATGCACCCTGATGTGCTACGCATTCTACAACGCGCCTAGGCATGCTTCTCATCAGGTGGTCAATCTTCTCCTGTGGTATCTCATTCCAGGCAACCACCAACTCCTCTCGAAGTGCTTCTAGAGTCTGAGGAGGACGTTGCAAATTGAGCAATCTCCTACCCATCATATCCCACACGTGCTCAATTATTGGGGATAAGTCGGGAGATCTTGGTGGCCATGGTAACAATGTGACATCATTATGTTGAAAGAAGTCTATTGTGACTCTTGCAACATGTGGTCGGGCATTATCTTGTTGGAATGTTGGATCTGCCAGGGTGTCAAGATAGGATAAAAGATGGGATTCTAGAACTTCTTGGATATAACGCTGCGCGTTCTTGTTACCTCTGATGAAGATTAAAGGTGATAGCTATAGCACCCCAAACCATAACTCCAACAGTGTGATGAACATGTCTTTCAACAAAAAACTGTGGATTCCTCCTTTCACCACGTCGCCTTCTAACTCTGGCACGACCATCGTGCATGCCTAAACAAAATCGAGACTCGTCACTAAAGACAATACTGTTCCATTCCTGATCCCAGAGTGACCGTTGTCTGCACCACTCAAGGCGATTACGTCGGTGTTCTCGAATTAAAGGGAGGACCCAGTGTGGCCGGTATGAAAACAAGCCAAAACTTCTCATTCGTCGGTAAACACTTTGCATGCCAATAGGTCTTCCGTGTTCTGCAAACCATTCATTTGCAATGGACCTGGTAGTGGAGAAACGGTCCCTTAAGGCCAATAATCTTAGGCGGCGATCTTCACGGTCTGTTGTTCTACGGCGGCGTCCAGAGCCCCTTGCTCTTTGCGTACGGCCTTTTCGAAGCCATGCCTGACAACACCTAACCACAGTGTCTACACTTCTTTGCACTCTAACTGTAATTGCCCGAAAAGAAAGTCCAGCTTCCCGAAGTCCCACTATACGGCCCCTATCAAACTCACTAAGTTGACGAAATCGTACAGGTCTCCGTACTCTAGGCATCGTAACCGATCACAAAGGATGTCAAGAACCAAAATCCGCCAACGTTGATTCTTTACTGCGGCTGAAATATTCATTTTTAGAGCGTTAGTGAATTAAAAAAAAAGCAGTATAAAAACCGGAATGTCCAACTAATAAGGCTGAACATTTTTTCACTTGTTATTTACAGTAAGATAAATACATTCACCAACTTTTATTAAAATAAAACCATTTAAACTGGGTGTTCGGATTTATATGTCACTTAGTATACAACTGCGCTTAATATAACAAGGCTAAGGTGTGATGAAACGTGAGCGAACAAGTAAAAAAAATAAAAGAAAATAAATGTTCAGTTCAATTGAAATTTCAAGTACGGTTCTGTCATAAAATCTTAGACGCACATGTAACAAAAATAACAAAAAAGAGAGAGAAAATATGACGTCGGTGTCATTTTTTCTTGGTGAATATATTTTATAAGTTCTGTTCGAAGTTGTCGCCGTTGGATTCAAAAATACATATGCGTGCTCTCACAAATGTAATGGTTTGTTAACCTACACTACCGGCGGCGACGTCCAGGTTAGGTTGCATATTTCCGTATTAACATTGTAGCCGTACATCGTATAGCTGTACGCTGGCGCTGTGAGTTCGCGGAACCCAATATCTCGGTTCTCTTAAGACATTGGTGTATATGCTACTAAGAAAATTCGCTCATTTTCTTAAGATCCACCAGCTCGTCTAAAGGAGAACCCCAACTTTGCAGACACCCTGAAGACTTTTTTCGGATTAAGCTGCTAATGCAACCTTTTTTTTGTCTTGATATTCATTCGTGTCTTACTTCTCTTACAAGGGAAAAATAAAAACAACTTCGTTACAGGTCGAAAAATTATTAAAATTAATTCAAATCAACTTTGATCGTTGCCGTTGGTCTGGTACTATGAAAATATCTTTGACTTTCCGTGACGGTTTGCTATTATTTTTTCTCAAAGGCCACGTCTTTGACACCCTGTATCTTAGAAACCATAAACTTTCCTACTTGGGCTTAGTTCAGGAATACGCCCTTGTAACGGATGTTTTTTTTAGAGGTTTAGAACTTTAAACTGCAATAAAACAACGATGGATTATTCGATTGAGATGATTTTTTTTATTCGAAAGATAATCTTGTGGCATTACATTTTAAATATAACATTTGTGGCCGTATACCGGCAATCATATGGTGAATGTCGTCTTCCAAATGGTCAAGCGTTTGTGGCTTATCCGCATAGACCAATGACTTTACATATCCCCACAGAAGAAAATAGTCTAGCGGTGTTAAATCACAAGATCTTGGAGGACAATTCACAGGTCCAAAACGTGAAATTAGGCGGTCACCAAACGTATCTTTCAATAAATCGATTGTAGCACGAGCTGTGTGATATGTTGCGCCGTCTTGTTGGAACCACAGCTCCTGGACATCATGATTGTTCAATTCAGGAATGATAAAGTTAGTAATCATGGTTCTATACCGATCACCATTGGCTGTAATGTTCTGGGACCAATGATTCCACCAGCCCATAAAACGCACCAAACAGTCAGTTTTTCTGGATGTAACGGTGTTTCGACATAGACTTGCTAGCTTCACTCCAAATGCGGCAGTTTTGTTTGTTGACGTAGCCATTCAACCAGAAGTGCGCTTCATCGCTAAACAAAGTTCGCTTATGAAAATCGGAAACAACGACAATCCGGTTTTGGGCAGATTCAACGAATCTACGCCTTGCTTGATGATCGTTTGGCTTCAGTTCTTGCACGAGTTGGATTTTGTTAGCACGCAAACAAGATCCTTCCGCAAAATCTTCCATAAAGTGGTTGGACACAGATCCGATTCCTGTGCTCTTTGGCGGATGGACTCATTCGGGTCTTCCTCAACGCTACGCTCTACAGTAGCAATAGCTTCCTCTGTACGCACCATACGGCATCTCTGTGGATGCGACTTATTAATTAGAGTAAACGTGGTGCGAAATCGTTCCATGGTTAATCGAATTAACTGCTCTAATGGACGATTTTGTCGACGATAAAATGGACGTAGTGCGCGATACGTATCCGCACAGCACCATTATTTTCGAAATAAAACTGCACAATTTGCAAGCGTTGTTCAGGCGTGAGTCTATTCATGATGAATTGCTAAACCAAACTAAGAATAAATCACTTGACAGCTGTCAAATCGGTCGCCATCTTCAAAAGTAATGCCAACTTAAAGTTCTATACCTCGAAAAAAAGTACCCGTTAGTTATGGACTATCCTTAGGTAAGACCCTGTACAGTGTACATATATCTAATTCACCTATAGCTACATATTTGAAAATGCATTTCATCGCCTGTTACAAAAAGTAAAATCGATCAAGCCTTTATAGATAATAATAAACATTGAACGCAAAAACCGCAAGTGTACAGAACGGTAAACGCAGAGGTGTGATGAAGAAGACGCTGTCGAACACGACAAAATTGCTTCAAAGCGATTTCGATACAACATCGAGATTATACCAGAATAAAAGTCAGATCGTGCCCCGAATGGCCTCAAGCATCAACTGAAAGATTGAAAAGAACGTGGCAAATGTGTTACCTCATGTCCTCTAGACATTTTACAGGGTGACTTGGAAAAACATGGCAATATTTGTAGGGCATGAAGTAGATAAAAGATAACAAAAAGTTCTCATAGACATGGGTCCTAAAAAGATCGCTTACCGAGAGACAGCGTAGAGAAGCAATTCTGGAATAAAAAAAATACATTTATGTTCATGCCTCTAGAGAAGAAGAAAACGATTTTTTACGCCACTGACTTTTTTGAATCATTGAATTCCGTAATTTAAATAAAATGGTCAATTTTACATGAATCGTGTCTGATGTTTTTTCAGACTACGAGCCCCTTCCCACTTCAGTTGGCCTACTTCAAGGTTTGTACCAAAATATGCCTTTATAAACTAAACATGACGAAACTATTTACTTCTAAAACAATTTATTTTCTCAAAAACATTTTAGATACACTCTAGTCGTAAAAATACATATTCGAAATCACTTAGACCTATAACTAATAGAACATCTGAACAAATAGACAATGTGCGAATAAATGCGCGAAGTTAACAAAGCAACAATTGAAAGATTACCATTGGGTAACATCACCTTTATTTTTTATTAAGGCTGAAATTCTTTGGGGCATAGTCTTAGCCAAGTTTTGGCAAAAATTTGGTGTGAAACAATCCCATATTTCTTGGAGCTTTTGTCTCAGTTCGGTGATTGTTCGAGCAGGATGTTTTCGTAGAACCTTTTTCATCTCGTGCCACAAAGTTTCAATCGGTGACAGATCTGGACTCCTAGAAACCCATTTCAAAAGTGGTACATTATTTTCTTCCATCCATTTTATAGCCTTTTTTGAGGTATGGCACGCTGCTCCATCTTGCTGAAACACAAAATCTTGGCCGGATGTCAAACATTCTTCCATCACTGGTTAAAGCGATTCTTCTAAAATTGCCAAATATATGTTTGTATCCACATTTCCATCAATAAAATGAAGTTTTCCTACTCCTTTTGATGACATACTCGCCCAGACCATAATGGATGCTGGAAATTTCACTTTTCTCTTCAGTCAGTCAACATGGAATGTTTAATTTTTTTTGCGAATAACTCTACTGCGACTGTCACCAATACAAACTTCGAATCGGGCCTCATCACTCCATTGTATTACACACCGTTGTTGGTGTCCATTTTCTATGTTCTTTAGCCCATCCAAGCCGATTTTTCTTTTGCAGTGGAGTTAATAGTGGCTTTTCTTTGACCCATAAGCAAGTTGTGCAACTTTAGGGTTTTTACTTCACTTTTTCTTATAAGAAAACTTACGTTGCAAGTGCTAAATCTCAGTTTGTGGGCCTCTCTTTGAGTTGTGGACCCCGAAATTCTCCTTCCAACAGCGTCACTCCACAGAGCACTTAATTGTAAATAATTAGCACGCCTGTTTTTCACGATTATTCTTCTTAATGCTCTTCGGTCGGCATTTGTGATATTACTTTTTTTCACATATCGTGGCTTAATATTAACTGAACCAGTTACGTTATATCTTCTAACAATATATCTCCCACTGTACCGCGATAAGTCTAACAAAGTTGCAATTTCTGAGTTTGATTTCCCAGAATTAAAAAATTTCATTATCAGTAACCGAATTTTCTCACTAATAACCCTTCCTTTACCCATTTTGAAAACCTTAACTACCCAAAACTATTTTAAACGTATTCTGACAGCTGTGATTAATGAAAACAGTTGTAATGGCTTTTATTTTTCGCAGCCACCTATGCGTTATAGACTTATTTTGCATTGAAATGAATATAGGTGCAATTGCAACATGTGTTATTTTTATGCAGCAAATTTGATTAGGGAGTGATAAAGTTGGTGTTTTCTACTATATATACTAAGTGACATATAAATCCGAACACCCACTTTAAATGGTTTTATTTTAATAAAAGTTGGTGAATGTATTTATCTTACTGTAAATAACAAGTGAAAAAATTTTCAGCCTTATCAGTTGGACATTCCGGTTTTTATACTGCTTTTTTAATTCACTAACGCTCTAAAAATAAATATTTCAGCCGCAGTAAAGAATCAACGTTGGCGGATTTTGGTTCTTGACATCCTTTACGATCGGTTACGATGCCTAGAGTACGGAGACCTGTACGATTTCGTCAACAGTGAGTTTGATAGTGACCGTATAGTGGGACTTCGGGAAGCTGGACTTTCTTTTCGGGCATTTGCAGTTAGAGTGCAAAGAAGTGTAGACACTGTGGTTAGGTGTTGTCAGGCATGGCTTCGAGAAGGCCATACGCAAAGAGCAAGGGGCACTGGACGCCGCCGTAGAACAACAGACCGTGAAGATCGCCGCCTAAGATTATTGGCCTTAAGGGGCCGTTTCTCCACTACCAGGTCCATTGCAAATGAATGGTTTGCAGAACACCGAAGACCTATTGGCATGCGAAGTGTTTACCGACGAATGAGAAGTTTTGGTTTGTTTTCATACCGGCCACACTGGGTCCTCCCTTTAACTCGAGAACACCGACGTAATCGCCTTGAGTGGTGCAGACAACGGTCACTCTGGGATCAGGAATGGAACAGTATTGTCTTTAGTGACGAGACTCGATTTTGTTTAGGCATGCACGATGGTCGTGCCAGAGTTAGAAGGCGACGTGGTGAAAGGAGGAATCCACATTTTATTGTTAAAAGATATGTTCATCACACTGTTGGAGTTATTGTGTGGGATATGATGGGTAGGAGATTGCTCAATTTGTAACGTCCTCCTCAGACTCTAGAAGCACTTCGAGAGGAGCTGGTGGTTGCCTGGAATGAGATACCACAGGAGGACATTGACAACCTGATCAGAAGCATGCCTAGGTGCGTTGGAGAATGCGTAGCACATCAGGGTGCATCCACACATTATTAAAGGTCAAAGGGCTTTAAAGCAGTGCAATCATTTTGAAATTTTTATCATTTACTTATTATGCTTCATTAAGTACTACAAAATTTTATTAAAATAACACCATTTAAACTGGGTGTTCGGATTTATATGTCACTTAGTATATTATCAAAATATTCATTGTTAATATTTTAAACCTGTAACACCCTGCTGCATTTTTATTATTTGTGTTTGATAAGAAAAAAACTAAGATTTCAATAGTTGGGCCAACTGAAGTGGGAAGGGGCTCGTACTTCTATTAGACCAAAATCGGCCTGATATTATAAGAAAAATTGGTATAAACACAGTGCAATTATTGAAGTTTGACATTGGAACTTGTTTGTACAGTGTTAAGAGAGTCTATCTCACCCTAGCGTAGTTTTTCCGGTATCATCAATAGCGTATCTTGGTAATGATAAATCTTAGGACCTATGTTTTATACCTTTTTTTGCTGTTATTCTCGTGTATCAAAAATGCCATAATCGCAAAATTACAGCGAATATTTCCCTCATGTATAAAGAGGTGTGGAGTTATCGCAAGATTACAGCGAAAATTTTCGGTTACCTAGTCAACGGGAAATTTTCGTAAGTAATATCATAAGGGCATCTATTTTTTCTGAAAAAATCGAAAAAATACGTTGCTGATATTTAGTAAGAAGCATGAGTGCTGGTAGTAACAAAAATCCGAGTCAAAG
Source organism: Acanthoscelides obtectus (assembly GCA_963669975.1). Classification (NCBI taxonomy): domain Eukaryota; kingdom Metazoa; phylum Arthropoda; class Insecta; order Coleoptera; family Chrysomelidae; genus Acanthoscelides; species Acanthoscelides obtectus. Next base: position 105,027,172 of record CAVLJG010000003.1, on the reverse strand, counting down.
ACCAGGATTTTTGCACTGGAACGAATGTTTTTTGTTGAAAAAATATTACTTTGCATTGTGTTTCTTCGATTTTTTTTACAGGAAAAAATTAGATGTCCGAATGGTATTTGAAAAGACTATTGCATGAGTATCAGATTTGCCTGCACATACATAGCTTTCAAAATTGACAATAAAATCAGAAAAATTGTTTAGCATCGTTTTCTGGTGTCCTAGGAGACCATAAATACTTGTTATCAAAGGTATTGTAACTTTTGGTGACTACAGCTGACAAGTTTTGCCGCGGATTAACTCGAAAAAACTGCTGAAGGGTGCTGTCATACAATTTTTCCATCTAGAAAGCATTTCTGTACCTCAGAGCCAGACTAGGTTAAGTCCAAATAAGTAGTTTTGAGATAATTGAATTTGAAATATTTTTGTGCATTGCATCATAAGCTCAACATATTGACAAAATCTAGTCTAACTCTGGGGTACAGATTTGTAAATTCATAATTCAAAATTGCGCGTTTTTGATTGGTAGAAATTAAGACGAGGGAAATAGTCAGTGAAAATTGCTCAGTAGGTATCGAAAATTTCCCGATAGGTCCGTATCTATATTTACGATTGGTGAAATGTGCCTTGTCATCTTGACATGCATGAATATCAAAAACTCGTTGTAATGATACGTTATGTTTCATCTTAATTTGTTTATTTTTCTGTAATTTCTATGTACCTACCGACTTAATGTAAATTTAAATAAAATTTCGAACCTAACACATAACGTTTACTCTTTTAACTCGGGAAATATTCTACCGAATTACACTCGTGTATCACAATAAACCTGATAATTTTCCATCCAAGCATGTTATCAGTAAAAAACCGCATTCGGTTATTTTGACTCCGAAAATAAAGTCATGCAGTTTTTAAACAATACGCTTTCACGAAAAATTATCGGTAACTTTGATGCACTTGTGTAATTACTTCCGAAAATGTGGTCACATTTTTCTGGGACATCCTGTATATTCAAGAAAGGAAGTTATTATTCTGCGTTGGCCGCGAAACTTCGCTCATAAAACCAGTTGAATGAATATCCTAAGCATGTGAAATGTCGGAAAAGGTTGATGTAAGGTGTTGATTCGCTAACGGTCTCTATCGAGATGTGAATTTTGGATAACGTTAAAGTTTCCGGTACAATTGATTTGGCGCTATTAATCACTTGTTGTGGTTTGTCGGGTCGTGAAACCTACGCAGCGTGTAAGAATACAAAAAATGGTCTTTATTTCGAAGAACTGATGAACAAGAGTGATGGCGTCATTATGGATAAGTATTGTTTTCTTTATGGAGCTAACGTAATATACAGGTACAAAATGTACAGTCCAGCCAACATTTCTACCATACTGGTGTTCCACAGAGTTCCATACTTGGTCCTCTCTTATACATAATGTACGTCAAAGACTTCCCCTCCGATTGCTCGGTAATGTATGCTGATGACACTTCTTTACTTGTTAATGGTAAAAACCTAGAATCTGTTGTAGGACTTGCCAATTCAAGCTTGACTCCTGCAGGTAAGTGGTTCAGCAATAATGGGCTCGTCTTAAATAATCAGAAATCTGTTTTCCTTAGATTTAACCTTTCCACCTCACCGATGGATCACACTTTATTAATAAAATCGTTTGGCAAATCAATGAAACAAGTGGATGCGACTAAATTTTCAGGGATATATATATCTCAAAATTGTAGATGGGATACGCATCTTGAGAAAAGTAGCCAAAAGATCGCCCACTCTTTTACTGTCTGTACCAGTTAAGTTTTGTTGTGGATATTACTGATATTTTACCATGCATATATCCATTCAGTCCTAATTTATGGAATAGAAGCATGGGGAGCATCGTCCCAGCTGCAAAGACTTTTTGTGTTGCAAAAAAAGGCTGTTCGAGTAATAGCTAATATTGGAAGGCTCACTAGCTGCCACGATTCATTTAGAACATTAAAGATTTTAACCTTACCATCTGTATATATACTCAATATACTTATCCTTGCTAACACACAATTGAGCAAGTTCAATTCTGTAAGCACTGGTGCTTACTTTACAAGGAACAGTCAAGTATTGGAGGTGCCGTCGCATAGATTGGCGAGAACAGAGGAGAGCCCTAGATACATGGCTATTAAGACTCCCCAACAATTTGAAATCACAACCACTGAACACTTTTAAAAGAATAGTCAAACAGTTTTTACTGGAGAAAGGCTTTTTACTCTATTGAGGAATTTTTAATGTGTGAATGTCTTGTTTGATTTTGATCATTGTTGTTTGAATGTCACTTAATGGTTTGTCCTTTATTTCGCTTTTTTATATATACATATATGTTTTATATTTATAAATTTTATCAATAAGCTAATTTGATTTATCTGTATCCATATGTGGTACAAATATGTGTGCGTCCACACTAACATGATTTGTTATTAGCTTTTGTAGTGCTCTGACTGACTTATCCATCTGTGATCATACAGGACTTATAAATTATTATTATTGTTATTATTATTATTATTATTATTACTATTATTATTCTGAAAATACTTTTTCCTAAAACTTCAACACCCCAAGTTTTTGTAAGGAAACATTTTTGGATCATAGTTTATAAACCAAACTAACATTAATTTTTAATGTAGATTCACACCCTTAAATATTCCCATATCTTTAAGGAACTCTTTGTATATGATTATTGCTATCTACAAATTGTTTTTCTACCGCACACTGGTAACCATTTTTTATTTTCTAGTAATAGTATCAGCTACGTACATGACACACTGTGCTGTAGCTTGAAAGATTGAAAAAATTATGTCGTCTGTTTTGGCATTATGTAATTTTTTTATGACATTATGTAGGTTCCAACAAGATGTCAACTAGGAACTAGCTGTCGTTCACTTGATGCTCCGTTGTAGTAGGCGCGAATTGAAGTATTTATATACTACCAGCTATCTAATCAACAAGTTGACATTTTTTTCGTTTTTTACATTACATGGATTTTTTACATAATAGCCCTGCCGGTCCCGGTACACAGGGAGGCGCCAAAACTCAGTTTATGGAGGTTCCACGGCAAATAAAGCTGGTATCCCAAATCAATATGCTCCAACAACCCCCCCTTTCGTCTCCCCTCTTCCCCTCCTGCGAACTTTGTGCTTCGGGCCCAGAGATCCTTTTATCCATCAGTAATTGACATCTCCAACCATGATCCCGTCTTGGCAAAATGAGCAGCTGAATATTTTACGCGAATATTGTTTAAAACTGTTTGGCAATCAATCGTTTTCCGGTATGGTGATCGCGGCACTTGACGACGTAAATTTCTGACGCGAGCTTATTTTGGTAGCCAATCTTCTTAATTTATAGTTATTTATGTGTTTAGCGTTTAGAGGGTGGTTATGGGCCGCGGGCTCTAACACAATGTTTTTTATGCCTGAAAAACGATGAATAAATAAGCACAGCTTCAGCAAGTCGATAGTACTAGTTTAGTGGGCGCTAAAGTTACTTCACGACTCTAGGCCCAACGCACAGAAAACTTGTTCATAAAAACTTTTACGCCCGGTCATACATAAGTAAGTGAAGCTTTGGCTGAAATGGTTTTCTTTGCTTTCCGTCTCTGCAACCATAACCAATATGATACAACGTTGTTTCATGCTTTTTAACAGTCATCAGTGTACGGTGGGTCTGGTCATTTGAAGACAGGTGGATCAACGCAAGCTCGGTATTGAAGGGTGCAAAAAATAAAGGGGTCTTTAAAATTGGGACTATCCTTCACAGAGCGTATAGGTCAGGGGATAATAAAATAATAAGTTTTCTTAGCAACACATACATTCCGAAAAACTCTAAATAAGCCATTCCCGGCCCTGGCTTCTTCCCCTCATAGGTCAAAGAGCACTTGTCTTGTTGGAATATGATTATGTGAGTCAGAATTCAAATCAAGCGCCATTGGGTGTGTAGGATGACCTGGTTTTATAAACAAAACTGATTTGAAAAGAGAAATTTTGGTAGCAACGTAGTTATCGATTTGATGCAGCGTTGCCAAGCCTACCAATTTTTCGGTATTTTTACCGAAATTAGACCTTATTTGCCGAAGTACCGAAAACGTCCTCATTTCTCAGATATTTCCAATTTTTGCCGAAAAAGAGCTGAAACCAAAAATAAAGCTAAAATATGAAACATACTTAATTTTATGCCACATACCAATCTTAGATCGTCCGGGAATACGAGGAACGTAGATTTGGGTTGCCTATAATTATGTATGCATATCACTTACTCCACTTTCTATGTATTGGTTTTTGTGTATATGACAGGTACTGACTAGTAGGACTGGGAAGGAAACCAAACGTGGCCTTATCAATATTAAATACCAATTCCGGGTGATGAGCTTCCAATTCAGATATGAAACAAAAAAATATCCACGAGAGTGGAGAAAGGAGTTTCGACGAAGGTTGCAAAGGAGTTTGTAAAGCGACCAGCATGGGGATTGTATCAGTTTTAATGAAGAAGTCGATATTTTTCCAGGAAATGACGGACATAAAAACCGATTGTGTCTGGGCACGCGGATCAAAAAAATATTTTTTTCTTTTATAAACGGCGCTGCGTGACACAAAGGCCCCTGAACAACCGTTGATCTTGCAACGGCCCTGATTTTCTTCTTCTACCGCTTTTGTTCTTGGATCTACCGAATTTCGACAGCACAATCTAACGTTTTCGCCTTCTTTTGTTCAGCAGTACTGATTTGATGTTAGTTCTTTGTGTTTACTGTGAGCGTCCTCAAGATCCTATCGATACTTCGTGAGTGTATTCGAGTATTCAGAACGCTGCCGTCGTCCTCGATATTTCCATCAGAGCTGCGTAAGTTTATTTATATCGTACAATAGCTATCCGGGCGTACTCAGTAAAAAACTTAGACAGCTTCAAATGTTGCAAATTTGGGATGAAGTAAACCAACTCTTGTTTCTGAATCGAAAAGCGACGTCTTCAGACTTGTAATAGCAATACTTGAAACGCCATAACAAATGAATAGCGAGTATTTTTCTTCACTTTTCTTTTAACATGTTCGATGCTGTTTAAGCGCAAACGTATGTGTTTCTGAGAAGGAAAGTCACAACTTTCACAACCCCACTGCCACTGTGAGTGGTTTGAATATTGCAGTATTACGATGTGTGTGCAAAGAGGCGTGTGCTTAGTACCTCTCCTGATTGAAGAGACACCTAAGTGCGTGCCTAAGTGGACAAGTTTCATTGAAGATAACTGTCGAACGGAAGTGCCTGGAATCCGTAGTTTGCGGCTATCGACGAAGGGGTTGCTAGTATCGCGTTTGAGGAACTACTCATAGGTGGCAGTGTCACCACTTCGCATACGAAAGTCGATCTATCTAAAAAAACCATTAAAGAAAACAATACATGTTCAATGCTTGATCGACACGTTGATATATTTCAAGAAACGGGGAGCATAACTGTTATTGGGTAGAATCGGTTGAGCCCATACACAGGACCAACTCCAAACCAGGAAGGTGGAGTGGGGATGACACAGCGGTGCATGCAGCGTCGCCGGCCGTTAGTGTTTGCTCGGCACTCTGGTTTCTGATCACGTGAAGTAAGCGTGACTATGTTTGGGCGTAGCTTCTTTTTTCGATACCAATACCAAACCAGGAAGGTGGAGAGGGGAGATGGGATGACACAGCGGTGCATGCAGCCTTGCTGGATGTTACTGTTAGCTAGATAATAATAATGTTTATTTGTAAAATACAATTAGTGTTATTGCAAAGATGATTCTAAATTGTGGAGAGCCGCGGGAGTGTAAGCGCGTTCAGATATAATTAAGGTAAAATAAGGTAATCGACACCCGAGCCATACAAAGACAATGTAGGATTGCACGTACCTGGGTGTCCCTGTCGCCTGGTCTGCAGGAGCTCCTCTCTCTTCACAGCTTCTTCCTAGGTTCACCACACTTGCCTTAGCGAATATACGAGTATTGTACCCGGTTTAACTAGGATTCTTTGTGGAGGTTTTGAAGACGACCGTTGCCTTTTCCGATCTTTACGAGATTCCGAAAACGACCGTTGCCTATGGCGATCTTTTACGAATGTTTTACTTATATGCGCACGTGCCAAATAATTTGAATTTGAATGACGTTTGAGTTCAAATACTGAAGTATGTTTTTGAACTGGCATGAACATTTAGTCTCAATCAAAACAAATAAACATAGATTACACGCAGAAGGCCTGTGCGCGGTTGTTTACCCGTACGAAACATTGATATATTCATGAGAGTTTCTCTTGTAAATGGTATATTTGATGTATTTTGATATACTCCTAATTATTGTTGAATATATGATGATACCACACAATTACACAAATTCATCATACAATACGAGTATATATCGGTTTAAATAAAGTGAATTTAAAACCTTATACATTTCTACAGTTCTAGAAGTAGGTGGTAAGGTTTTGGCGAGAAAATCTGATTATACATTAATTTATTATTTCATTAATACCTATATACGAGGGTGCTTGTATCCACAGTTTTATACGTTTTTTGTATGTATAGTAACTGATGTGTTGTCTACATTCATCACGAAGAAAATTATAGACTCGTGACCTTTGCCGAATTTAATTATTCTTCCTTCGGGCCTCGACTGATATTGTTTTACTCCTTGTCTCGTGGTTATGTTCTGGTCTCAGGAGTATATGTCAGTATTTATAAATAAATAACAGCAAGTTCATACTAAAAACACAAGAATCCTACTTTTTGGGCTGGGTAAAGAATGAACTCCTAAAACAAATTTCAAAGTCCTTCTTTGCAGAACTTTTTTCAATGCCGTAGGTAGTACTCCCCCCATCCAACAATGCCGTAACTTAATAGTGATTGGACTTATGCTTAGTATATTGAAACCAATTGTTTTAGATAAGACATCTGTAATGAACTTGAAATTTTGTATTAGCGATCTTAATTTATTTGAATGATACTCAACCTGGGCATGCCGTTTAAGGCGGTCATCAATCCCTAAGTATTTTATTTTAGACTCTCGGTTATTTTTTATATCTAACGATGAGAAATTTGTAGCAGTTTTTGGTCTATTATAGAAAGTCAAGAAAAATTGTTTACTAAAATTCATTGTTAAAATTTTGTGGTGAAAAAATCTGATCACATTTTCAAAGTGTAAGTCTGCTGTTTTTCGAACCGATACCCATAATTTATCCTTGAAATAAAGTATGCGTGACTATTTTTGGGTTTAGCTTCTTTCTTCGATAGATGAACTATAGTTTCCCTTCTCTGAGTCAAAAAGTCTCACGCCGTCACTGCGGTCAGTCCATTAAGTGAAACGTAGCCGATAGCGGTCTCCGCGCCGGTCGTGACCGCCAGAGATGTCATTCTAACGAATACCCAGCCTGCACTTTGCCTACATACACACTGACTGTCTTCGTCCATTCCACTTGCCGTGTCACAGCCGGTGTCGCTTAGCCTCACTATGCCATTTCCCGTTAGGTTCTACCTTTTCACTCATTTTCCCGGTACAATCCCAAGCGGCGGTTGTTTTTGTCACGCTGTACTTTGATTTGTAAATCAGATACTGTGTCTGACGTGCACGAAGAAAACCGAGTAAACCCACGAACCCGAGTGGATTAGAAGGAGACAAACCTGTATGTTTGCATTGCAGTGTTTGTCATCAAAATTCCGTATCCGTGCATACTATGAACTCATTTAAACACCATTGTCTATTAAAGCGACAACGCTGCATTAGAATAAATGATACTTACCGGTGAAAAGATCTACCTTCATTAGGGTTGTGCCGCCATTTTCAAGTTACTCAAGCAGCACTATGTGCTGAAATCGTCACAATTATCGGCAAACACTCGCACTGAAAAAATTGTAAAAAATTAGCTTACGCCAAGTGCACTTATACTATGCTCTTTCATCATGGCTACAGACAGAGATTTTTGAGACGTTGGAGTACATTGCTTAGCTTACTTACGGTGGATTTCACAAGGATTGTCAAACCAACAGCCCGTTATTCTCCACCTATAGGGTAACAGTCCGTCAAATACAGCGAATGAGCTTCAAGTTCCAATCAACAAATTTTAGCTACGAAATGTTGGAAACAAAATACTGCCAAAGTATGAGATGACAGCTTGTCATTGAAACATCACCAGCTTATTGAATGTTAAGAAATTACATATACTTTAGTCAAAATTTAAAAAAGTGTTCGATTTTTGAATAAAATTCATGTTTTTATTTAATATTGTCGATTGTTTATTCATGTTTATATTATTTTCTTCAATTGATATGCAATTTTACTGATTCAACATCACCTACCGTATGTTTTTGCCTATAAACCTCTTGTAGATAGCCATTAATTACCCACTTGATGACAGGCTCTACTAAAAATTTCATCGATATTGCTCGTTTCCAAACATTCATTCATTTACTTGCCGTTCATCAGTACCATTATAGCACCGTCGATTGATATTCCCACAAAACCATTCAGGATTTTTGATGTCCATACATCCATAAAGTCAATTTTTTTTGTTTGTTCAGGAACAGGTAAAGTTGGTGAGATTGGCCCTTAGTGGACCATTTCTTCTGATCTGTTATCTTAGCACTACCTCTTGCCTAATTCCATTGCGGCTTTGAGGTAAATATACGAAGTCTGTAAATGAAGTAATGAGACTGGCGACGTAGCGATCTGGCAACACTGGAGGCGTCGAGCTTGGAGGGAAGACAGGAGAACAAGTGATCCGCTTTCAGTACAAGTTTGAACTCCCTCGAGTCATTTGGTTGTCCTTAGCGATCTTTTTTGTGAACATCCAGACTTGGGCACAGTGCAACGGTAACTCTTGCTAAACTTCAGTAGACTTACGGATAGTGTATTGTCAAGAGCTCACGTTTTTCGGTGGCTTAACGCAGAAATCTTTATTCATGAGCGAAAACTGATATGGTTATACTAACCTATTACTGAGACGCCTATTCATCATTGCATCTCAGACTACATTATTAGTACACACTGAAGATATGCAAGCTTTCTGTTTAAGGTCCCATCTTCAGTCGTTCCTACAATTGTCGGACGCCTTTATGGCCTCCTTGATTTTCATAGTCTTCTACTGTTCCGTGTCATTTTGAGGTTATGTCACAAATATCTATTTGCATCAAACTCCTCATACTTTTGATTTAAATTATCTGTTTTCTGAAATTCCCTACAAGTCAAAAAAAGAACATAACTTCACAATAGGAAGCATGACATTATTTATTTTTCTTTGTTACATCAGTATATAGAAAACCAATGCATACTAACAGATATACTGCATTTTAACTCAAGTCACGCAACGTGTACAACGTAAGGTGTTATAAAATGTTTATTTGACAAAAGCCAAACAAATATATTCAAATCAGTCACTCTTCAGTAGAGAAAAAGTTTTCCTGTTAAATTTCAAACTCGATGGCTTTACTTTCTACCTATATCTACCCACAAGACGGAACAGTGGAAATCTAGAAATATCCCAGCCTCTGTGAAGAAGAGAAAGGACTATGAAAATGAAGAAAACCATAAAGACGTCCTACAATTGTGAGAACGACTGACGATACGGCCCTTAGGCCCATATCGTCAGTCGTCCCTACAATTGTAGGGCGCGTTTATGGCCTCCTTGATTGTCATACTGCTTTCTCTCATTCAAAAATTTCTAGATTACACTTGTCCCGTGTCAGCGTCAGCGCTCTCCTATTGTGAAGATATGTTTTCTTTTTAAATTGTAGGAAATTTCAGGCTAATAAAACATGATATAACTCAAAAGCAAGCACAATTTGGTGCAAATAGATGTTTGTGATATAACCTCAAAATAGAGTTCTGACACGGAGAAGTAGAAAACTATGGCCCGTATCGTCAGTCGTCCCTACAATTGTAGGGCCTCTTTATGGCCTCCTTGATTGTCATAGTTTTCTACTTCTCCGTGTCAGAACTCCATTTTGAGGTTATGTCACAAACATCTATTTGCATCAAATTGTGCTTGCTTTTGAGTTATATCATGCTTTATCAGCCTGAAATTTCCTACTATTTAAAAAGAAAACATATCTTCACAATAGGAGAGCACTGACGCTGACCCGGGACAAGTGTAATCTAGAAATTTTTGAAGGAGAGAAAGGAGTATGACAATCAAGGAGCCCATAAACGCGCCCTACAATTGTAGGGTCGAATGACGATACGGGCCTTAGTTGCCAACTGCCACGTCATGCTCAGCACGGGTATCACGTATCTTGAAAAGTGACATTATGCCGATTTTTTTTGACATTATGCTGTTTTTTTTTTGGCATTCTGTAGGTTATTCTGCAAGATGTTAACTCAGCTCTTAGTTGTACGTGTTGCCTAAACGTCATGAGGCTTGTTACCAATCGTTGGCTCTGATGTGATGTAACATCTGTTTCTGGCATTACTGGAGGTCTAAGCTGTAAGTTGTATGTGTTGATGATAATTACATTGGGTTCTTGTCTCAAATACACTTAATTGAGATTCAAAGCTAGAAATTACCTGCGCATCCCCTTTTTCTTATCCATTCTGGAAATTACATATACAAATTTGCCGAATTTAAAAAATGAGAGAGATAAGGAATGATTATATTCACTGTACACTGTCGAATTACAAGCCATATACATGCTAACCGTAATTACACACAACGCGGGTGCGGTGATGATTTCTCGTAATTCTCCTCAGTTTTTCGTAATTTATAACTTTGAACGTCTCTTCAGAAAGCACAACATGTAAATAGCCCGACATATTCGGCAATGATTTTCACACACAGCAAATATCACTGATTTTATACACACGCAGACCAACACACATAATCATCCAGATGCGATCTTGCTATTCAACCAACTTTCTTCTCAGGGATAAAAGCTACAGACCCGAATCACTCAGCCTCACAAAACTATGCAACCAATAATGCGTAGTTTAGTTGAGTGATTCCTCCATAGATGGACGTTTACCTAGTGAGCAAACGTGCAATGACGGTTTGCGCCCTAAAAACTACCTAGTCTGCAAGTTGACAACTTATATGTTTTTTTGACGTTTTATAGGTTTTTTACATGATCCCATGCCGGTCTTCTAAGGGTTAACGGTCAATGTCAGAGATGACCGAGTTTGCTACCGATAGGGAGCGCTCGTGTGTTTGTCAAAACTGTCAAACGTATATGGGAAACGACAGATTAAATGGAATGGTAACGTAATATTCACGTATTGATGTTTATTGACTTGACCCGCTGATCTGCAACTGTCATGTTTGTCTGTTCATAATCTTAGAAATGACTGATAATGAACTCCAGCCCAACTAGCTCCATCTGATTTTAGCGTTCCAGATTCCCCCAATTAATTCTACATTTTTTAACAGATCATGTTCTTTGAATTCAATTCATTCGACTTTATTGTAGCAAATACATAAATACCGTTACAAACGGCGACATATGACTAATAGCTATTTATATTTGACTATGTCATATAACTAGTGTCTACCTTAACCTAAAATAAATAGTCAAGTAATAGACGAGATGTTATTTAAAAGCAGAGAGACACCTCAGATGCCTCCTACAGATCAGAAAAAGACTGAAAACGTACATATAATTGGAACAGGTGAAAAATAACTAAGCGTTTAATAAACAATTCTTATAGATTTTTTTAGAAAGGTTGCTGATAAAGTTTTCGTTAAACGACATCATTTATTTCACTGCATTGTACGCAAAGGAGCGTTATAAAATGACTGTCCTATTTTGTGGCATCGTGAGTAGATGGTTGTTACGCGTATTCAAATTCTGACTCATACTCCTTTTGCTTAGGATAAGAGGGAGCATAGGTTTTTAATATTTCGTCGACAAAGTTGATTAGAACATATCTTATATTTTTAACCAAATTCATGGAAGTGGTTGAACATTGAACATGACCGTAGCTTCTAAAATTGTATATGAAGTGGCTACATGTATTTTGAATCTTTGGCAGCCAGTGTTTTGTGATAACGTTATTTGAGGATTGTACATGTTTGAATATGCAGGGTGTTCATTTGAAAACTTATCACCACGGGTTTCAAGGTCATTCCCTTAATTTTTTAATGACAAGGGGTATCGAGTGACTAGCTTGTTTGAAAGGTATTTCTAGTTCATTTATTTTGACGTTTAATTTTAAAAATCGGTCGATCGAAGACAAAAACACAGGAAAATATCACTTTTCATTGTGTGATATCATGGCAGCTTTCGATGATGCCTTGACGAAGTTCATCCAAACTTTCAGGTTGTGGAGTAAACACGATAGATTTCAAATGACCCCATAGAAAAAAGTCTAATGGCGTCAAATCAGGAGATCTGGCATCTTCGGTTAACTCTTGCAATATTTTCATTTTGAATGAAATTTATGGAGTTTAGTAACTGTGTGTACAGAGCCTAATGAAATACCAGGCGCAGCAACAATTTTGCGTGATGAAGTATTAGGATTTATTCCAAAATGACCCAAAACGTGAGCGTCTTCATCCAAAGACCTACGACAATCATGTTTTTTATTTGCAACAGATACAGTTTTTTCTAGTTTTCTGGAAAACGAATCGATTGATTTTAAAAGATCAAACGTCAAAATGAAGGGCTTCAAAAAAGCTTTCTAACAAACTGTTTGCTCCCTTGGGAGCAGAGGGTGGAAGGGGGTGAATTCCGCTTTGGTTAAAAAGTTGTCCCCCTTAACAAATCTTTTGACTTGACTTGGAGTTTTGCCTTTTAAACAGTGATTTTTGATAAATCCGTAGTGGGAAGTTTTCAAATTAACACCCTGTATATCTTGAAAACACAGATTTCTCCACTCACAATAACTCTTTGAATCAGGTTCGTACAATTGAAAATTTACATTATAAGGAAAACATCAGAAAATTCAAATAAAATACCACACCGAAACCACCTTATTTACAGAATGAATTCTTCTCTGGCCCACAAGAATTGCCATAAGACGTTACTGCTTGTAACCGCAACATTAGATCGAATCTCATTATATTTCGACAAGTAATCCACACGCTTTTGAATGCCTCGCCTGTCAGATGTGGTGGCAAAAAACCAATCCGAAGATAGAAACCGAATCGATTGAAAACGTGTTATTGGCCGCATGTCAAACTTATCCTCTGCGTGGGGTCAATGTAATTGGATTCTGCACATACAGGGTGATTCAACCTGTTGATCGCATCTAGCATTATGACATACCAGAAGAATCAGGAGTAATCATCTTAAAAACCCGAAAGGAGATTGTTATAAGTTATACATTCTGTTAGAGGATGTTGACTGGTCAGATCTTCAGAAAGCTGAAGATGCAAAATATATGTACTGACTTATTCTGTGGAAAGCTTTATGGGTGCTTAGACCAAGCAAGCCACGTATAATGGTGGCAATTATCCAGTTTACTTTTCCTTTCCACTGAAGAAAACCATTAAATTAAAAAATCTTCTTCACAGAGAAATTGAGAAAGGTAAAGCTAGTTTAGAGGTTAAAGAAAGCTTAAGAACCACAATCAAGCACCAAGCTGCACAAGAATGTCAGACCTATTATGAGAGAATTGAAAATAATGTCAAGACTGACCTCAGTAGCTTTTGGGACTTCGTAAGGTGAGGAGGTATGTATGAGGGTTGTGCCATTAGCGGTTCCCATGAGATATCCGATACATTTGCAATGTATTTTGGATAAGTATTTCAACAGTCTGAGAAACCAAATTTTGATACGTGTAATAGTGACTACATATTCTCCCAGGTCACCGAGGCGCAACTGAAAGCAAGTATCAAAAGGTTAAAACCAAAAAAGCAACTGGTAATGACAACATCGCTTCATATATTTACAGTATTCAGATATATTGAGTACCCCATTAATGACAATTTTCAATTTGTCAGACACATTCCCTCAAAAATTAAAAATACATCTGTATCTCCAATATTCAGGGGATGCCAGTTTAGTTGACAGTTATAGGCCTATCACTGTTCTTAATGCTCCTGCAAAGGTTTTTGTATCAAGATATCCTGAACTCGTTTATAAACGACTTTTCTCTTCAACAGCATGGTTTCTTGCCAGGTGTCTCAACTGTTACCAATTTAAGCATCTTCTTAGAGGCAGCAGCTTAGGCTATAAATAATCAACAACAGTTGGATGTTGTGTTTACAGATTGTGTCAAAACTTTCGATAGGGTTGACCATGGCCTGTTGGTAACTAAACAGGGTAGATTTGGTTTTTCTTCAACTGCATGTAAATGTATGTCATCTTATCTTACCAAGAGACCACAACAGGTAAAGGTTTTCAGATCAGTATCAAACCAATACATAGCTTCATCTGGGGTGCCGCAAGGTAGTAACCTTGGTCCTTTGCTATTCTGTATTTTCATTAACGACTTAGAAAACTGTATAAACAATTCAGAATATCTCGTTTATGCTGACGACTTTGAAATATTTAAACCCATAACATCATCTGAGGATTGTCATAAACAACAGAATGACTTAGATTTGGTATCCAATTGGTTTCAGGAAAATAAGGTGTCGTTAAATATCGACAAATGCCATGTTTGAATTTTACTCGTAAAAAACAATACATAAATTTTACATACTCGACTGAACATTTACAGCTGGCAGATAAAGCATATGCCAGGATCTTGGATTCATAATTAGGAATACAAGACATTTCATGGATATAAATACTATAATAATAATACTCAGATATAAAAATAAAAAATAAATTAAATCACTTAATTAAGTCGTAACTGGAATAGGACTCCAGTGTATGGCCGAATCAAACTACATAAATGTATGCTTAGATTCCTGTTTGTTGTACGAAGTTTCGAGCACCACGGTATCCTTTTCAAGAACAGTGAGAATAATGACAGTATAATCTAGTGCAGCTAATAATTGTGATATATTCTGTTTAACTGTCTTCCAGGTGACGGTTCTTTTAGTTTTTCTTGTCTCCATTCCTATACAGTGTGTTGCGACAATAGTTTGAATGGACCTGCAGTATGTCAAGATAATAATTGTCTTTATTCTATTCTTTTACACAATATGTCCAACATACAACAACAGATAAGTGACAAAAATTTTGAAAATCGTACCGGTGGAGTGTTACCATGAACTCAGCCGTACATCCTAACATGAAATTGACCTTTTCTAATTGCTCAAAAATGAATAATAAAGTTATCGGCGCTCTATTACTATAGATTTATATCTTTTTCTGTAAAACTAGATAAAGATATCGTATGTGGCCAATTTACTTCAAGACTATGAAGGTAGTTTGTGTGACAGAGTGGTGAGGGAGTGATTATGTACTGCTAGGTAACCGCGACCTCAGCTTCTTTTTAAAATTATTCAGAGTATAATTTCGAAATTCATATGGAGGATTATTGTTTAACTTGGCAGTAGTATAAGAGAAGCTTTTTGTAGGGAAACGTAAAGTGCTTAGATATAACTAATAATTGTCGGTTTCTTTTAGCCAAGTTATTGATGTTTTCAGATTTGTTTATTCAAAAAATATTCTGGTTTTTTATACACTAAAATGTTATGAACCGAACATGAACCTTGGTATTTCCTGAGATTCTCTTTGTACACATGGCGTATATATGATCAAATTTCCGTATACCTAGAGAAAAACGGTAACAAGAATTGTAGCTGTAACTTGTCTATATCACTTTTTATCTAAAACCTTTGAAATTATAAAAGCAAAACACAATAGCATTTTCAGTTTACTATTTAATATATTTCGTTGAGGATATATTAGTTTGAGAATACTATATGATTTTGAACATAATTCTTTAATACGGAAATTGAATTTCAATTCATAACCCTACATTTTTGCTAATGGTAATGGAATTTTATTACTTGCGAATTGACGAAGATTTTATGCTATTTTACGCTTACTTCTTCACCCAAAAAACATTATTTTAGATTTATAAGCATATAGTGTCAAGTTATCAGCTGCTGGGATATTGAAAAGTACGTCCAGATCCGTTGTTAATCATCTTAAAAGGGAGAACCACATCGTCAAAAGTAAAGTTGCAGTATAATTGTGTATCATCGGCATAGTGATGAATTAAGCTGTTGTTTATATGTTTTGAAAAATCCAAATGAACATAGAAAATAAAAGAGGACTGAGAATGAGCCTTGGGATACACCGATTTATTAGATAATTTCTTATTAATGGAGACATACTGATATCTTTTGGTAAGGAAGCTTTTTATAAGCTGGGCGGCAGCAGAACTAAATCCATATTATATGCTTGGCACACAAAATTCCGTGGTCAATTGTATCAAAACCTTACTGTAATCTAGTAATATTGAACGAACAGGTTTACCGCAATGTAGTGAACTAACAATGTCATCAAGCGAGCACTGTTGTTGTGTCACAAAGATTTCTGCAACCAGATTGGACATAGTGTATAATGCATTTATTTTCGATGTGTTGGAAAACTTGTCAATCCATAATTTGCAATTGGAAAATATTGGTAATGTACTTATTGGTCTGAGGTCTGATATTTTTTTACATTTGATATTTGGGGCTTTTTAAATTTTCCACATATCTGGAAACATATTTGATACGAGACAACTCTTAATAATAAAATGTGATCTAGAAGATCCTCAAGTAACAGCAACATGCTCCTAGATAGATTCAAAGTAAAGTGGAAGAACAGATGTGTGTCACATCAGTGTTGCACATCTTAACTTCGCCACACTTTTTTTTAATACAAAAATGTAATTTTATTTGTTGATGCTTGGCGAATAAATACGTCTATTATTATTATTATACAGGGTTATCCAAATTAAGTGTCCACCATTAGTAACTTTGTTATTAGTGAAAATACAAAGTTGTTTGAATTAGCAAACTAGTAGCATTTTTAACGCTGGTAAAAATGAGAAATAAAAAAAAACAATTGATAGTCGTTATTTTGATTTTTTTCAGTAAAATAACATTTTTTTAAATGGAAACCCCTGTATATTATATTTTTTTCTGTTAAAGCATCAAATTTTAAACAAAAAAGCTTACAATAACTTTTCTCCTAGGTTAAAAATTGTTGAAGTTATGGCCTCCAATCTGAAACAATTAAATTGTATCGACAAACTTTATTTTCAACATCAACTTATAATCTTACAAAATACAATAACAATTTTTTTTAAAGAAGATACTCGAAAACACCACCTTGTTCTTCAATACATTTTTGGGCACGTTTTTCAACTGCTCGAACTGTCTTAAGTATGGTCCTACCATCTATCTGGGTTATCTTTTCCCTAACTGCAGTCTTTAACGCGTCAAGGTTATCGTACCTTCGCTTGTAAATTTGGTTCTTTAAGTAACCCCACAAGAAGTAATCAAGTGGGTTTAGATCTGGTGATCTGGGAGGCCACTGTATTGGGCCATTTGTTCCTATCCACTGATCATTAAAAGTAGTACTTAGAAAATGATAAGTACCTCTGGAGTTGTGGGCAGGTGCGCCATCTTGCTGAAAATGCAGATGATGTCTACTTATAAGATCCAATTCGTCTAAGAAATTAGTCAGAATTTCTGACATAAATTTCACATATCTTTCACCAGTTAGGGTTCCCTCATAAAAGAACGGGCCAACAATTTTTGAACCAATTATACCGCACCAAACGTTGAAACTGAAACGGACTTGTGGGCCTCTTGGATGTACTAACAAAAGATTTTCTCTTGACCAATAATGGTGGTTTTTTCTATTAAACATTCCAGAATTTGAAAAATTTTATTCATCTGTCCATAAAAGGTAACGAAAGTTATTTACATTTTGGCGACAGAAGCTAAGATACCAATGGCAAAAAACAAGTCTTCTCTCTGGATCCCCTGCCACAAGCGTTTGAACTGGTCGGTACTTATACGGAATAAATTTGTATTTTTTTAAAATCCTTTGAACAGTACCATAACTGAAATTAGAGTCCTTGAGAATATCTGCTATTGAATTCTCACGATAAGCTTCAAAATATCCAATAACTGCAATTTCCGTGGCCTCGCTTATTATGAATTCTTTTTTTGCCCTTGTTTTAGCAAAAACATTTTCGTTGCCCCTAAATTTTCGATAAAGTCTCAGAAAATATCGTTCATACGGTTGAATGCGAGCGGGATATAATTCACTGTAGTATTCTCTTGCTCTCAAGGAGGATTTTCTGCACACTAAATAGCATTCTAACATATCACACTTTTCTTCATGGGAGAACATTTTTCTTTAAATTAATGACACAATAAAGCTTATAAACAAGTATTTACACTAATGTTTGACATTATTTGATTTTATCATTGTTTTCCAAAGCCTTCTAGTTGCGAGTATGTCGTTTAACAATTTGTCGCTTATCTTAATGCTGTCAAATCGCGAACGCCATGTTGTTTTCATAGCCGTCTTAATATTATAATACTGCAAATAATTAAAAATATTTATCGTTATTTTGACTTTATTTTTGACTTTAGCGGAAAAGTCATTATGAACTTTTTTGTTTAAAATTTGATGCTTTAACAGAAAAAAATATAATATACAGGGGTTTCCATTTAAAAAAATGTTATTTTACTGAAAAAAATCAAAATAACGACTCTCAATTGTTTTTTTTTATTTCTCATTTTTACCAGCGTTAAAAATGCTACTAGTTTGCTAATTCAAACAACTTTGTATTTTCACTAATAACAAAGTTACTAATGGTGGACACTTAATTTGGATAACCCTGTATACTATCCCGACCAACTGCTTCTGTTTTGATTGGCGCTTATAGCACCCTGGTATTTGGGCTTCTGTGTACGCAATTGCTTGGGATTAGAAAAGAAGAGCAAGAGGAGACAAATTGTACCATGGGCGGTGAAATCTTGAAGATCCTACAAAAATGCATGTTATTTCTGACATTAATTACACATTTTTATAGCTTAATATGCTTTTTCAAATTATCCTTTGACACTGTGGTAGTGACGCAAATTCTTCCAAACTCACGTATCTCATTTCTGTTAGTCCTCCGTTTCTGGTAACAGTGACTCTCCTAAAGGCCGTATCGTCAATCGTTCCTACATTTGTAGAACGCCTTTATGGCGTCCTTGATTTTCATAGTATTTTCTCTCCTTCAAAAGAGCTTTTACGGGTTTAATTTGAAATCATACCCTTACCTCAGAATTCAAGATTTTCTCTATGGTTTATACGTAACTCTCCACCTACTATCTCATTTTGTAGTTGAGGCCCCTTCATCTGAGAATTGTTTACGTCTTCGTTTCTTTCCTAACCTCAATGTTACATTTTGACAAGTGTTCGGTCCTTTCAGTCCGGGAATAGTCCGCTGTTGTTCCATTGCTCCATTGCTCCTCTCGAACTTTGTGTTCCGTGTCCAAGTTGAAGAAACTTCACTTTTTGGTCGTAGCTCTGTTGAGAAGCACGCATTTTGCCGATCTTTACACCAAATGAAGTCTAAGCGTTCTTCCTTTTTATGCCTCATATAATCCTACGGGGATGTGGGAGACGGGAGTCTTCGACGCTTTTACGGCGTTTTAGCCGACACTTTTAGGCCAACAGAGGTAAGCAATTCGGCTTGCGTTAGGAACCCGGTGCCATATTGGATTTTTGTTTCAGGCCTTTTTCATCCTCTTCCAACTTTTTCATCTTCTTCCAACTTTTCGTCTTCTTCACCTTACGTTTTCTCCACCAAACTACTGCTGATACCTTCAGATGAAGCCCTGACGACTTTTCCACGCCCTGCCCCGTAATGAGAGTTCCAAGCAGCCCCTGAGGAAGGGAGCTGATTCAGCTGTTGCCAATGTCCACAGACGCCATGTGCTGAAACCCCGTCGAACTGCATCTATATACTTAAGCAGCTAATTTCACTTAATATGAATTATTTATCCTAACTTCACAGCTGGTGTGATCCTGAGGAATGCATACCCCCGGAAACTTGGTAAGTCACTAATGTTCGTTTTCATTTGTTGTTAGGTGATCAACCATTGAAAAGTGAAATTTTGAGCTTACTGTGATCATTTTGAATACTTGAAAATCCTGTCATAGCACCCTTCAGGTAGTTTGTTGCAAACTTCGCAATAGCCCCTTCAGGTGGTTTATTAAAAATAGTTAAATAGATTTTGGGCAAGCTCTGGAAATTGGCAATCTTTTCATTTCTCCCAGCGCCCTAATCCTCCAAATCAACAACCACTTCGAACCCCAGAAGTAACATTCAGCGTGCAGAGAAGTGCATCTACAACCACCCCCCTGGCACGAGGGTAACAGAGCTAAGGTAGTTCTATTGTGAGAATATGTTTTTTTGTTTGAATTGGGATCAAAAGTATATTTGTAACATAACCTCAAAATAGAGCGGTGACACGGAAACTATGAAAATCAAGGAGGCCATAAAGGCGTCCTATCAGAACATCTGACGATACGGCACTACATCCGCTCCAGAGCCTGCTTGATTACAACCTCTTTAAAGATGGTGATTTGTGCACCAGAAGGAAGGAGAGTCGAAATGCGATTCTTATTCTGATGACCGTCATTGCCTTTGACCCGATCGGCTGTTTAACATTCGGAACGCACGCAGCATTAACGTAATCACAATACATCTCCATTAAAATACAATTTATAAACGTAACGTACGCCGCTAAAGTCGTTAGTACGCTTGAGGGATAATAAAAAAGCCGGATTGGAGAATTATCACCTTCGATCTGTATTCTATCAATTAGACGACCCACGGTAGAACACATTCATTAAATCGGTAGATGTACCTCATTTTCCGAATTTGCATGATTTGAATGAATATGGAAGAACATCCATGGTCGAATGTTCTTACGAGCATGAGACCCTCGCAGAGGATGTGTATGTTCCAACTATGAAACTATTAGTTTTGTTGAAATAACTTAACATTTTTAGGTATAGTCAACGCCAAACAAAGTGGCGTGCACGTCATCAAGGTGGGTGTGTTGAAAAATTTACATTGTTGCCAAACTTTTTGTAAAATAATAAAATTTATTATTTACATATCTAGGTTTATAAGCAATATTAACCTCAAATGAGAACAAAAATAATAGTATAATAAAATTATAGATCTGTACTTGCATAATCATTAAGTATGACAATTATTGATCAGATGACACTATGAAACTACCATATTTAATTGATAGCTTAAAGGTACTGAATAAAAATCCAAATGGGGTCCTCCAAATTTTATGCATGGTATTTATTTTACAGAATTCATACAGAAAAATGCATTCTAAAATTAGGTAAGCTACTGGTGTAAGCTTTTTCTGTACAATAAAGTTAGTCGGAGTTTCTTTCTTCAGCGCTGTCTGAATCTGAATCTTCATCACTCTCAAAGTTGATTATTAAAGGTTCGATGTCTGGTCGATCAAAAATTCGTTCTCTTTCATACCATTTAAAAATTTCTTGCTCAGTATGTCGAACACTATTTTTCCACATGTCTGGGGTAACCGTTTGTAGAGCCTCGTTCCACATATCCAAACAGTCTTTTTCACTGTTACCATCTCTACCAATATGTCTGTTATAGTAACCTTTTGCTATGCCCCAAATTAACTCAATAGGGTTAAATATACAATGGTAAGGAGGCAGACGAAGAACTTTGTGCCCATGTTGTTCCGCCAATTCATCAATCACGTATATTTTAGGTGGTTTGTTTCTAAAAAAGCAGTTATTTTAAGAATAGGAATAAACAAAAGAAATATAAACTGTCGACCAAAATATATATAATTAAGAAGCATTATGTACCGAGCAACAATACTCAATAGCTCTGTTTTAAACATTGTGTTTAAAAATGG
Organism: Acanthoscelides obtectus; assembly: GCA_963669975.1. Classification (NCBI taxonomy): domain Eukaryota; kingdom Metazoa; phylum Arthropoda; class Insecta; order Coleoptera; family Chrysomelidae; genus Acanthoscelides; species Acanthoscelides obtectus. The sequence goes on along the minus strand of CAVLJG010000003.1, from coordinate 105,005,408 downwards.
TATGTTTTGATTTGTCAACCAGTCTTGGATATTTTTTTTTTGTCCATGCATTGTTGGGCACTTTGTTCAATATCATGCTGTGATAAGGGGCGTTATCCAGTATAATCATAGATGGACTCTCCAATTTTTCTAATAACTGATGTTGAAACCATTTCAAAAAATTGTCCTGGTTCATCTCTCCATGGTAATCGCTCAATTTTGTTTTCGAAGAAAATATCGCTTCACTACCCTCAATAAACCCATTTTCATTTCCAGCATGTAATATAATATATCTAAAATATATTAGTTTTAAATTTTATAGTGCAAATTGTGTAAAAGTACATACCTTTTACCATCTGTTTTAATAGCTTTCACGCTTTTTTGGTTTCCATTTTGCCAAGAGCGACCTATGGTCCCATTTTGAAATATCCAAGTTTCATCGAGGAAGACAAACTGGTATAAGGCCTCAACCTTGGCTTGATTGTATTGCCTTAGAAATTACACCCTTTTCAAAGCTATACTTGGTAGTTCCATGAGCCCTCGTCGCGGATTGTCCTTAAGCCACTTAAATCCAAGATCTCTAAGCAACCGCCTTAAAGACGTGGCACTACCATCAAATAATGCCCTATCTCTTAATCGAGACCATACAGTTTGTATCGTAACTTGTTCTTCTGAAACCATGTGTAATATGACATTATAATTTAGTTAACAAATTAATGCAAATTTCTGATAAGTTATTATAATAAGATCTTACTTTTGTGACACATATTATAGATCACTTCTCGAATGGCACTTGTATCCAATGTCGCTGTGTTGGTTACACGTTTAATATAACTCCGCTTTTTCTTGGGCGATTCTAAATTTGCATCACTTTTCACACCCTCGGAAATACGACTAACTGTCCTTAAACTAATTTTTAAAGCAGCAGCAACACGCTACAAAAAATGAAATAAAATTTCACTATTATTAACATACATTACATATAATTATTAGTAACCTACCTCTTGAACAGCATTTAAAGGCAACAAAGGCCCGTTGTTGTCCCTTTCTTGCTCAAAGTAGTGCATTAACGAGGCCACGAGTTCCTTACACCGACTATTTAACTGTTTGGGCATCTTTATCTACCAAAATTGCCTTTATCTACTCGTAAAATGAATAATTTTGTTTTGAAAGAAACAGTTGTTGATTTACAGTATGCGGGGCCAAAGGATTTATAAAGATTTGAAATGCCACAAATTGATTCAGTGTCAAAATTAATACAAATGTCAGTTCCCAGTTTAAATAAGTTTCAAGGTGACAATGTGTCAACGCTGCGAAATCGGTTTAGTGCGTTTACATGTCGATAAGTGATTGGAGCGTTTGCAAAACATTTTATTTCGCATAATGCGTCTAAATTTATCAGAAAGCAACTTATGTGATATTTTAATAACAATGTTTATATGACTATTAACCATAATAAGAGAGTAATGACCATTTTACAATTTATATATCACATTAATATGAAACTGCAATAGAGCAATTGTTTGTGATAGAAACCTAGGCATTAGGTCGGGGAATTTTTATCGTGATGACGTGCACGCCACTTTGTTTGGCGTTGACTATATAAGAATTATACGCTCTATTCACCTGTACAAAAATCGGCACCCATAAGTCCAAATCTACCTATCTTAAATATGAAACTTAAAGATTGCTTTGTATATCTCTAGAGATAGACTTATCAGGATACCTCAGTATTCAATTACCCTATTTTAATACAATTTCTCCTATAATGTTGCCACCATATACAGGGTGTTCCTTAATGATATGCGAATATTTAAGGGTGTGAATCTACATGAAAAATTAATGTTAGTTTGCTTTATAAACTATGGTCCAAAGATGTTTCTTTGCAAAAAACTCGGGGTGTTGAAGTTTTAGGACAAAAATGGAAATTAATTAATATTTTCAGAACCGCTTCTGATATTTCACTGATATTTAGTGCGTAGTGAAAGCTAATAAAGTTGCATATTTTTCAATGCAGAAATAATTTTTAGCTTTAACAGTGGCGTGTGTACGGGTATTGACTTGGATATTCTTTAAGAAAAAAATTGTACGCCGATGGTTTTTTGTCAAATAAAAATTATTTTTGAATTACCTGTTCAATTCAAAACAATTTATTTTTCTTGAATTGTTTTCTTTTGATGCGCATTTTTTGAGTAACAACATAAAAACCGTTCTATTATCTAACATGCAGAATTATTATTAATTCAATTGGAAAAATTAAACACAATAGGAGTAATAAACAACCACAACTGAAAACATAAACATGACATTAAAACCAACTAAATTATTAAAAAAAATGATGAAAAATTTGGATAAACAGTTTGTAAATAATTACGAACCGCTACACTGAAATGTGCTGGTGCACCATCATGCATCTACCACAAAATTGAGGTAAGTCTGCCCGTCAAGTCGTCCCGGCAAGAAGAATGGGCCAATAAAGTGGTTGCCAATAATTCCTGCCCATACGTTAACCGAAAATTGGTGTTGGAAATGGGTTTCGGTTACGGCATAGGGATTCTTCTGCACACAAATGATTATTGTGGAAATTCTGAATGGCATTTCGAGAAAAATTAGTTTTGTGCGTGAACAGAATCATTGATTCAAATTAGCGGATTTTGTGTAATTTTTTGAAGATACCACTGACAAAAGGTCGCATGCCTTGGAGAATCAATTGGATGTAATGCCTGTACTCTTATGGTAAGGATATAACAAAAAATCCACTAAAATTCGCCAAACAATTTGATGGCAAATATTTAAGTGTCTAGCGATCTTCCGCGTACTCGTTTCAGGATGTTCTTCGGCTTCGTGCAGCACTGCTTCCTCAATTTCAGGTGTTCTCACACTTAGAGGTCAACCTTCAGATGTTTCTTTTCGGACAGAACCAGTTTCTACAAGACGACGATGAATATTAGAAAAGGTTCAACTACCTGCCAAAGCACGATCGGGATATCTCTGGTGATAAATCCGTCTAGCTTGCTCACCATTACCGTCGGCAAGGCCATATACGTAATGCATTTCCGCCATTTCTGCATTTGAATAATTCCCCATTATTAACAAGATTGTAAAAACTAAATAATGAAAAAGATATCACCATGAACAGATTTGAATAACAGAGACTTGTCAGATGTCAAAAGCCAGTGAGATATTCCAGAGCAACTATATAGTTATTGCTAAATTGCATTCTTCAATTATTACATTAATTTTCTCGGACACTAGAATGGTTTTTATTTTTTCCTCAAAAATGGCGCATCAAAGGAAAACAATTGAGAAGAGATCATTTGTTTTAAATTGAACCGGGAATTCAAAAATAATTTTTATTTGGAAAAAAACCATTGGCATACCATTTTTTTCATCAATTATATCGAAGTCAATACCCGTACGCACGCCACTGTTAAAGCTAAAAATGTTTTTTGCATTGAAAAATATGCAACTTTATTAACTTTTACTACGTACTAAATGTCAGTGAAATATCTAAAGCGGTTCTGAAAATATTAACTAATTTCCATTTTTTTTCCCTAAAACTTCCACACCCGAATTTTTGTAAGGAAACATTTTTGGACCATAATTTATAGAGCAAACAAACATTAATTTTTCATGTAGATTCCAACTGTTCGCATATCATTAAGAAACACCCTGTAGAATAATTCTTAATCGAAATTGTATAAACAATACTAACCAGCTTTTTGACAAAAAGTCAAATAAACATGACTTGATTAGGCAATCACGCATTTGTTACTATTCTAACCATCTATATTGCTTTTCTTTGTTTTTGAACTTTGCTTTGGAAAGTATGCCAGTTTTCATTTTATAGTAATACTTTTTAACGAAAAATTAAATTTATTTTGAGTAATATTCCATTATTATTTACATCTGCTCGTGACTTTTGTGGTTGAAGGTAAGAGTAGAAAACGCTAAATTTCACCATTTAAGTCTCACCTGAGCTGGATTACAATTTTGTTGTAAATCGAGACTATTATTATTATTACTACTAACTACGAATTGCAGCGGAATGATTGTTGTTTCGAACAATATATCACTTTGTTCATTTCTCTTCCTTCAATTTCTTTTTAATATTTACAGTAATCCTTCAGCATAATATACGTGTATAATATTCTTACTAAGTTACGGGTTACATTATTTAAATTACGTAAAAGCAAATTCATGTACGCACACTTCTTACGAAGTTGTCACGCGGACAGTACTGACAGATTTATTACACTACCAACACGGCCTTGAATGTTATTGTTTTGAAAGAGTATTTTTCGTCACCGCACTCGCTGGAAGATCGAACCATGAAGTGTAATTCCATGAAATACGGCCTTTTAATGGGAACATTTTGAAACCGCATCCGCTTTTCGCGCCTGATGTAGTCTTTAATGCGATAGCAGGATGGTTATAATTTGTGACATAATAAAGTAGGCAGTTTATTGTTGAAGGAAACAGTGAAACTCGTCAAATATGTTACACTTCAGTGATAAAAAGTAGGTTATAAAGAAAATTTCCATACTGATTTTAGCTCTCGCAATCATAATTATGGACTTAACGAGTACATTTCAAGATACTGAACTTGATGCCTTGTGTCCAACTACAAAAAACTCTAAATGTGTTCAGGATATAGCTACCTACATGTACCTCAGTACGGCCTTAGATGCATATCTAATACTTTGTGAGAGTAATTATGCGGTCATCCAAAGATGTCATGGAAAATATCTTCAATGCTGCCTAGTATACTTTATCTGAAGTCACTTGAAATAGCATAAAAACCTTTGGTCGGCGCGTCCTTTGTAATTTCATGACGTATCATAGGCTTACATTATAGGTATTTATATATCATCCTCGCCTTCGGAGCTGTCGCTAGAGTCATCTTGTAGAGGAATTCCAACGGGATTTACAGAAGGCAAAACACAATATTCATTTTCTTTTTCAATAATATGCCTAGAACACTGCTTCCATAGGTCTGTTGCAGCAATATGAGATACTGCATCTCTTTTTGGGGGCAATAGCGATTCACTTAATTGAGGGGTCTGATTATGTTTTCTTACTTTTTTTTTAAAGCAGCCCAGACCAACTCAATCGGGTTAAAAATGCAGTAATAGGGAGGTAGACGTAATACTTCATGGCCATTTTGCTGAAGCAGATTGTCAACAACATACTCTTTTTCAAATTTTTGTCTTTTAATAAGATCCAATAATATGGCTTTGGTTGATTTTTGTGGTATTTCCATTCCCTTATCCTTCATAAAATCAATAATGTCTTGTTTTTTGTGCCTGTATTCGGAATTTTGTTTTTCTGTCGGGAATGGTATGGCGCATTGTCCATAATAATCACTGAATTTGGGGAAATTTTTGGTATTAACTGCTGTTTTATCCACTTTTCAAATAAGTCGGAGGTCATGTCCTCATGATAGTCGGCACATGATTCTTTGATATTTTTGGCAGATAACAGCAAGGCATTAGGTATAAATCCATTTTCACTGCCAGCATGGAGAATAAGGATTCGTTTTCCACGGTTGCATGGTGCATTTAAAATGCACTTGTTGCTGTCGTCAACCCAGCCGTACTGCACAACATCATGGGTATCATACCACGTTTCATCCAGGTAAATCAGATTTCTTTTCTGCTCTCTATAGATTTTAACTTTGTGCAAAAATTCTTGGCGCAATTCAACGATTCGAGACGACTCCATAATCACCATTCTTTTATCTAATTTTTTGTATTGAAAACCACACAGTTTTACAATACAGTGCAGTGAGTCTAAGCATTTGTAATTATAAAAATCTTCAGGATAATCTTTTAATTTATCCCGTATCATTTCCAACGTGGGCACCAAATTTTCTTTATAAAATCCGTATATTATACGACGAATATCTTCCTGAAAACCCACGTCTATTCTTTTTAATTTTTGCCCTATGCGCTTTCTGTGGAAGGAATGGTTGACTACATCTCCCCTTTTTATAACCCGATAAATGGTAGACCGACTGATTTTTGTCAGGATACAAATTCTGTTTAAAATTTGATTTTGCGAGGAATCTGGATTTTCGTTTTTCAGACAATCATACATATTTAGGATTACTCTTTGGGTCTGTTCCTCTAAATATTTATGAAAGAATTCTGCCTGCACAGGTTCATCAACCATCTCCTCCTGGCTTGGAGCATTTTCCCAAGGTCTCCAAAGAGCCATATTTAGGACACACAAGACCAATCAACACAACAATTAAATCAACAAGTAAACTGAGTATTCAAAAGTCAAAAACACACAAACTAATAAAATCTATGAAAAAACACGCACAGACTAAAGAAAACACGTTTATTCACCGCTACACGGCACTGGCTAAACTGTTTCAATTTTCAGTAGCCACCTGCACTTGTTCAGAGCTCTGAAATACACGCTTTCTCATTGGCTATGTCCACGCATAGGCGTGCTTTACTCCACGTGGACCGGTGAAGCCTTTGATCTGATACGGGGGATATTTGCTGCGAAATTTGGCGATTTTTGCAGCAACAGAGCGTGTTAAATATAGATATATAAAACGCACCCGGTATTTCGCAGTGTTTCAAGTGACTTCAGATAAAGTATAACAGTGAGGACACACGTGGTCATACATGAAACGGAAAACTTTACTAGGAAACGTGAGTAATAGCAACATCTCAAATTGGAAGACTTCATCTTCTTGATCAGGAATTCCCAAAGATTGTTTTGACTTGTCTCCCTACCGTCTAGGATGCGGATGTCTACGCTCCTTTTACATCGGCGTTTGTATTCAGGTAATAAATACAAAATTTAATAGAACTACTAGTATCCATAAAAACCAGACACATAGTAAAATCGGTATCGATAGTGCTGTGCATTGTTCTTTCATCTATTCAATAATTGGGAGTCTTGTTGAAAATATGCAAGCTTCTTCATCACATTGTCTGTAGGTACCAATTTTTTCAGTGCAAATTTTTTAAGATAGTGGAATTAATAATACTGAGAATATACAGGGTGATTTACAAGTGGTGACCAAAAATGTTACATCATACACAAGACCGCATTCTAAGGGGGTCTTCTATGTAAAAATTTTTCCTCGAGGGCGTCACTAAAAATATACGGGGTGTTGAAGTTTGAAAATAAAAATCATTTTAATTTTTTCTATTTTATTTTGAAACTAATTGTATCTCGGCTCTTCACGAATGATCTAATTTATTTTTATTTTTATGAAAACAGTGCACTCTAGGAAAAAACCTTTGGAAAAATAATGCCACTAACCTCTGTATCTCCGCCACTGGTGCACGTTAATTTTAAGTAAACATTTTTGAATACGGACAATACTTGAGTAAATCCGCATACCAAATCTTAGTTCATTCCAGTTTACGGTTTTAATGATATTAAAAAAAATTGTTTTTTCCATCCTGAATACAATAGCGACGCGGCGGCATGGAGATGGTGATCTGGTTTGCACGGTCGACGAAGAGTATCCCATACCGTCGTCTCGCAGACGCCCCTATACATATTTGAGAGCCTCATACTTCGAGAACCAATGATCTAGATGAGCAGATCTAGCAGGGCGTCCTGAAGTTTGGAACTTTCCTTTCCAGAAATAACTACCTTCAAAATATCAACACTAATGTAGGCTAAAATACCAAAGACAACATAAGAATGTGGCATCAAGTCGGTTGACTTTGCACCTCCTAGGAAATGCTACCATCAGTCGTCATTACAATACGACTACTTCCTCCCCAATGGCGTAAGAGGTAAAAAGAAACTGAAGAAAGGGACCTACTATTCTACTATCAAGTACTGCAACGTCACATGTTTTGCTGATGAATACTTTTCGTTTCAGAAACATTAGTTCGGTAACTTCTTCATAAACTTGTAACTTGTGGCGCTGTCTAGGACTTTTACTGTGTTCACCGATACAGTCTTTGCAGTATGCGATCAAAAATTGCAGCTCGGGATGGAAACATCCAGGAAGACGATCTGAATGCACTCGCAAACTATCAATGCATTTAATTTTGGAGTGTTTTCTCATGTCAGGTAGCCATTTTCAGTTACCATTAACATAAAAGTTTGTCTGTCCATCTTTGAATGATTCCACTTTTGTAATTCTTAGAACAGCCTTATGGTTGAAAATCATAAAGTCGCATAGGCTTCAATACTTGATTATACCTATACATCTAATACAGATCAGATTTACTATAAAGCGACAATCTTCATAAACCACTATGCGTTCATCGATACAGCAATATATAATCAAAACTTGCGGCTCGGGATGGAAACATCTAGGCAAACGATCTGAATGAACTCACAAACTATCAACAGAGCCTTGAATACACTCCCAGTAAACTAACATTAAATCGCTTACTTCTTTATTGCTTTTGCCAATTTTGTTTTTTTTTCATACTCGCTTGAAAATAAACAGCTAGGGTACCCTACACATCGCGCGGCACTTGCACGTCATAACTTTTCTAGTGGATGCTGAGGCAGGCTGGCCCATCCACTGTTTTCTCAGTAAATGTAACCTAGGTAAATTTTATTAGCACTTCAAGGACTATACGCCGTGTAAAAGAAATGCCCAGATTTTGGAATACCATCTATAGACTCTATAGACCAAAGTACTGTATCCAGCTTTAACCTTTGAATCAGACTCCATAAAAATTTCTGAAAGCTTGACCTTGCGAGGCTTTTGCGTAAACTAAAGAGGTACAGTGGTATTCCTTTGTGCTCTTTGAAGAACTGACATGCTTTAGGTATTTTCCTTCGTCCACTCTTTCATAAACTACTTGATTCTTGTTCTGTTCGTACTACGGAAGGGTTTAGAATCCATCAGGTGACCAGCTTTTGAGGCTAGCTATCCGTCTTCTCATTTTTATTGTGCCCTTCGCCCCTCTACATATTTTAGGGCTCCACACTTCGAGAACCAATGATCTAGATGAGCAGGTCTAGCAGGGTGTCCTGAAGTTTGGAACTTTCCTTTCCAGAAATAATTACCATCAAAATATCAACTCTAATCTAGGCTAAAATACCAAAGGCAACGTAAGAATGTGGCATCAAGTAGGTTGACTTTGTACTTCCTACGCAATGCTACCATCAGTCGTCATTACAATACGTCCTCCCCAGTAGCGTAAGAGGTAAAAAGAAATTGAAGAAAGGGACTAACTATTCTACTATCAAGTACTGCAACGTCACATGTTTTGTTGATAAATTCTGTTCGGTAACTTCTTCATAAACTTGTAACTTGTGACGTTGTCTAGGACTTCGACTGTGTTCACCGATAAAGCCTTGGCAATATGCGATCAAAAATTGCAGCTCGGGATCGAAACATCCAGGGAAATGATCTGAATGCACTCGCAAGCTATCAATGCATTTAGTTTTGAAGTGTTTTCTCTTTAATATAAAAGTTTGTCTGTCCATCTTTGAATGATTCCACTTTTGGAATTCTTAGAACAGCCTTATGGTTGGGGATCATAAAGTCGCATAGGCTTTAAAACTTGATTATATCTATAGGTCTTATATAGATCGGATTTACTATAAAGCGACAATCTTCATAAACCGCTATGTGTTCATCGATACAGCCATATACAAGGTGGCCCATCCATGTGTGGACGGAATATTACTTATAAACAAATACATTTTGGGAAAATCTATTTATGGATGTTATACATGATATTCGAGGGCACATTTCTAAAATATTTGAAATTATACAGGGTGTCCCAATTTTGACCTACATATCAAAGTTGCGATTTTGTAAGTGGATGCCTTAAATTATATTGCATATTTGGATAAAACAATTTAAAAGAAGAAGATTGATATAACAAACTATGGGGTTTTAGTAATTAGCTACTGAGATGTAAGGTGTTTCGTCCAAAAACACCGTCCACTTCGGCAACCTCTCAATCCGCCATTTTGAAATTTGGAGTGCTGAATTTTGTACCCAAAAAAACTTACACACCTCAGCTTTTATCTTTTTTGTTACTCTTTCGAATTTTTATTTTTGCTCATACAGGCTCTGGTGAATTGTACTTTTTCTCAAAATGTATATTTGTTCAAGTTTGGATAAACTTTTTTTATAAGCTTTTTTTGGTATAAGGTTTGATTAAAATAAAATCACTAGACTTTGAGTTACTAAGCTTTTAATAGAACAACCAAAACCAGAACAATATAAATCAGCATCAAACGTAATAGAGAAAAACAACTATAACAACAACATAAACAAACAACTATCACTACTCAAGACCTAGTCTACAACTACAAAAACTGCTCGAAAATATCTCCACCATGTTGAATACACAGCTGTAGTCTTTGGATAAATGACCGTTGCATATCACTCAGCATGTGTTCCCTTAAGGTATGTACAGATATGTAACAACACCGCGAACCGAACCACGCGACGAACCGCAGCACGCGCTTTTTGACGAACAACATGGCAACGAGCATCACTACAAATCGAACCATGTCGTGCAACCACATCGCGCATCAAAATGACGTTCCAATTTTGATGTTTGTCGCTCTATCCAGTTACTGATGTGAGCGCGTGCTCGGCGCATCGATATCCCTGTCCAAACATCTGCAACTTCGTCGCGAGCCTTTCCTTTGATGTTACGCTGAAAAACCGACAGAGTCTGGATCGGGCCGAACGGCGAGCTGTAACGCTTATCAGGTTCGCGATGGCGTTGTTACATATCTGTATATAGCTTTATGTTCAGAAAAGCATCGTTAATCCTTTCCTTCATAGTTTCCGGGGTAGATGGTGGATATCTATAAACCATTTGCTTAACGTAGCCCATAGAAAGAAGTCCATCGGTGTCATATCTGGTGATCCAGGAGGCCAAGATGTAAGCCCATCACGACCGATCCAAAGATTGTTATTCCAGGTGTCCAAATAGTGACGCAGACGATTATGATAATGCGTAGGTGTGCCGTCATGTTGGAAGTACATATGCATCCAAGTTTGCAGGTTGATATCCTCCAAAAGCAAAGGCAGATGCTCGCTCAAAAAATTCAAGTATTATGTTCCTGTAAACCTGTTGTCGAAAAAGAAATTGATTCGCCTCATTGGTGACACTTGGACTACTTATACGTTCTTATGTGTCTAGAATCAAAAAAAGCTTATAAAAAATTGAATCCACACTTGAACAAATACACACGGTGAGGCATTTGAAGTTTGTGAGAAAAACTACAATTTGCGTTTTTGACCATCCTGCATGAGCAAAAATTAAAATTCGAAAGAGTAACAAATAAGGTAAAAGGTGAGGTGTATACGTTTTTTTGATACAAAATTCGGCACTCCAAGTTTCAAAATGGTGGACTGAGGGGTTGCCGAAGTGGGTGCTTTTTCTAGACAAAACACCGTATATCTCAGCTAATTACCAAAACTTCATAGTATGTTATATCAATTTTCTTCTTTTGAATTGTTTAATTCAAATATGCAATAAAATTTGAGGCATTCCATTTGAAAAATGACAACATTGATATGTAGGTCGAAATTGGGACACCCTGTATATAGACCAATATTTTAGAAATGTGCCCTCAAATGTCATGTATAACATCCCATAAATAGATGTTCCCAAAATGTATTTGTTTATGAGTAATATTCCGTCCACACATGGATGGGCGACCCTGTACAATCAAAACTTGCGGCTCGGGATGCAAACATCCAGGAAAACGATCTGAATGCACTAGTAAACTATCAATAGATCCTTGAATACACTCCTAGTAAACTAACATTCAATAGCTTACTTCTTTACCTTTTTTTAGTGGATGCTAATCCGGGCTGGCCCATCCACTTTTTTCTTTGGAACCTAACCTAGGAAAATTTGATTAGCACCACATGAACTATACGCCGTGTTGAAGAAATGACCACATTTAACACCTTCTATAGACTGTCCAGCTATACCCCTTTAATTAGACTATATAAAAATTTCTTGTAGCTAAACCTTGCGAGGCTTTTGCGATAACCAAAGAGGTACACTGGGGTTCGTTCGTGCTCTTTGCAGAAATGTGATGTTCTAAGGATTTTTCTTCGTCGACCCTTTTATAAACTGCTTGATTTCTCTGTCCTGTCATACTGCGGGAGGGTTTATGACCCATTAGGCAGCTTTTGAGGTTAACTATCCGTCTTGTCATTTTTATTGTACCCTTCGTGTTCTGCTACCCAGATCAGTGCCTCCGTCTGGGCAACTGTGCTGATCATAAAGACAATTTTTTTGTGCTTAATACTCGGAACATACTCCCACACTTCCGTCTATGATGAGGTAATAAATATTAACGATAATGGTCAGTTTATTTCGATGCACCAAAGGCGTCTGCTTTGTTTATATTAGATGCAAGAGTGAGAGTATTTCCTGTAACTTGAACAGTTTGCATATTCCGGTCTACATCGTAATTTGTCTGGAAATATTTGTGATCGATACGTTTCCCGCACAAATCAAGTATGCAGTCGATTTGCAGTCGACTCATTGCGGTCGGTGTTGATACCGAAGTTTATGCATGACATTCTTGCACCCACAATGCCAACAAACTACAAATCAGATAAGACTCATAAACTGAACGATATGTGTATATATTCTGATATTTATGAATAAACATATAAATGCTAACACCCTCTTGTAATGGTATACGCATGCTACGATACGTCGAGGTTATAAACGTATCACCGTTAACTTACAATTCACGGATCCTGTTCGATTTCAGGGACATTATGCTACAGGATATGCAGATTATTGCGAATAAAAATGTGGAAAAATGGTAATCTATAAAGCTACCATTAGAAAGTGTGAATTGAAATCAAAAAATGCATTATAGTTATGTAGTAGCTGAAGGTAGCCATTGTTGCACGAAATTCACGGTATTAACAGAAAAGTGTGTGTGTGTCTATCTTTGAATGGCTCCACTTCCGGAATTTTGGAACGACCTCTTGGTTGCGAATCGTAAAGCCGCATAGGCTTTAAGACTTAATTATACGTATACGTATACTGCAGATCAGACTTAATGAGCCGTATTCATAAAACAAAGGATATCCTTGTACTTGCAGATTTTGAAGGAAATCCTCCAGATGGTATTTATAATAATTTGAAGTAAATGCTTTTGCTTTTTGAGTATAAGCATATCCTTCAAAGCAGTGACATAAGTAAAAGGATATTCATAATCTTCACTTTATACTTGGCATAGGAAGCATATCCTTCAGAAATTCTGAGTGTGGTCAGTAGCAGACTCAACTTCGAAACGTAAGGTGGTCAAACGATGATGGCGGAAATTGTGGATGTTAGGGATGTTAAAACGTACAAACCTCGTTTACCTTCACTTGGCGGTGACTTCAAAATGTTATATCGGTTCGACGAAGCAAATGTACAATGGCTTGCGGGCAGATTTTTAGTTGAGAATGAGGAAACTCGAGGAGGAGCACTGTCATGTATTCATAAAATGAATACGCTATTTCGGTAACCCTGGATATCAACAAGGTATTGGTCAGGAACTTGGTGTTAGTCAAGCAACGGTATCTCGGACTGTGGATAGAGTTGTGAACAGCATAGTTGCACAGTCGAATGAATGGATCAAGTTTCCAACTACCAACCATGAACTGATGAAGGCCAAGCGGATATGGCAAAGCTTGTATAAATTTCCGACAGCAATTGGTGTAATTGATAGTACACATATAGGAATCCTGAAACCATATCGCCATGGAGGTGAGAGTATATCAACCGAAACCTACTTTGAATGTGCAAGCCACTTGTGATGCCAGAGAGATGTTCACAAGTGTTGATGTCAGTTGGCCTGGCTCAGTGCATGATTCCAGAATATGGAGAAATTCACAGACTAGATCACAACTAATAAATAAAGCAACTGTTGTACTACTTGGCGATGACGGTTATGGTATTGAGCCATGCCTTATGACTGAAACGCCGGTTTCCTATCCTACAGTATGTTTGCCGCGTAAAGTTGGAAAATGTGCCAAAAATAGTTATTGCTTGCATTGTATTCCATAATATTGCGAAGAGCTTGGGCGATCCTGACTTTGAGTTAGTTGAACAAGGCCCAGCTGAAGATGAAGGGAATCATGAGAATGACGAACTTCCTCTCCGCCAACTAGGTCATCAAATAAGAAGAAAGTTGAGTATTATAATAAATAGTTTTACTGATTAAAGTGTATTTATAAGTTAGAATAAGTTTTATTTTCGTGAACATCATACGTTACAGGTAGCTTCTGACGCTGCATCATTTCTAATTTCGTTTTATAATACTCTTGTTGTAAAATACCTGTTTGGTACTGCTATAATAGCACTAGACGTTGCAGCTCTTTTGTAGTTAACCCTTTGGTTTCCTCAGTTTCGTATTTCTCTGTTGCTAATTTTCTTTTTGGTGGCAATGTCTTATGAATTGCTGGCGCTGTACTACTAAGTGTTTGCTCACTGCGCTTGGTATATAGTTCACTTCCTTCTTCTTGAACACTACCAACCTGAATGGCACATCTAATTCTCCTAATTGTGGGATTACAGTCACCTTTTATAGCATTCAGCAACTTTCTTTCCCAATCTAACAATTTAATTGCTTTATTACCAGTTTTTTTAGATCTGTTTTTTTCTTCAATCTTGATTTCATGTTGTTGATTTTTTTTAATAAGCCTTTAATATCTAATGGCTTACCGAATGTTGATTCGTATTTTTTCAACATCTTCTTCAAGGCATCATCCTTTCTCATTTTTGTTTTTGGAACTTGTGACTTTTGCAAAATAATGGGAGCAATGGCAATTTCATGATGATGAACTGCAGATCGTTGCCATTATTTTCTATAGCTACCTCATCACTTGAGGATGTCATGCTTATTAATTTGATAAAAAACTGTATCCAGTAAAAATGCGGAACGGTCTGTGTAAGCTCTGGAGTACAACTGTCAGTGATGCTGAGTGAACAAACTCCCACGTCAACTACAAGCTGGAACAAGTCAGTCAAGATACAAATACCAGTCAACCTTTTACTTCTTCTTGGAGGATATCCTCGCGAGTATAAGGGAATCATTATGAATATGAAAACAAGGATATGCTTATACTTCTACCTTTTTCTCCGAAGCAAGACCTTATACTTTTACCTTATGCGTCCGAGGATATGCTTTCATTATAAAGCGCCAATCTTCATAAACCACTAACGTTTTTATTCAATGCATTCACTTTTCTGTAACTATTCACAGGTCTCATCATGATGTTTCTGTTGGTATCGTAGAACTAAAAGAATTACTTCCAAATGTTTTATCATCATAGTACAAATAATGCATTGGAACCTTTAAAAACAAATATCTCGAAAACTATTAGCTCTAGACACCTCTAGCAAGTAAACCATTTTTGTTGTGGAAACACGATAAAATAAGATTTTTTTGGTCAGTTCTTGTATACAGGGTAGTACAAAAAAGTTATGATAAGTTATTTACCGAAATAGTGCTGTAAGTTACGCCCTCTAGAAATTTGTCCATAAAAAATAATGGATTGTTGTTTCTTATACTAGAAAACCTTCCTATACCGAGCTTTATGCCAAAATCTGAAATACTTCTCAAGCAATAAGGAAAAATAGAAAATAAAATTGTAACTTTGACACCCTGTATCTTGCAAACTATCAACTTTTGGACTAAGGTATGTTTAGGTCAATTTTGCATATTTTGGTATGTAGTATCTAAAGTTTTGAGATTTACCAACCTTTCGCAGGTTTTTTTTGTGAAACTATGTAGGTTTTCTTACAAGATGTCAACTTAGTACTACGAGTAGCTGTTATACACTTTTGTTGTACGCGTTCCGTAGCTGTACGTGTTGCCTGTTATGTAACATCTCCTTCGGAGATGGCATTATTTGAGGTCCAGGCAGGAAACGGCAGTGCAAAGATGCATAGTGAGGACTTGTGTGCTAATAATCTGTTGAAGATAATTCCATTGGTTTTGTTTTCTTACTTGAGATGTATGTAAAGCTAAAAATTAGTTACGCATCCGCTTCTCCTATTCAACCTGGAAATTACATATGCAAATTTGCTGTATTTCAAAAAAAAGGAGAGCGATAAGAAAAGAAAATCCCTGGTTGGTGAAGTATATTAAAGCTGACAGGTGAAAAAATATGGTACATACAGGAATATTTATGAAACATTTCACATTAATTTGTATTTACAGTCATTTAAGTTTTATGGTAATATATTTTACCATCAAGTAGTTAATATAAGTTAGCACCTAGATGTGAGAGAGTGTGAAAATGTTTTGTATGTGATGCGTCATTCCTAATTTTCCTGTGATGTGTCTTAATTACACACAACGCTGGTGCGGTGCTGATTTACCGTAAAACCCCAAAATAAACAGGAAGAATTGTAACGTATAACTTTCAACATAAACCCTCTTCAGAAACGCAACACAAATAACCCGACTGGCACACCTAAAGATTCATTTAATGGACAGCATATTCAGTAATAATTATCACATAGAAAATATCTCTGATTTTTTTCACATGCAAACCAATACACACAGTCATCCAGATGTGATCTTGATACTTTGGTACTCAACCACACATCTTCTCAGAGAATAATACTCTTCAGACTATCTCGGAATTTTTATTTGGAAAAATAATGCCACTAATTCCCTGTATCTCCGCCACTAGTACACTTTAATTTTTAGTAAAGTCTTTTGAATATGAACAATACAAATTGTTTCTTATTTTTAAACTTCAACACCCCTATATTTTTAATAAAGCCTCGAGAAAAATATGTTACATAGAAGACCCCCTTAAAATACGGTTAAAATGTGTATGATGTTTCATTTTTGGTCACAACTTGTGAATTACCCTGTATACTTGTCACCATATTCGAAGGTCCAAATTTCTCAGTATACATCTGAACGTGTAAAATGCCCTTATGTGGGATCCAAGAAAACTAGTAGACTAACCTTTCTCGTTCGTCTGCCAAAATAACAAGCATGAAATGGCATGCCTCATTACGTCCCAGATCACTTATCGTTTATGTTAACGACGTTGTTAGTGATGATGATCACGCCAAATAAAGAAAAACAATGGCAAAAGTATACCAGCAGCAAAAGCATATCTAAATAAAACTAACAAGAAGCAATTTTCTTAGTTATAATAGAACTGCTGTTAACAAGCCATTACCAATGTATACAGAATAGAAAAGTGAAATCACTCCTGGAAAACTCATTCATTTACAGATTGTTTTCAGCGAAGGACAGTCTCGCTTCAGCTGAGCCTCACTTTTTAATGCTGCTAATAACAAGTATAAATTGTAAATTTATAAGGCATCTAAAAAATACTGTAAGATTAATACGTGGACAAATGTTGAAAGTTATATGGGTTTTCATTGCAAGAAAGCTATTTAAATGACTACAAATCACATGACGCCAGTATGTTGTCCTCTAAAAGTGTCAATGTCGTCAAGCTTTTTTTGCTGCTGAATGTCCCTGCGCGAAGGTTTTGGCAGCTCTAAATGTAAGTTCAAATTCAAATTCAAAATATTTATTTCGCCATGAATAAACATCATAAACAAAAGAAATTCAACATATAGAGCAATGACGAAAAAGGACAGTCTCTCGATTATAAAACCGATACATTGGACCCTTTAATACAAAGAGTCCATGCGAGAAAGCCCTGAACACCCTAAAATTCCTTAAACAAAATAAAAAAAACAATAAAGAGGCAAATGAAGAGGCGGTGAAACACAAAAAGGCAAAAACGAAGAAAGAACCTCCGGGAGCTGGCAAAGGACGCGAAGAACAAATCTATACAGCTTGTCAGCGAGTAGGAATGTAAAGACGATATTTTTGCTCTCACAAACGCTGCTAAAGTAGCGTGTGATTCTGTAACAACGTTTTTGTCAGTTTTGAGAACGTTTTTGACGATGAGCTTTTAACTGAAGTTCTTAAATTATTCCATAAGTGAACCGCCACATAGGCAAACGATCGTCGGAAGGAACGCGTTCTATGTCTAGGTACAATAAAATTGAGATTATTTCTGCTTCTCTGGGGACTAGGCAAGGGCACAAATCTTTCTCTTAAATAGGGCGGTTGACCTGTTTTTATAACCCTATAGATAAAAGAATACATGTGATATTTTCTGCGATTCGTCATGTTTAATATGGTGTAGTTATTCAGATAAGGAGTGATATGGTTTCGATATGGAATTCCAAACGCAAATCTCATGCAACTATTTTGAACTTTTTGTATGCATTTTTTGGTTCGCGACGATAGCGAATCACCGTAGACGACATCTCCATAGTTAAAAAGCGATAAAATTAAGGTATTACACAAATAATATTTTTGTTTTGCTGATAAATGCTTTTTTAATTTGTTTATATTTTTTAGTCGCATGCAAGCTAAATTTATTCTGTTTTTTATATGACTGCCGAAGCCAGGCGAGCTATCAAATATATAATGCCTAGATTGTTTGTCTCCGGAACTATGGGGATTCTGTCATTGTTAATAGAAATTACTAAATTTTGTTCAAAATGTTCTCTTTCATTACTGTTTTTATTCATAACCATTACTTGCGATTTTGAGGGGTTTAGTTTAAGATTGTGATGCTTTGCAAATCTGTCAATTCTTTGGAGATCTGAATTTAGTTGTTGTTGTGCAATATGGATTGTGGTTTTATTGACAGGGAGATATATTTGTGAGTCATCTGCATATTGTTTTATCTTTGCGAATTTTACCGATTTAACCATGTCAGATATGTAGATTAAAAATAGCAAAGGAGATAAAATTGAACTTTGAGGAACTCCTCTTTTTATAGGCTTAAAATCGGTTTTGTAAATAGCAGAATCATTTGCTAACATAACACAATTTGAACGGTTGCTTAAGTATGTTTTTATTAGATTTACGGTTCTGCGAAAACTACTACTTTCATGATTCAGAGTGTCGAACGCTTTACTAAAATCGAGAAGAACCATGCACGTACTATTTTTTTGTTCTTGATGATGTCTGATATCATCCGAGATATTAACTAATGATGTACTTGTGCTAAAGTTTTTCCTAAAACCGGATTGACTATTGGGTATGATATCGTTTATGTCACAAAGAAATCTAATTTGATCATAAATATGCCTTTCTAAAATTTTGGATGTAGCGGATAATATGCTAATAGGCCTCAAGTCTGTAAATTCTTTAGGTTCTGCTATTTTTGGTAAGGGGTTAACAATAGCTTTCTTCCATATTTCTGGAAATAATCCCCCCAAAATACATGTGTTGATTATATTCAGCAAGGCATTCGTACAAAATGGGATACATAACTTTAGCTCTCTCATAGAGAAACCATCCTCTCCAATGGCATTTGATGAGATATTAGTTACAATTTTGATTAGACTGGCCCTGTCTAACAGTTGGAAGCTAAGAGAATCGTTAATGTTTACATTGTTTTTGTAAGAATTGATTAATCCTTGGAAGCACTGTCTGGTAAATTGTCGGTCTGCTGGAAGTAATTGTGTATGTCATTTACATTTTGTAAGTGTTCGGGTATAGTTGAGTGAGTTTTCTTGCATGTTATGTTGAGCTTTTTGGTAGTTTCCCAAAATTCCTTACCTTTCTTTGTTGAGAGTAAGTTAAAGAATGTATTTTTTCTCGGATAATTGCATGCTTTGTATAGTTCCTTAGTTGTTTATAATATTCAAAATGAGCCTGTGATTTTGATTTTTGAAATTTTTTATGAGCTTTATCTCTTAGTCTCATTAAAATTCTTATATTTTGAGTTATCCAGGGTACATAAGGTTTTTCGGTTATTTGTTTTGTTTTTATCGGAGCATGTTTATTCAGAACAGTTACTATATTTTTATTCAAGACTTCTATTTTTTGGTCGATTTGGTTTGGTCTTTTGTGATTTATTTATTTTTGACTTTTGAAAGGCCGAGTAAATTAAGTTATGATCTGAGAGATTTTGAGAAACCGCCAATGATTTAGAATCAATAGAGATAAGATCCTCACTAGCACAGATTATATCAATGATATCAATAGCCTCTCTTGTGGCAAAATTGAATCGTGTTGGCTCACTGATCCTTTGTGATAAGTTAAAACTATGAATTATATTTTTGAGGCGATTTGTGTATGCAGAATTATTTAAAATGTTAATATTTAGATCTCCTATCAGTAATAAATAATCATATTTGAGACTGACAAAACCGAGAAAATTTTCTAAGGAGTCTAAAAAATAAGTGACTCTCAGAAGGCGAACGATAACTATTAACTAAAAGTTAAGTTTTTCAACCTATCTTAAATTCTATACCTATGGTTTCTGCAGAGTTAATTTCCACATTTACCCTTGAATATTTCAACCCGCTTTTTATGTATAAAGCTACCCCTCCTCCTCGACCCTGCCTATCATTCCTTATAAATTTGTACCCAGGCAAGCAAAAACTCTCGCTTCTTAAAGTTGGATTGAGCCATGCTTCAGAAACTCCAAAAATATCAAAATTGTATTCTGTCATATAATTACAGAACTCATCAAATCCAGAATTTATGGATGTGATATTTAGATGTCCGACTGTGAAATGGTTTTGATGTGGACTATCAAATATTGATTCATCATTAACACTCTCCACTCGCTGACCCATGTTATCATTATCCATTATCCCTTATTTCCTCACTATTGCCAGTCCCGGAAGACCAATCCCCGCCATCCCAATGCCCCCGCGTCAACATAATATAACCTCTATGTAATACTATTACAATTTTGTTCTTATTTGGGAGACAAATTGTTTTATACTTTATCCCCGACCACAATAGCACATCGAAATAATTTTTACAGTGTTGTATTCTGGCCGTTGATATCAATTCAAGTGTCAAATTCTTGGGATTTAAACGCCAAAAGACGAAGTTTTGTGGATTTTTGTTCCTTGTTCTGCCGCCACTCGATTAATTTTCAAAAACTACAAAGCGTTCCTTAGTAGGATAGTACTAACCTTGTATGGAAATCATAGTGGGGTCAAGGATCACCGAACAGACAGACAAACCGACGGAAATGAGTGACATGGTATTTCGTATATGTAACATCCGTAAAGTCAATTTCAATTTGAAAATTTTGCGATTGCGTGGGATGTAAAATGCTAGCTTGGCCGTGTAGTGATTCAGTTATTTGCAGTCTGTATACATTACTTTTGCATCTACGCTTATGAAAATTTATTAAACACTCAATTAGTTGTACAGGTAGACACTAAAAGTACATGCAGTTGATTACAAAGAATGCAAAATGAAAACTGGATGGCATGGATGTAATCAATGAAAGTGAATGCTGAAGGTATAAGAATGTTGTAATGATATAACATACGTTTACTAATTGCTAGCCAATCATTTTGTTGATCGTTCCTTTCAATATTCGTTTTATTTATCTATTAGATACAAAACCAAAAGTCCACCCAAAAATGTAAATTCTCTGTATACGTGTATGGATGTCTTCTTTTTTGTACTGTAACGCATGGTTTTAAAAAATATACCAGCATTACTTACTGTAACCACACGGCATAATGCCCCTTAAGTTTTAGTAAAATAGATATGATTGTTGCTTACAAAGCAAAGTACTTCCGCAGAAAGACGGAGAAAACCGGGTCTTCCCAAAATAGTTTTCATTTTTTCCTTAATCTATTTGTAGTAGGATTTCAAAATAACTTGCGCATCGATATTACCACTTTTCCTTCTCTGTGAGATGGGTTAATAGAATTTAAATATGACGTTTCTTCTCTTGTCCTTTAGCATCAACTTCCAAAATGTCATATATTGACATTGTCAAACCTTAGTTATCTCAAAAAAGCAGAATTTTGTAGGTGGGCCTTGAAATCATCAGATAGTCATTTGCATACTAGATTTATTCCAAAACCACTTTCATTTTTCGTGACTTTACTTGAGGTGAAATTTCAAAATCAATTGCATGGTGTTATATATTATAAGATGGCGAAGTTTTTTCATATGGGACGCTATATGTATGTTGTGATTTTGTACATTTAAATCGACTTCTCAGTCCTAAATTCAATAATGTATTTCCTTAGTTGGCCATGAATTTGTTATTGGATGATAAGTAATAATATAATTGAAAGGAAATAAACAGGCATAGTGAACCCTGAACACAAAGTTTTATTGATGGTAATAATAATTATTATAAATAAGCAAATGTTCAAAACCCTCCTTATTTTGTAGGCACAGCCTGACTCTTCTCTGGTCATTGTTCACTGCACGATTAATTTCTCTTCTCAGTCTTCCAAACTCTGTTGCTATGTTCAATTTGAGGTCCGCACGGTATAACGTATCTTGAAAAGTGACATTATGCTGATTTTGGTTGACATTATGCTGGTTTTTTTTTACATTATTTAGGTTTTTATACAAGATATTAACTTAGTTGTACATGTTGCCTAAACGTCATGAGGCTTGTTATCAACCTTTGGCTCTGATGTGATTTAAAGCCTGCTTCTGAGATGGCATTATTGGAGTTCTAAACTGTAAGTTGTATGTGTTGATGATAGTTACATTGTGTTCTTGTCTCAAATACACTTAATTGAGATTCAAAGCTAGAAATTAGTTGCGCATCCACTTTTTCTTATCCATTCTGGATATTACATATACAAATTTGCTGAATTTCAAAAATGAGAGAGATAAGAAATAATTATATTCACTGTACACTTTCGAATTACAAGTCATATAGGTACATGCTAACAGTAATTACTCACAATGCAGGCGCGGTGATGATTTCCCCTAATTCTCCTCAGTTTTTCGTAATCTATAACTTTGAACATAACCTCTCTTCAGAAAGCACAGCATAAAAATAACCGGTCGGGTACAGCCAGTAAATATACTTCATTGGCAGCATATTCAGTAATGATTTTCTCACACAGCAAATGTCACTGATTTTATACACATGCAGACCAATACACATAATCATCCGGATGCGATCTTGCTATTCAACAAACTTTCTTCTCAGAGATAAAAACTAACCAAGACCACTCGGTCTCACAAAACATATGCAACCAATAATGCGTGCAGTTTAGTTGAGTGATTTCTCCATAGATGGACGTTCACAACCATCCTAGTAAGCAAACGTGGAATGACTGTTTGCTCCCTAAAAACTACCTAGTTTGCAAGATGACATCTTATAGTTTTTTTTGACGTTTTATAGATTTTTTACATGATACCCGTGCTGGTCTGGTATACGAAATCAAATCACAATTTCAAGGCCTACCTAGGAAATCACAATTTTCTGGAATAACAAAGGGATATCAATGTCATCATATGACAACATTTATTTTTGAAATCAGTATTGAAAAATCTGTTCATCTGCGCAAAAATCCAGTATGGTGCCCATAAGAAAATACAATTGATGTTGAAGGACAAGAGACGTAACAACATATTGCGATTCTTATTAGGCCATTTTGTAGAGGGGAGAAAGTGGCAATGTTAGTGTGTTTTTCATTCCGAAATCCCACTACAATTAAAGTTAGTAAAAAATTTAAACGATTTAGGAAAAAATCGGTTTTTACAGTCGCACTTTCAATCTCGAAACTTTCTAAGCGGCATTTTGTTGATTACGTAAATACGCAACTTTGCCCCCATTTAGACTACTTTGTATCTAGTACAGCTTCCAACATGCCAGTAGTGAGGGTCGAATTTGAAACACCCTGTAGATGCAAATAGTCAATAGCCAGTGTTAGAAACAGAAAAGGAATTATAAAAAAGTTAAATAAACGGCATAAGCGGACGTAAACAGGATGGTTCAGGGCAGCAGCGAATAAAGTCAGGTGGGCTTTGATGATAAACAACGTCCAATGAGGATATAATACAATAAGAAAAATAAAAAAAATAAATATTTCACTCGCGCCATTCTAGGATACATTCTGTACGTAAATTCTGTGATATGACTACTCGAAAGCTCATTAATTTATAAGTACTTCAGATCAGTCATCAGGTGTTTGCGAACTAGCATAAGCAAATGTCATCTGGCACTTCACACAAGTGCTATGTTTCAATAGTCATTAGAAGAGAACAAACAGTACTCGCAAAACACAGCTGTTAGATGTCGAAGGTATTCTTCTCTGACTGCTACTTGGAAGAAAAATAATTACAAAGCTCAACCTAACAAGAAAAAATGGCTCAAGTATGTTGACTCTGCACTTTTTACGCAACGCCGTCAACACATCATAAAGGATTAAGTTCAGCGCAATTTGTATCCTCTGAGAAAAAAGTTAGATACGAACATCTACAGTATTAAAATTAGACGGATTAATTCAGTCAAACAAACCCTTAGAATTAATATATATATATAGAAAATGATCATGCGGAGAAAGGTATATAACAAAAAGTAGAAAAATAATGGGCAAAATCCGCAAAAAGAGGAAAGTGGATTCGAGCAGAAAATAGGATAGGTAACCCGAGAGATACGTATTTCTGCTGGTTGGCTTTATCGGGCCCGAAATGAATGCACATATGAAACTACAAAAGTAGATACACATGCCCACACATCCGGATACGGGTGTAACCTGAGGAAACGAAGATGGAGAGGGAAAATAACGACACACGAAGTTCATGTGCATTCATTTCGGGCCTGATGAAGCCAACCAGCAGAAATACGTATCGCTCGGGTTACCTATCCTATTTTCTGCTCGAATACACTTTCCTCTTTTTTGCGGATTTTGCCCATTATTTTCTACTTTTTGTTATATACCTTTCTCCGCATGATCATTTTCTCTTTGTAGATCGTTTGGGCTTGAAGTACCACAGCAAGTGGCTATAACCGGCCGCGTGGTGGTGGTTAGATGTCTCCTTGAAAATTCGAGGTCTTCTAGCCATTTTATACTACAATCTGTAAGTTGGCTCTTGTTGTGGACTTCGTGTGTCGTTTTTTTCCCTCTCCATCTTCGTTTCCTCAGGTTACACCCGTATCCGGAAGTGTGGGCATGTGTATCTACTTTTGTAGTTTCATATGTGCATTCATTTCGGGCCTGATGAAGCCAACCAGCAGAAATACGTATCGCTCGGGTTACCTATCCTATTTTCTGCTCGAATCCACTTTCCTCTTTTTTGCGGTTTTTGCCCATTATTTTTCTACTTTTTGTTATATACCTTTCTCCGCATGATCATATTCTCTTTGTAGATCCTTTGGGCTTGAAGTACCACAGCAAGTGGCTATAACCGGCCGCGTGGTGGTGGTTAGATGTCTCCTTGAAAATTCGAGGTCTTCTAGCCATTTTATACTACAATCTGTAAGTTGGCTCTTGTTGTGGACTTCGTCTGTCGTTTTTTTCCCTCTCCATCTTCGTTTCCTCAGGTTACACCCGTATCCGGATGTGTGGGCATGTGTATCTACTTTTGTAGTTTCATATGTGCATTCATTTCGGGCCTGATGAAGCCAACCAGCAGAAATACGTATCGCTCGGGTTACCTATCCTATTTTCTGCTCGAATCCACTTTCCTCTTTTTTGCGGATTTTGCCCATTGTTTTTCTACTTTTTGTTATATATATATATATATATATATATACGTATATTCTTTCCCTGTCGTAGTAGCTACTGTCCATCAAGCAACGTTATCTCCTTTCACATCTGCGCGGCAGCGCCCAGTGCAACATCGCTGCAGCGGGTTATCATTCATTTCATGCATGGTCCGTGTGTATATGTTTTTGCGCTGCAGTATGGATAGACTAGTCATCCGGATCGGTTCGCCGGGCGGTGAGCTTAGATAGGAGGAGTACGCGGATTGAAATAATTTCACCGCTTTGTTTTTTTTAGAAAAGAAAAGCCCCAACTTTGAGTCGTCATCATTTCCTTGTTTGTTCGTGTTCTACATACGCCATCCTTATTTTTCGTGCACTCATATATTTTCCGTGACAGTTTTCTTTCCCAGCGTTTTATTTCTTGTAAGCTTCTTTCCATCCCAGCATTACTGCCTTATTATACTGATTTTCCGGCAAGGAAATTATAATTTCAATTAATACGTTATTTTAATTTTGGTTTTAAAGAGAAAGCATGAGACTTTAGGAAACCAACAGGTTACCAAGTAATTGTCGTGCTGTCGATACAATTGCTGATGAGTCACAGATACGGAAAGGTAAAGTATAAACCGTCCAACAGGTCAAAAAGGAATATTAGCAACAATGGGGCGGTGCACGTTACCTGCATGAGCTAAACTTCCAGAACCATCGTCTGCACAGGAACGCGCTCAGGTTATCAACCGCTCATCGATAGGATAACGACTGCTACAAATTTGGTCAAAGATAATAATGTCTCTATCCGCGCTGGAGTGCGAATTTTAGCCTGCTGACTACTCTACCAGTTGACCCTACAGTGTAGGAAACTGCACACACATGAATATACACTGAAAGAGATTAACGAGTTCATATTTACAAGGTCGTAAGATAACGATAAAACGAAAAAAAAAAATAAAACAGGATGCTATAGCATATGTGAGAAAATCAAAAATGTATTAACTAGTGTGGCCAGCAGACCCCACAATATGGTTCTTGATGGCTTTTCTGAATGCTAGTAGACCTTTGCTTTTGTATGATTAAGGGCCAATTTCTAATATTTAACAGTAGGAAGAGACCTTATCGAAATGCAATTTGACGGAAGCTGTCAAAGCTCTCTGAATATCAGTGATTTCTATTGAAATGTTGAATGAAGTCGTGAGAAAACGGTTGTCGACGTACATTGTAGGTGAAAAGACGACGGAGAATATTAGTTTTATAAGTAGATATGTTGAAGTTTGAGTTATCCCTGTAATTTCTAGTATTAAGATCAGCTCGTAGTACAAGCTTTCTTAGAAGATGAGCAGGTAGATGAGAAAAGGTAAACCCCCAAATAGGCCAAAATGGGCTGATGTAGGTTACATGTATTTCCCACGCTAAGTTAGCTAAAACAGGCATAATAAACGAATTGAATGTATCAAGTAAGTCGAACAAACTCATAAAATTAGATCATAGTCTCCACCCATTTGACATAGCTGCTGTATAGAAGATGATTCTCCATATATTTAAGTTTTAAAGGCAAGTCTTTGGGGTATGGAGTATGTCCAAAAGGACTCTCTAAAACGTGAAAAAATGATGTTTAAGCGTTTTTTGTTTTTTCTTGTAGCTCTGCCGGGAAACAGCTTGTCTTTGGCATGGTTCTAACCTTGTGCCACAAAAGCTAGAGATAGAAAGTTAAACTGCATAAGGGATGCAAGTATTCATATGAAGCCAATCCTGTTGCCAAGAAAATCTGGTCGGCATAGAACATGGCGCAGAGTGACTCCGCATTGACACATCAAATAACCTTACTCAACCTTTATGTGCATTTCACTTACGTACCATGCTGCAGAGAGAGAGAGAGATACCACATTCGCAGAACCTAAAATTCATTTGTTGCGCAGTGTACCAGTTGACTTCATCGTCTCCCTCACTCACGAGTGTAAGCTCCAATCTCTAGACTGTTCATGCCTTGTGTCAAATTTTGAGTGGTATGGTTTTTTCGTGAAGTACATGTTCTATGTAACATCCAAAAAAACATACTAACCCGTTACCAATTTTATCGCGATTAAATACTCCTTTGCCAATGGGCGTGTGAAGTAAAATCGACTAAGACGGTGTAAACTAATGACACAGAATCTCTAAAAGAGAAGGTCACTAAATGCTCGTCGGCCTGACCGGTTTGCCAAAGATAAGGAAATAGAAGGTATAAACCACCAAAGAGACAGAAAAGAACAAACCTCAGCGTGACTATGTCGGTGTCCGCTAACGACATAAGCTGTGTCAATTTTTCAAAGGCACTTTATGCGTTATCTTCTTATGTGGTGGCGGTTGAGGCAGGTCGACCGACCAGCACTGTCAGTGCAAAAATCGCAATTCCACAAAGGGACCACCAAGAAGGACAGTGCGACGGCGACAAGGGCGGAGATACCGGGGAAACTGTAGAAGAGTCCGGCCCTAAAAGTTCACTAGAACGAGAAAAATACGTATGAAAGTCTGCCTTTTTTTACTTTTGAGCTTTTTCAAAATGGTATTTTGATGACTGGTTAATGGTTTGGCGCATGGCCGTTAACTAGTTGATTGAAGTCGCATGTCCCTTTTTTCATCAGCCTATCTGAATGGGTATCCTTAATGTTTTTCGTCTGATTGTTTCATGATGTATATTGTGTATAGTGATGACTAAAAAACAATCGGTTTCTTTTTTTATCAAAAAATGCATGTAAAAATGCAAATAATAGCACAGCTTTTAAATTGCGAAGATTTTTGGAAGAGAAGAAGTGGTAAGAATAAAAGTAATCACCGCTCAATTATATTATAAATGTGGAATTTTTACATGCAATTTCGGAGCTGTACTAATATTTGTTAACAAGTTACGATTGAAGAAAACATGCACAATGAATGGTAAAATTAATTTTTGACAAAAAAATAATATCATTGTTTTTAATCATCTCTATATACACCATGAAATAATCAGATGAAAATAATTTAGAATACTGCTCCAAACAGAAAGTTGGAAAAAGGGACATCCGACCTTGAGAAAAACCAAGAAAAAATTAATATTCCAATTTGGCGCGTTTTTCGCCTCGACTTTAACCGGAAGCGTCCTTTTATTAATCAGTTGATATGGAGAAGTCACACGTTGTTCAATGAATCGATCTCAGAATTAACTATCATCAAGTACACACATTCGAAATGAGCTGCTGCTTTTAAGGCGGCTGTGACGAAGTGAATTTCAAGTAATTTATAAGCAGCTTCAGTTTTCAATACTTAAAATTTCTTTATTTTTGCACATGGACTGTGATAGGTCGAAATACTTACTATATTGTTCAAATCCTCGATTTTTTTGTTAAAGTTTCTGGTGGAAGAAACGAAAAAGAGGCTTGATAGCACCCTGTAAAATTTCGTTCGAAAATAGTTGAAAATGAAGCGTCCGTTTTGAAGCGCAGAAACACTCTGCAAATCGCTTTTTACACGAATTTTGTATACTGCTTCGTGATGCCAGTCCAAGCGACACACAGTGGGGAGCAAGCGGAATTAATCCAAAATGTCAAAGGTTTTTGAGATGCTAGATAATTTGAAAATGTACTCTGAAGGTTTTTCATATACTATTACTATAAGACGTGATCACGAACTTTTGTCTCTTTATAGTATTTTGAGAAGTAATTGATTCGGAAATTTAAGAACCTTATGGTTGTAGTATGACTAAGTTCAGAATCATTTGGAAAAATAGTATTCAGCTCTCATTTATATAATGAAAACGGTTGCTATACTGTGATAACATGCATATTAAAAGTTTATATTATTACTCGATTTGTAGTAATGATATTCTGAAGAAAAGTGGATTATTCCAACTTTTCTACCACCGTGATATAAAACGCTTCCCCATACTTGTTCTCAGTAGCTTTTTTGTCGTTAGCTATTCGCTAACTGCCCAGGATTATTATTAAAAAATTTCAGCTGCAAATACCTGCAAAGTATATATAGGCTATGGGAATTAAAGGTTATGCCATACCTGAGAGCGTACCAACGAGGATGCTATGAATATGTTACTAATTTTTTCAGTTCCATTTATCGATGAAATGACACAGGAACCGAGAGAAAAACAGCATTTACCTTTACAGGATGATGCCAAACTGTTATTTAAATAAGTAGTTGTTTACTAATTCGATTTTTCATTTGATCTAATCATTTTTTGCTTATATTATATTTACTTGATCATGTATAACCGTTCTAAAGTGGTTAAAAATTAATGACTTGATCAAGTATCACTATTCAGTTTTTGTTCACAAATTACTAGTCACGTATAAACCCTCTTGAGGGAAAGCATTTCATTTAATAATGATGTTCACTGTTGAACTTTTAGAGAAAAGAATAGTACCATAGTATACCTCTACATTTTTTAAACGCAGTTTTTCCTACAATGTTGCTATTATTTATAATGAGCTTCCTAAAGTTTATAAAGAATTTTCGTAACCTGTTTTTCGACAAAAGTTGAAACAATATTACTCAACTCTCCAAACATATAATTTACCTAATCAAGCATTTCTTTTTCCATCCCTTGTTTTAGTCAATAATGTATGGTGTTTGTTGGTTTGGAAAGTATGCATTTTTATTTTTTTTTATTTTTTACCTTCGATGCAAGTAACCAAATCTGTATGTGGATAGTGTATTGTTGTGAACATCTGCTAGCGACTATATGGTTAAGTGTAAGAGTAGCAGCATGCTAAACTTTGTCATAAGTCTGACGTTTGGCTATACTTCAATGTAATTTGTAGATGAATAAAGACGGCTATTATTATTATATGTTTTATTTCACATAAGTATTATTCGTATACATTAAAATAAGCTAAAAAGCATCAGATCAAAACTCGATTCAAAATTTTTTTAAATGATCTCGCACCTCATGAAAAATGTTTTACAGTGCGACGCGGCAGTGCGAACGGACTGAGAAACATCAAATGTCTAAAATTACTGTTTATATTCTCACGTTCATTCAACTTATTTCTCACCGATATTCAACCACAAGTCGAAGCATTTTATTTTCCTTGCTTCCCTCCCCTAAATTTTCCTCTGGATCCGCCCCTGGATGGCGATGGCGCGATGGACGGTGGAGGAGAAGAATCCCGATCAAAGCACACCGGCTCGGCAAAACATAACAGGCCGGGTAGGACAGGTTCCCAGTAATCGGCTCTAGTCTACAGGGTGCACTGCTGGTTATTGCAAATAGCTGTTAAAGAGGGTATAGTGAGATTGTTTTGCTGGGGATCTTGGTGGGTGTCAAGGGAGCACCAAGAAAAAAGGGGGGACATAGGTGGGAACGCTCAGTGCAAGAGGCAGATAAGACATCGAACGAAAGCAGAGCAAAGCTTATCCATCGAAGGTTTAAGGTCTATCGAAACACGACCTACCTTAAGAGCTAACCTAGACGGTGAGTGGCTCTCTGTTGGTCTGATGGACGAAAGCAGTAGGATTGGTTTTACTTCCTACGCCACTGGCAGGGCAGCATTCGATTCAGGAAAAAAATCTATTATGAGATATTATTTTTATATGTTATATAATATCTTGACTCTCCTGTAACTTCGTAAGCATCGGTTGGATTTTGATGAAATTTACCCACTGTAAAAAGACGAAGACGCGTTGCAGTTTTTGAATATAGGCCCTCTGACGGCGGAGCTTTAGGCAAAACAAATAAAAATCGCTTAAACTTGGCACATGACGTTTCAGAGGATCCTGATCGTTTCCAAAAAAAAATTTGCATGGATTAAAGATTGAATATGGGGGTTGTAGGGTTGAAGGAAAAGTATATGACAATTTGTACGGTTTAAATCCATATAATTCTATGCGAAATAAGATATTTATTTTCAATATACGCCTGCTTCACAACTCGACGAGTATACGTCAGTCTGCCTCGATTGCTAAGAGATAACTGAGCGCTGCTGCGTGTTGCCCTGTATACAACGTCTTGCTGGTATGGCAAGTGCCATGACAGGCAGACAGTTGCCACGTTGCTAGGTGGTCGGTACTGTCCGTGGGGCGGTAGGCTAGATCACAACGCTGTCAAATCTATGGAGACTACGGAATAATTCTGCGAGCATGTTTGACTCACATTGCGAGTAGACCATCACCTACTATGGAGGCAGAATCAATGGCACTGAGCGGTCTTAGTGATGACGCGGCTGTTAACGAGAATTGAGATACTTTATAGCTCCAACCCATAGCTGCTCTTCACTCTCCCAGTGGTCGATTCTAGCAACACATGCCACTTTGTCTTATTTCGATGGACCTCCTACTTCCAACAGAGTTGCTCCGCTTTCATCCCTTGTCCTACATAGATATCTAGCCTAGGCCATGCTGATAATTACCAGTAAGCATGGAACAGCTGTACGCGCTTGGCCCTCTGTTGGTTGGATGGACGAAAGCAGTATTATTGATATGAAGCCGAGGTTCCCTAAGGATTTTTATATATATATAGAGAGAGAGAGGGATAGAAAATCATCCCTCAGAGAAAGGTATGTAACAAAAAATAGAAAAATACTGAGCAAAATCCGCAAAAGTACACATGTGTATCTACTTTTGTGACTGCATATGTGCATTTATGTCGCGCCTGATGAAGCCAACATGCAGAAATATGTATTGCTCGGGTTACCTATCCCATTTATCTGATCAAATCCTCTTTCCTTCTCTTTGCGGATTTTGCCCATTATTTTCCTATTTTTTGTTACATGCCTTTCTCGGCATCACCGGGCACGTGGTTGTGGTTATTTGTCGCCTTGAAAATTCGAGGTCTTCTAGCCATTTTATACTAGAATGTGTAGGCTGGCTCTTGTTGGGGACTTCGTGTGTCATATTCTCTTCCTCTTCATCATCGTTTCCTCAGGCTACACCCGTATCCGGATGTATAGGCATGTGTATCTACTTTTGTGGTTGCATATGTGCATCCATTTTCGGGCCTGATGAAGCCAACAAGCAGAAATACGTAATGCTCGGGTTACGTATCCGATTTTCTGCTCGATTCCTTTTTCCTCCGGTTCGCTCATTGTCTCCACGTGAAGCAGATGTAGGAGGTTAGAAGGGACTCCTTCCCCAAAATGCAGTACTACTTTTTAATATTATGAAAATGTTCGATAAATTCTTTAATTTGTTCGGGTGTATTGATATATAGTGGTAACACCTAACTATGATTTCCGTCTTTACCAACAAATCCAATGAGTCCGTCCTTTTGGCTTTACATTTGCAACAAGTTCTCTCATCCAGGCTTTCGTCGTCAGCGACGAGTAAGTTGTCTCGGAATTTAAGTCTTTTCCATATTGGTTGCTAGCTTCATATTTGTGTTTCAGCTCCTGACGATGGCACCATAGCGTGCCGAAAGCTTGAAGTTACCGTTAAAAGCTCGATATTACCGTTAAAATTGAGTTTACGGAAGCCTAAAATTTTGCCAATTTCCCAATTAATAATTAATTGTATTTCTTGCCCAACTGGTCGTTGGCAATGACAATGACTACTGCTCGTATATATATATACAGGGTTATCCAAATTAAGTGTCCACCATTAGTAACTTTGTTATTAGTGAAAATACAAAGTTGTTTGAATTAGCAAACTAGTAGCATTTTTAACGCTGGTAAAAATGAGAAATAAAAAAAAACAATTGAGAGTCGTTATTTTGATTTTTTTCAGTAAAATAACATTTTTTTAAATGGAAACCCCTGTATATTATATTTTTTTCTGTTAAAGCATCAAATTTTAAACAAAAAAGCTTACAATAACTTTTCTCCTAGGTTACAAATTGTTGAAGTTATGGCCTCCAATCTGAAACAATTAAATTGTATCGACAAACTTTATTTTCAACATCAACTTATAATCTTACAAAATACAATAACAATTTTTTTTAAAGAAGATGCTCGAAAACACCACCTTGTTCTTCAATACATTTTTGGGCACGTTTTTCAACTGCTCGAACTGTCTTAAGTATGGTCCTACCATCTATCTGGGTTATCTTTTCCCTAACTGCAGTCTTTAACGCGTCAAGGTTATCGTACCTTCGCTTGTAAATTTGGTTCTTTAAGTAACCCCACAAGAAGTAATCAAGTGGGTTTAGATCTGGTGATCTGGGAGGCCACTGTATTGGGCCATTTGTTCCTATCCACTGATCATTAAAAGTAGTACTTAGAAAATGATAAGTACCTCTGGAGTTGTGGGCAGGTGCGCCATCTGGCTGAAAATGCAGATGATGTCTACTTATAAGATCCAATTCGTCTAAGAAATTAGTCAGAATTTCTGACATAAATTCCACATATCTTTCACCAGTTAGGGTTCCCTCATAAAAGAACGGGCCAACAATTTTTGAACCAATTATACCGCACCAAACGTTGAAACTGAAACGGACTTGTGGGCCTCTTGGATGTACTAACAAAAGATTTTCTCTTGACCAATAATGGTGGTTTTTTCTATTAAACATTCCAGAATTTGAAAAATTTGATTCATCTGTCCATAAAAGGTAACGAAAGTTATTTACATTTTGGCGACAGAAGCTAAGATACCAATGGCAAAAAACAAGTCTTCTCTCTGGATCCCCTGCCAAAAGCGTTTGAACTGGTCGGTACTTATACGGAATAAATTTGTATTTTTTTAAAATCCTTTGAACAGTACCATAACTGAAATTAGAGTCCTTGAGAATATCTGCTATTGAATTCTCACGATAAGCTTCAAAATATCCAATAACTGCAATTTCCGTGGCCTCGCTTATTATGAATTCTTTTTTTGCCCTTGTTTTAGCAAAAACATTTTCGTTGCCCCTAAATTTTCGATAAAGTCTCAGAAAATATCGTTCATACGGTTGAATGCGAGCGGGATATAATTCACTGTAGTATTCTCTTGCTCTCAAGGAGGATTTTCTGCACACTAAATAGCATTCTAACATATCACACTTTTCTTCATGGGAGAACATTTTTCTTTAAATTAATGACACAATAAAGCTTATAAACAAGTATTTACACTAATGTTTGACATTTGATTTTATCATTGTTTTCCAAAGCCTTCTAGTTGCGAGTATGTCCAGTTTAACAATTTGTCGCTTATCTTAATGCTGTCAAATCGCGAACGCCATGTTGTTTTCATAGCCGTCTTAATATTATAATACTGCAAATAATTAAAAATATTTATCGTTATTTTGACTTTAGCGGAAAAGTCATTATGAACTTTTTTGTTTAAAATTTGATGCTTTAACAGAAAAAAATATAATATACAGGGGTTTCCATTTAAAAAAATGTTATTTTACTGAAAAAAATCAAAATAACGACTCTCAATTGTTTTTTTTTATTTCTCATTTTTACCAGCGTTAAAAATGCTACTAGTTTGCTAATTCAAACAACTTTGTATTTTCACTAATAACAAAGTTACTAATGGTGGACACTTAATTTGGATAACCCTGTATATATGCTTGGCACAGTAGGCTGGGAATTTTTTTAAACATTCTCACTGTGTACAGTCCATCGTCAACTTACGCTTAAGTCATAAACCGCTTGTTGTGGGGATAAACGTTATAAATTATCTTTACAGATTAGACGCAAACGCGTGAGACCATATAATTAATAAACTTAAAGATGGATGAGACGCAATGTAAATCGCCGTAAGTAAAAACGTGCGTTATACATTTTGTCCTTTTTCTCCTTTTGCTAATTCGACTTTAATAGATGACCAAGGACGCCGGACACACCTATTCAGTCTTCTAAGTTATGGGAACACATTAGAGGTATCCGGAATATACGTAACATACAATCAAAGCAATATCTTTATGTTTTACTTCCCACTGGCGAGGAGGTGCTGAATTCGCGAAAAATTTCTAAAATGAGATATTATGTTTTTTGGTTGTTTTATAACATGAACACCGCGACAACCATGCCACTTATTTCCGTCGATCTGTCTATCTGTCTGTCAGTCTGTCCGCTAATCTTTGTCCGTCTATAATTTGTGAAATACTACTCGGATTGGATGACATACTAAGTGACATATAAATCCGAACACCCAGTTTAAATGGTTTTATTTTAATAAAATTTTTTATAAGTACTTAATGAAGCATAATAAGTAAATGATAAAAATTTCAAAATGATTGCACTGCTTTAAAGCCCTTTGACCTTGAATAATGTGTGGATGCACCCTGATGTGCTACGCATTCTCCAACGCGCCTAGGCATGCTTCTGATCAGGTGGTCAATGTCCTCCTGTGGTATCTCATTCCAGGCAACCACCAACTCCTCTCGAAGTGCTTCTAGAGTCTGAGGAGGACGTTGCAAATTGAGCAATCTCCTACCCATCATATCCCACAGTTGCTCAATTGGGGATAAGTCGGGAGATCTTGGTGGCCATGGTAACAATGTGACATCATTATGTTGAAAGAAGTCTATTGTGACTCTTGCAACATGTGGTCAGGCACTATCTTGTTGGAAAGTTAGATCTGCCAGGGTGTCAAGATAGGGTAAAAGATGGGGTTCTAGAACTTCGTGGATATAACGCTGCGCGTTCATGTTAGCTCTGATGAAGATTAAAGGTGACCTGGAACCATAAGCTATAGCAACCCAAACCATAACTCCAACAGTGTGATGAACATGTCTTTCAACAAAAAACTGTGGATTCACCACGTCGCCTTCTAACCCTGGCACGACCATCGTGCATGCCTAAACAAAATCGAGACTCGTCACTAAAGACAATACTGTTCCATTCCTGATCCCAGAGTGACCGTTGTCTGCACCACTCAAGGCGATTACGTCGGTGTTCTCGAGTTAAAGGGAGGCCGGTATGAAAACAAGCCAAAACTTCTCATTCGTCGGTAAACACTTCGCATGCCAATAGGTCTTCCGTGTTCAGCAAACCATTCATTTGCAATGGACCTGGTAGTGCAGAAACGGTCCCTTAAGGCCAATAATCTTAGGCGGCGATCTTCACGGTCTGTTGTTCTACGGCGGCATCCAATGCCCCTTGCTCTTTGCGTACGGCCTTCTCGAAGCCATGCCTGTCAACACCTAACCACAGTGTCTACACTTCTTTGCACTCTAACTGCAATTGCCCGAAAAGAAAGTTCAGCTTCCCGAAGTCCCACTATACGTCCAATATCAAACTCACTAAGTTGACGAAATCGTACAGGTCTCCGTACTCTAGGCATCGTAACCGATCGTAAAGGATGTCCAGAACCAAAATCCGCCAACGATGATTCTTTACTGCGGCTGAAATATTCATTTTTAGAGCGTTAGTGAATTAAAAAAAGCAGTGTAAAAACCGGAATGTCCAACTGATAAGGCTGAAAATTTTTTCACTTGTTATTTAGAGTAAGATAAATAGATTCACCAACTTTTATTAAAATAAAACCATTTAAACTGGGTGTTCGGATTTATATGTCACTTAGTATATTTCTACTCAAGGCGACTACTATGTCAATGATGGAAGAAGCATTGATTATTGCCGGTTATTACGATTGTTTTAGTGAGTCTATTTATACAGGGTGGTCAACTAAGACTGCGAGGTACTGTATCTGGGAACCTGTCCATCGTCGAGGCTTATGGCAAAAACAGTTATTACCAAAATGGCCAAGAGAACATATTTTCAAGTCTCTGAAATGGCCGGTAGGGGGCGTGACTGCAATCTTGAAACTAAGAAAGATAATATGTTTCTGTGAATTCCGCTATATTAGCCTAACAAAAAAATACCTAATCTCTGATTTCGAGGAATCTGAACCTTTTTGTTCGACAATTTTTGCTGAATCTCTAAAAATGAAGTGGTGCGAGGTATTCCGTAAAAAACACCCTGTATCTTCGAAACGGCTGAGACGATTTCAACAAACTTGGGCTAGTTGAAAAGATCTAACCCTGGGCTATAAACGTTATGATGTTTTAAGATTTGTTAGTTTCACATGTGGCCGCTAGAGGGCTTTTTCGACATTCCGACAGAAATGGTCAATTTTCTCAAAAAAATGAAATGCATTGATATGATGTTTTTCTGAAAAAGAAGCTAAATGATATCTAAAAAAGCTCGCAAAACTTAAAAATATTTTTCAGGTTTTTCTCTTGACCGTTTTAATCAGAACTTTTTTGCTGCAATCCTCCACGATGGATAGGTTCCTATCGCATCCTTAGTTGGCCACCCTGTATATACCTTTGGAATAAATATGGTGAGACAGGAAATGCTTTTTGCAAGAGGGTGTTGCTAAAAGTTTCGAATATTGATTTGTTGATTTCGTTTGCAGTTTTACTGCTTTTTAGATCTTATTCCAAGTAAGACGGAAAAGATCTACAATTTTAGACGGTCTTACATTATTTTAAATATAACTGTATAGATATTTCTGGAAATACATATTATGGAAATAGTTACTGAGAAAAATGGGGACCCATATTCGATTTCATTTAAAAAACCCTCATCCATATTGAAAGCCCAGTACGAACTTCAAAGTACCGGTTATTCCGATTCGGCTTTTCGGAACAAAATCCTATCGTTTGATCTAGAAATATGGCCATAATTCAGCTAGTGCGAAACCCATTTAAAAATTCAACGACCGCAATAAATTACCATTAAGTGATAAACAGCAACATCTTCTGCCCACATCAAAACATAAGCGGGTCCGGTAGCAAGACTGTCGTCTGATAGTCTGAAAGTCTCGGAAATGGTTTCAAAAAGTATTGAAACATTGCCACGTCGACGACATTTCTAACTGATACCTTTTCTGTTGCAGGTTAGCAGTAGTGGTAGAAGGGTAACTTTGCACACGGAACGCCTCGTCAAGGTATTAATATTGTATTAAGTTCTAATATAACTGCTAGATATTGGATAATTGATATCACATTTATTGAATCTGATGTGACTACATAGACATTTGCCACATTAGTCCTAGCTACTGCGATTCTGTATTCTGTATAGGGGAAAGGGTGATTAGATAAGATCGCGGCACTTAGGCTCCAATGGGCCCGTTGTACGTTGTCACAAGGGGGCTGCATTGGTCTGTCTACAGGGTGTTAATAAAGTATGAAGACAAACTTTAATCATCGAAATCTTGGTCAATTTGAAGACTAAATTTCTATATGAACATGGGTCCGCAACGGCTTTGTTTTCAAGCTATTTATAAAAATTATAAAAGAATGGAACGTATTTTATTTTAATTAAGTATGCCCTGTGTTGAATATCACATGATTTACAGTTGTTTCCAGACCCTCCTTGTACGTAGATAAGGATAATATTATCCAATATTTTTTGAAAAAATCGCATGACATTGACTTGTTTTGATCGCAATACTTTTAATATTTAAGCATTGTGCTTATCTAGACACCTATGACGTACCCGAAAACAATTGAACAAATTTATTTTCTTAAATAATATGACAGCTGTCAAATATTTGTTTTCTTGTCTGGTCAATCATTTGATATTTTCTATTGTCGACGTTCTTTTCGAATATTACTGTTCAAAACTATTGACATATTGACCCAGCAACTTGTAAAGCATGCAAAATTTATCATAGTTTATACCAATACGTTTCATTATTCATAGAAGTATTTGGAACTTTACTCTTATTTCTTTAGTAATAGTGCTCTAGCTTGAAAAGGAAGCTGTTACGGACCCATGTTCATATGAACATTTTCTCTTTAGATTGACCAAGGATTCGATGGTTAAAGTTTGTCTACATATTTAATTAAAACCCTGTATATATCTGTTGGTCGGCTGATCCTTGGACCGTCTATAACTTGGAAAGCAACCATCGGATTTTCTTTGAACTTCCACACTTTCATAAGGTCACGATTATGCCAAAGACGAAAAAGCTTTGTTATTTTTGAAAATGATCTAGTAACGGCAGAACTACAAGCAAAAATGAAGAAAGTCGAAATCAAACTTGGTTTTTTGATGTTTCAGAGGAACTTCATTATTTTCGAAAAAAACATAAAATGTAGGGCTTCCAATAGGAAATTGAGAAAATGCCAGTTTGTGGCGTATTATACATTCTTGAATCAGAATTGAAATCTTGATTAATCTGTGCAAAAATTCAATATGGCGTCCATAAGAAAAAATTCAGTTGATGTTGAAGTGATGAAAAATCATATTGAAATTCTAATTATACTAAGTGACATATAAATCAGAACACCCAGTTTAAATGGTTTTATTTTAATAAAATTTTGTATAAGTACTTAATGAAGCATAATAAGTAAATGATAAACATTTCAAAATGATTGCACTGCTTTAAAGCCCTTTGACCTTTAATAATGTGTGGATGCACCCTGATGTGCTACACATTCTCCAACGCGCCTAGGCATGCTTCTGATCAGGTGGTCAATGTCCTCCTGTGGTATCTCATTCCAGGCAACCACCAACTCCTCACGAAGTGCTTCTAGAGTATGAGGAGGACGTTGCAAATTGAGCAATCTCCTACCCATCATATCCCACACGTGCTCAATTGGGGATAAGTCGGGAGGTCTTGGTGGCCATGGTAACAATGTGACATCATTATGTTGAAAGAAGTCTATTGTGACTCTTGCAACATGTGGTCGGGTATTATCTTGTTGGAAAGTTGGATCTGCCAGGGTGTCAAGATAGGGTAAAAGATGGGGTTCTAGAACTTCGTGGATATAACGCTGCGCGTTCATGTTACCTCTGATGAAGATTAAAGGTGACCTGGAAGCATAAGCTATAGCACCCCAAACCATAACTCCAACAGTGTGATGAATATCTCTTTCAACAAAAAACTGTGGATTCCTCCTTTCGCCACGTCGCCTTCTAACCCTGGCACGACCATCGTGCATGCCTAAACAAAATCGAGACTCGTCACTAAAGACAATACTGTTCCATTCCTGATCCCAGAGTGACCGTTGTCTGCACCACTCAAGGCGATTACATCGGTATGAAAACAAGCCAAAACTTCTCATTCGTCGGTAAACACTTCGCATGCCAATAGGTCTTCCGTGTTCTGCGAACCATTCATTTGCAATGGACCTGGTAATGGAGAAACGGTCCCTTAAGGCCAATAATCTTAGGCGGCGATCTTCACGGTCTGTTGTTCTACGGCGGCGTCCAGTGCCCCTTGCTCTTTGCGTACGGCCTTCTCGAAGCCATGCCTGACAACACCTAACCACAGTGTCTACACATCTTTGCACTCTAACTGCAATTGCCCAAAAAGAAAGTCCAGCTTCCCGAAGTCCCACGATACGGCCCCTATCAAACTCACTAAGTTGACGAAATCGTACAGGTCTTCGTACTCTAGGCATTGTAAACGATCGTAAAGGATGTCAAGAACCAAAATCCGCCAACGTTGATTCTTTACTGCGGCTGAAATATTAATTTTTAGAGCGTTAGTGAATTAAAAAAAGCAGTATAAAAACCGGAATGTCCAACTGATAAGGCTGAAAATTTTTTCACTTGTTATTTACAGTAAGATAAATACATTCACCAACTTTTATTAAAATAAAACCATTTAAACTGGGTGTTCGGATTTATATGTCACTTAGTATATGTCATGTTGGAGGATAGCAAAAGTGGCAATGCCTATGTGCAATTTATTTTGAAATCCCTCCATAAATAAAGTCAGGAAAAAATTAAAACCATTTTGGAAAAATTCGGTTTTTTCAATCTCTCTCCGAAGGTACTTTGAATTTCGAAATTTTCTAAGCGGCATTTTGTTGACTATCTCAATACGCAACTTTGCTCTCATTTAAGCGACTTCGCATCTCTTACAGTTTCCGAGATCCTAATGGTGAGGGCCGAATTTGAAACACGCTGTATATATTTTTGATTCTAAATCACCTTCCTTCTACGTATAGCTTCGAGAACACACTGTATACAATTATTGTGTTTGTCTAGTTTGGAAGTTGATTTATTTCGACCTATTCATTAGGTATATATTTGCTGTATGTCAAAGTTGAAAAAACTGTGACCACATCTTCTCTTATCTTTCGTCTGCCATCTCGAGCATCGCGCAGCCTTTTAAGACAACTGCCCACCTACAGATGACTATCGGAAACGTTTCATTTGAATTATTTATTATCCAGAAGTGGTCGTCGGCCGATTTCATAGGCTTTTCTGTCTCCGGTCTCGACCGTGAATAGAGACACGCAAACGTAGTGTTAAATTCACCCAGGGTCTAGTCACAAGAGATCTGATTTTAGTGGAGCTTGACATTGGTATGCATAATCTGCGTTACTATTTTGGCAATGAATATCAGTTGAGAATAGGTCGAAAGTCCATACTGTCACCGGTCATATAATTAGAAATAGAAAAGGTACAAGGTGCTCGCCATATTTTTTGAAATGCACTTTTTAAAACTTCTTTGAAGTTGCTTGGCAAAACATACCATGTTTAGCTATTTAGCTCAAAACCTTATCAAAATTTAAGACGAGAGGAGATACGTTTATACTAGTATTTATTTATTCATCATTTGCGGCCAGGTTAATTTTTTATTATAATATTATTCATATCTTATATAGTTATACTAGTGAATATAAATTGTCCCTTCAAATGTCATACAGTGATACAGTATGTTATCAGCAGTATTACACTGCCGATCATCATAGGTAGTACTCGTATAAATGGGAACACTACCTTGATGCATACCTAATAAAGATTATCGATCTATGACTTTGCTCAATAATTGCTAGACCACACAAATCAGACACCATTCGGAGAAGTAACATCATTGATTAAGGTTTCCTTATCAGATAAGATCAAGCAGACTCTAGTAGTCTC
The DNA here is from genome assembly GCA_963669975.1 of Acanthoscelides obtectus. Taxonomy (NCBI): domain Eukaryota; kingdom Metazoa; phylum Arthropoda; class Insecta; order Coleoptera; family Chrysomelidae; genus Acanthoscelides; species Acanthoscelides obtectus. The sequence goes on along the minus strand of CAVLJG010000003.1, from coordinate 104,963,273 downwards.
TTACGCTCTCTATAATGTCCCAGCTGTGTAGTCCTCGTTGTGAACAAAATGTAAAAACTTCAGCACTCAATATGTATAGACAAGAATATGAAGAGAAAAATATCTTCGCAACAAAAGGTGACAGACACATCCGCTTTGTTTTAAAATGTGTATAATATCGTATGTTTTTCGAATATCGCAGCTTGTCTGTTCAATTACTTACAAATACGAAATGTTTGAATTTGTTTAGAATAAAAAAACGTAGCCATTCGTTTTTCGCATAAAAAGAACAATTATCTTTCGGAATGGCTTGTGATTCGTATCTGCAGTAAACCCGTGTATTTTGCTGTAACATGCCCTTTGCATGAACCCTGTATATTGCTCAATAAACTAGAAGTGATCACCGGAAGACAGCTAATTTGGGACAAACAATTAGAAATTCTCAAAAACTGCCTGACCGATCGACTGCAATTTTGTTGTGGTTATTTAGACGTAAGCAATCTTCGGACTTGAAGAACTTCAAGTAGCTGCGTTATGCCTCGGCTTTTGGCTATATCGTTTTTACTATCTAGTGGGATCTTTTCACTTGTGGTCTCATTCTGTAGGGTTCAAAAATATCTAAAAATGTTGTTTAAAGAGTTTTTCTGTTCCTGTCAATACTCTCGACTGAATCCCAAAAAACGCGTTTTCTTATTATTTGCTTTAAATAAAAATAAAAAGCTTTCCCACAAAAATTGGTGTACCCATTTTATGCCTCCATGTTTTAAAGAAATCCTTGAACAACTTGCATCAATAAAACCAGGCTTTACAGTTATTTCGCAAACCAGGGGTATTTTCGTCTAATGTGATTAGACTATTAGTAAAATTTGAGTAGATGATATCAAACTGTCCTTGTTTTTCCAAAACAGACAAAGTTGCTCAAAATTGGTTATGTTTGAAACTGTTAGGGCCGATTTCACCAACATTAATATTATGGACCAATAGGAAAATACCTTATCGAAATGCAATTTGACGGAAGCTGTCAAAGGTCTCAGAATATCAGTGATTTCCATTAAAATGTTGAATAAAATCGTGAAAATTCGACTGTATTATAAACAAGACCACTTTTTGATTCCAACATGATGCTTTTGTACAGAGAAAACATGACAACTTTCATGTATTTTGATTTATGTTATAGGTGTACATTTGACCATCCGTTATCCCCTCAGCGAATGGGAATGGGAGAAATAATAGGTCGATTTTCTAGATGTTAAATTTGCCAGCAGGTTTGGTTGTTTGTTAATTCATGGCAATCTCGAAATTTGTTAAGTTCAATATACTGAATTATGCGGATTTGCAAGAAAATAGAATATAAAATGTATTCCAACCAACTCCTCATATCTCTTTACATCATAATAGTAATCATTTGTTATAAATCCATTGGTTAATGAATTTCTTCAAAGCAGTCAAAACAGTATGGTCGTCCCCATCCTAAAACACCGATATGTGTAAAACATGTTAATCCCTACATCTCCGAGGTGCATAATGCAATTACTGTAGACATAGACCTAAAATTATTATTAATTACTGAAAAATAAGAGCTAAAAAGAATTATAAATAGTGATAAAATATTGGTGGTTAAGGTTTTTGACTTTTGACTGGTGGGAATACAATATAGGGTGGTGACCTTAGATGATACATTGATGTATCGAAAACATCGATACATCGGACGTAGAACATCGATCTTTACGCATCGATGGTTTCATGAGGATATATCAATATCGAGAGGAATCATAAACATCCGTAACCGTATACCCCGAGTGTGTACTGTGCTACCATCTCTAAGCGAGGACTGGTAGGATCGAAATTGAAAGGCCAGAAAGCTATTTAGGTGTTTAGTAGTATTTGAATATTATCATTACAGACGAACACTGTGCCATTGAGTGGCCACTGAGCACTGTAGTCTTTTCTTCATTCTGTACTTCCCTAAGGGATAGAATAAAATAGACTGAAAACAGCGCGTTTAATGATTTTCAGTTCTCAGAGAAAGATTTTCCCCTGCCGGCCCATGACATCGTTTCGAAATATGAAATTCTGGAAACGCTATAAAAATAAAAATGAATACACAAAGCCTACTTACCTGTTTCAGACAGAAAAAGAAACAACTGCCACATAACGATTGTCACCTTGACAACATTCTGCAATCTGTCAACGTAGTGATGGGCGTGCCTGCTGCACGGTATACGGTATCGATATTCGATAAAATATTTTTCTTTCTACCATGAATGCGTGGCAAAAACAAAATAAGGAGAGATCTAAAATAAGGAGTTATTGAAGGCCTAAAATAGCCAGGCGCTAATAATTCCTGGCCGTATTTGAATATCTAAGCAGGCACAGTAAAACAAAAATAAGACTTGGAATTAATAAAGTTTATTTCGACAGTTGGCAGAGTTTGCTCCACTGGGACGATGTGTTGACGGATCCCACAGAATTATGTGTCACTAGTCAATATGGTTAGTTTTAAAATATCAGGAGATAATCAGCTGTTATTCAAACCAGTGTATATGTGTTGTGATTCAAATAACGTCTAATATAAATATAACCCAGAATATGTACTCAGTGAAAAAAGAAAAATATTGCAAATTTCTAGTTTTTCTGCAGGTTTTAGGTTTGCTGGTAGCTCTACGACATATATTTGGGTATTTTTTAATCGCTGTGAATATAGTGTGGATGTTTGTTAAGTTCCTGAACAACGAAAAATACTCAACTTTATGGATGTATGGATATTAAAAAACCAGAATGGTTTTGTGGGAATATCAATCTAAGGTGCCATAATGGTTCTGATGAACGGCAAGTAAATGAATGAATGTTTGGAAACGAGCAATAACTATGAACTTTTTGGTAGAGCCAGTCATCAAGTAGGTGCTTAATGGCTATCTGTAAGAGGTTTATAGGAAAAAACACCCAGTAAATGATCCTGAATCACTAAAATCGCATATCAATTGAAGAAAATATTATAATCATGAATAAAAAATCAACAGTAGTAATTCAATCATGAATTTTATTCAAAAATCAAACATTTTTTTAAATTTTGACTGAATTATATGTAATTTCTTAATATTCAATAAGCTGATGATGTTTCAAGGACAAGATGTTATCTCATACTGAAATTGGCCCTTAATCTTTTATTGATGAAACCATGCTGACAATCTGAAATGTACATAGATGTTTTTGAATAGATCCGATCATGTATTATAATTTCAAGCAATTTTGCAAAGTTATTCAAAATACAAATGTTAAATTATTGTAATTGTCATTGAAACATCGTACAATGAACAGGAATTTAAACATATATGTATACTGAGTGACAAAAAAGTTAAACACCTACGTATGTTTATCAGATTTTAATAATTTTTGGCATATACGTTCAGTGTCCCTTATTACTGAAATGATTAAATTTCTAGCTTGATTTGTCAACTGACTGCAGAAGCTGGTTCAATAATGTGTTGAGGATCCACGATTTCTTATACACTCATTGACACGCCTGGACACCGTGCTGATAAGGTGGTCGATATCGTGTTGGGGTATCTCATTCCAGGCTACTGCAACTCTGTGAGTAAGAGCTGCTAAAGACTGTGGAGGGTGTTGCAAATCCAACAATGAAGATAAGTGGTGATCTGCTATCATAAGCAATAGCCCCCCATACCATAACCAAACGGTATGGTGAATGAGACGCTCTCTGTCAAATTGTGGGTCACGTCTTGCCCGGCCGTCGTGCATACCCAGACAGAAGCGGTATTCGTCACTAAAGACCACCTGATTCTATTCCCGATCCCATATAATTTTTTACTACACCTGAGCAAACGGTTACGCCGATGTTCGGCTGTGAGAGGTAGCACCCAATGTGGATAATAAGAAAAAAGGCCAAACGGTCGTTTTCGGCGATACACCGTACGCATACCAACCATCCTTCCGATAGACCAGCTTCCTGCAACCCGACAATTCGACCCCTCTCAAGGTCACTTAGCTGCGACACTTGGCGGATTCTACGCACTCTACGCATTTTGAGCAATCACAAAAGGGCTTCTCAATGAGCTACACGAAATTTAACATTCAACTGACACCGTAAATGTACTAAAACTGAATGCTTCTTTATCACCATACAGTACACGCAACCACCTAAAAACCTTAACAGAAGAACCTGGCAATTTTATCACTTGTTCATGCCAAGGTAAATCGATACGTAAAAAATTCTTGATTCTAATAATACGTAGGTGCTTACCTTTTTTGTCAATCAGTATAATTCGTATCGGCTAGAAAATGTAGTATTATTTCAGTTCTCTTGAAACATACGCTTTCCGCCAAATACCTATATATATAGATAGATTTATTGTCTTGTAGATAATAAAATGACATAAGACTCGTCCTAAGAAAGAGGTACATACCCTTAATTAAAAGTAGAAACATAACAAACGTAAGTATTTACAAAGCACAAACAGGAACAACTTAATTCGTACAGACATTCACATATAAAAACCGTTTTAAAAATATATCACAGTGCGAGGTATTCACACGAGTAGAAACATTTTTCAACTAATAATTTTCGTAGCTCACACTTAAAACTAGCAATACTGTATCAGATTTTAACGATGAACTTCAATAATCAAGCGTCAGTAAGGTCAGTTTCTTTTCTCAACGACATATCGCAACGGTCAATCGGCCTGTGGAAAATCTAGCAAGTATGTAAATCAGCTTAGCCAACATCGATGGTAGGCCATGTGCAAATAGAGAGATAACTGCTGTACGACCACCTCAACGCGACGATAGCTATATTTATTTATAATAAACTGATGATCAATCATGTCGGATGAACACGACAGATCAGTCGCTATAAACGCCTCGCAGTTGCTTATCGAGAACAAACAGTTTAACCGTCCGTCGCGTCGTTGAGAAAATAGGTGTGAAAGGTAGTGCCGGTCTGATATCATGTACAACTTATATATGGCCTTAATCTGTTCAGTATTTACCATGTATGGCTTTTCAACATCCTTACGCATTTCACTAGGCAATTTTCCAATTCCAGATATAACCTAGAAAGGTATCATTCAAATCATACAAAAAATTAGGCATCCGCAAACGAACGAGTCGTACGAAAATTGTATTTCTGGAATCACTCGTGCAAGTAATTTCTATAAAGCGTCCGTAAAAACGTAACTGGCACTGCAAATGGTGTTGCTTGATTAACTGAATTTCTTTTATGTATTTATGTATATGTCGGCGTCAAACGCTGACATCCTGCCTAGTTGGTCCCCGTATTGCCGGCAAATACCGTAACAGTGATTATTACAACGTTTGACTAAGCATTTCAGTCATTCCCTATAATGACTGAACAATTTCAGACAAACACCGTAACAACCACATTAACTTCATTACTGCATTCGCCTATTTTGGTCAAACGCTGTTAGCAATACAGTGTTGCTCCAATGAAGTACATAATACCACAAGATACTACTTTATCAATAATATTAAAAGAAAAATAATTAACCATGAATTAATCTAAAAGGAAAGAAAAATATATGAAAACTTTGTCTTTATTATTACATTATTGTGGATGTTATTCATTAATGTATTAAATCAACAATAAATATCCTGAAACTATCGAAAGAAATATAAAACAATAAATACACATTTTGAAAAAATGCAGAACTGTGAGTAGTGACAAATGAATAAAAGTTACATAGAATTATCTTATATATTCTATTATTTCAAACATTATTTGTTACTGCATGTTAGACTCGTATGGCACCTTGAATTACAAATAAGTTTTTTTTAAACAAACACATCTTTTGGATAAACACTTCTTTTCGCTGGTTTACAGGAACACTTAAAATGTCCTTGGCCCCCCTCTAGCAAAAGTGACTGCACAGCTTCACGTATTGATAAAACTTTTTCAGGAATAGCTTTCATTTGTTATAAGTTCAGAAGAATTAATATAATCTCCTGATGGCGAACCGTGCGTGGAGGCCCTGTATTGTTGATATTACTCCAGTGTGGAATAATACAGGGTGTCCGCAAAGCTGGGGTTTTCCTTTTCAGAAACAACTACCTTTGAAATAACAAAGGTAATGTGTACTGAAACGAGGGCGACCAAGTAAAAAAAATAAAGGAAAAAGTACTCACTCTCCAGTTGATGAGAAGGGCTAAGTACGTCTCTGCCCGAAATCATACCGCTCCAACAGAAAATGAAATCAGCTGATGCGCTACCGAGCAGATGCAGAAACCACATTGATTGTCTTACACTTAATGGCAACTAACAAGGAAGGCAAAATGTTGCGTAAAAAGTTTAGGTATTGCATCCCGTCCAATCGATTTGGGAGAATAAATGGTCCAATGAGCATACCGTTCACCATGCCAGCCCAAACATTCACCGAAAATGTTTGTTGAAAATGTGCCCGACGGACAGCGTGCGGATTTTCTACTGACCAAACATGAGTGTTGCGAAAGTCATTCGCCCCATTACGCGTGAACGTAGATTCGTCTGTCACCAATATGCACTTTAAAAAGTCCGGATTATTGTCATGTTGATGCAACAAGCACTCACAAAACCGCACTCTTGCTGGAAAATCGTCAGGTTGAAGCTTGTACACGTTGGACGTGAAACGGATATAGCCCGTCTTCACGCAAGCGTTTGCCACACTTTAGTTTTTGATACTTGCACTTCTCTAGCCACGTCTCTAGTGCTTGTTAAGGGATTCTCGTCTACGCGATTACCTCTACACGCGTGACCATAACCGTCGGTTGAAGGTTGCATACTGACCTGACACACTGACCCCGACCCAGTTCTGTCGTCGAGTTGAGCCAGTGACCTTGTACCAGTCGGTGATGTCACGGCTACAGGACGGTATTCAGATATTTTTGATGTTGTAGAGCCCTTTATCTCGGTTCCCTTAAGTCATTGGTGTATATGGTACTAAGAAAAATTGCTTATGTAGATCTACACGTCGTGTAAAGGAAACCCCCAACTTTGCGGACACCCTGTATATTTTTTGATCAAGAATTTATATACGAAATCCGACAACAATGTATGCTGCTGTCGAGCAAGCCTATGTACATTATAATTTAGGTTAGCTTCACAAAATTATAAAAATTAATTTACCTCCTTTACCTCATTTGTATTCCATGGCTTTTTCTTATTCACACTGTCATAGTATTCAGTAGTTTCTTGTAAAATAATTCTGAATGCTGTCATATTTTTACAAACACAAAAAAGACAATGTGTATACTCAAGGAAATGAACACAAAACTGGTACAATGAATGACTGAACCAGGCAAATCCAGTAACGAAGTTAATGTGGTTGTTACGGTGTTTGACTGAAGTTGTTCAGTCATTACAGGGAATGACTGAACTGCTTAGTCATACGTTGTAATAATCAAACTCTTACGGGGTTTGCCGGCAATACGGGACTGACTAGGCATTTCAAGGAATGGGGTTTGACGCCCACATATACACTACTCAACATCAACAGCCATTTACAGAGTAGCAGACAGTCCGGACTACAAAAAAAACATAATTATTTTCTAATACATGCAAGAGTAGGTAGTTCAAACACAAAGGTGCTATTTACAAATATCATAATGCATATAAGAGAGCAAAAAATAGACAAAACCTCACAGAAATATACCCAATAGTTCTGAAACGTTATTAGCCCTACCACAATAGTAAAATAGTAGAGAAAACTTTAAGATGTTTGTTCTAGGGGTGGACAAATAAAAAGTATCAAATTGCCTAGAATTTAAACGTGAAACAAGAAAATTAAATTTATGCAATATATTGCAGCAATCGATACAATAAATTGTACAATATATACAGGGTGACTTTGAAGTTGAGTCATTAATTTTCAGATAATGATTGTAGAAGGAAGATAAACCAAAATATGTGTGTAAAAATTAAAAAAAAATTAAAAAAAAATGTTACCTTGTTTTATAAAGTATCCTCCCGACAAGTATTTCAGTGCGGACATGTGCGCCCAAAAGCATGTCACAAAAACTGTTCGAAATGATTTCCGTTTTGCTCGACGCACAGCTAGGCGCGTCTTAGCCATGTCTCTTTACAAGCACGCAATAAAATCACTGGTTGATTTCTGATCACTGTACTCATTTCCTCAATTCGAGCACGTAATTCTTCGCGTGTATTAACCGGTGTTTTATACACTAGAGTTTTTAGCCAACCCCACAAACAAAAGTCTAAAGGATTTAAGTCCGGAGACCTTGGCGGCCAAGGTACAAAACCGCCACGGCCGATCCAACGATTATTAAATTGTCTATTTTAAAATTCACGCACATTTCTTGCATAATGGGGTGGTGCCCCATCTTGTAAAAACCACATGTTTTGTCTAATATTTAAAGGCACATCTTCCAGTAAACCAGGCAAATTGTGTTGCAAGAAATCAAGATAATTTTCACCAGTTAAGCGATTTGGTAATTCAAAAGGCCCCACTAAAATTCCATTAACAATTCCCGCCCACAGGTTGATTGACAGGTTCAAATCGCTGTTGAAAATTGGTTTCCTTTATTTCATGGGGATTTTCAATAGCCAAAACGTGAGAATTACGTGAATTAATAATTCCGTTTCTAGTAAAGAGGGCTTCATCACTCACTAAAATTTGATTTAAAAAATTTTCATCATTTTGATGTTTATTTAAAAGCCAATTGCAAAAGTCAACCCTTTGTTCATGATCTTCCGGTTGTAAGGCCTACACTTTTTGTATGTGAAACGGATAGAACTGATTTTCACGTAGAGTTTTCCAAGTTTTATATTGACTAATCGCCAATTGAGTTGAAATTTGTCGGGTGCTTACTGTTGGATCATCACTTACTAATTCTAAAATTTGTGCTTCTAGTTCTATTTGATCGTGCGGTCTTGGAGCACCGGCATGATCTCCTCTGTGAGGTCTTAAGTCACCTGATTCACGAGCTCTTTGCACTACATTAACAAAGGCACGAGGGGTTGGTTGCACTAGATTCTGAAACCGATCCGCATAGATCCGTGATGTCGCGGCAGCATTTTGTAATGACTCCCCGTAAATAAGAACCATGTCCACAAGTTCAGCATTTTCGTAAACATGTGCCATTTTTGATTTGAGCCACGCAACAGACACGACTATTCACTCACGCGTTATCGACTGACACTGACTGTATACAACTGAAGAAAATAATTGTAAAAACATCGTTCCAAATTCTTTCGCTTTTTTGTTTCCGATGCGATGAACGGATAAGGCGGATTATATCTGTTGTTGCCAAACACGAGCACATAATATTATTATTGAGACAGGGCGGTACTCAAACTTCCAAAGGGCTATGACTTTGTTACTTTAATTTTACCAGAAAAATGGTAAAGGAAAAAAACATTTCTTTTGATCAGATCTACTCACTGTTAAAATAAATGACTCAACTTCGAAGTCACCCTGTATATTACGCACAAAATTAACGAAGCATTTATCACGCCTTTCCCTGAGTCTTTCTAGATCAAAGGCTTCTTCTAAGATTATTTGTGGGTTGCCAATTGGTGGGTAACTGCCGTTTTCCTTGAAATGTAGGTACTTTAGTAAACGTTGCTGCATATTTTCAAGTTTAACCATCCAAAAGCTATAGAAAAGCTGCCAAACAGTAAATTGATGCTTAGATATTCATGCTTTGAACGAGCAAGTGAGCAAGATAAAAGCTTAATTGCATTAATGTCTTGTAATTCATCACCACAGCGTAATAAAGCCTAATCTTTTGTATCACTCAACAATATTGTCTTCATATGTCTATTGAAGCAATGCTGACCATTAAAAATAATGATAATTTACAAAAATGTACCCACGACTTGTTTACTTTATTTGACTCCATTCTATTATAATAATTTCATGAAAAGGACTTTCTTATTTCTTTTATTACAACCCATCCGTGCGTTTTTTATGAAGTTATTGTACTTGCGCACCATTTGACTCACAAACCGTTGCTACTAAAACTTTTCACTCGTTCAGAGGTATGCACAGGATGATATACGGCGAGATTCAAATTTGGCTATATGGTGCGATTTCAATGTTACGAGAGAGGAGCCCGAGAAGTGTGTATAGGCACATATGCTAGAAAGAGATAAAAGCCGGCTGGACTGCGAAGGTCATCGCCACGTTGCCTAACAACGCGACATGGCAATATGCCGTGTTGTCTATTTGTTACATCAATTCGTTGAATTAAGACGCATATTGAGAAAATGCGTTAGTTTATTCTTTACGCATAAATAATGGTTTTATTTTGAGCGTAAGCAATTGTGAATTGTATCGAATTTGCTTAGAATTGTTTCATGATCGGTCCTAAAGGCGCTCCATTTTAGGTCGAAATGAAAGGTCAGGATCGCCACAAATTCTGCAACGTTGCATCATTGGTTCGTTTGACAACACCGCGTGTTGTACATTCCAAGGCAAGGTTTCCACCTACATAGATCATAGTTGAGCGATTTTGGCAATGTTGCCGAACCTTCCCATTTTTCGGCATTTCTACCGGAATGAGACCTTATTTTAATTATTTTGGAAATAATTTTTCCGGACGCCTGATCTCTACACATGGCAATATATAATGGCCAGTGAGATCCCCTGACTTGGCACCTAATGATTTCTTTACGTGGGGATATGTGAAGACTTGGATTTACGTTTACCCCATGAAAGGGCTACCACTTTGGAGCAGTTGCGGCTACCATGCTAGAAAATGTTCGCAAGTGCTTCTACAATAGGTTGAATTACGGTCAAACCCAATCAGGAGGTTTGTTCGAACATTTAATTTGATACTTTGATTTCATTTTGATTAGAATTATGTATTTATTTCAATTTTGATGCAACTTATTGTTTTAATTTCTTTTAGAATTATGTTTGAATCCAACCGAAATGTCGCCAGTTCATAAAGTTCCTGAGAAAAAAATAGTAGCGGAAATAAAGTAGAGGAGTAGAGAAATTGAACATCGAATTGAATGGATCAAGTCAGTGACACATACATTTAGTCAATTGACATCCTTTCCCTGCCCTACTGGTAGTTACCGTCCATCTGGCAACGTTGTCCCTTTTCATATCGTTCATTATACGTGCATAGAGTTACCGGGGTTGGGAGCGAATAAATACAGGGTGCGCCATCTTTTATGTCGGTATGTAAACATGAAATAACTTTGAAAAAGAAAAACTGATTTCTATATATCGGGTATTTTTATTAAATATGGTCTGGTGGTATAGTGGCGATTGCAGTACGAATGTTTGCCTTGAGTTCATTGGTGGTTTGGGGCTTGCTGGCGTACACTTGACTTTTCAAATAACCCCACAAGAAGAAGTCCGGTGGAATCAATCTGGAGACCTGGGTGGCCAGTGAATGTCACCTCTTTTTGTCATCAGACGTCCAGGGAATTTTCGTTGCAAAAACTGGATTCTTTCATTTGCAGTGTGGCATCAAGACCTTTTTCATGCATTTGTGGGCAGACATAATGAGCCAACATCCACCGATATCGATTTCCATCGACTGTTTCGTTTTCGTTGAAGAAAAATGGCCCAATGATGGTTTTGAGGCAAACGTCGGCCCAAACAGTCACTTTCCGGTCATGCAACGGCATTTCGTGGATCTCACGTGGATTTTCGGACCCCAAATGCGGCAATTTTGCTTATTAACGCCGCCAGAGAGCGTGAAATGGGCTTCGTCGGTCATCACAGTTTGCCTCCAAAAATCAGGTTCAGCGTCAACTATGCGAGCAACTGTTTGAGCGTATTCCAAGCGACGTGGATGGTCAGTTGGCAATATTTTTTGTATTAACTGCACCTTATAAGGAAACAAATGCAAATAAATCTTTAAAATGCGCCGCAACGTGGTTCCACTGATGCCAAAAAGCTGAGCGCGGTGGCGATACGACACTTTTGGGTTCCAGACAACGCTGTCTCTGACCGCTTCAACCAATTCATTGGAAGGTCTTGGTCGTTGATTAACGGTGTGTTGACGATCTCCCACTGTCCCGTACTCAAAGAAATTCTAAACCAAACGACAGATAGTGTTGTCACGATATTTTCGACGATATGAACGTTGCGTTAACACAACTGAACGACGATTTTCAATGTACATGTGACTATTTCGGCGCGTTGTTTCGGTGTAAAGCGATTCATGACTAAAATTGTAGTAAATGGACGTTTCAGAAGCACGTATAACCAAATCACCCGGTTGATAAATATCAAAGTCATTCGATGTTTCAATACCGACATAAAAGATGCGCACCCGGTATATTAACGTCAGAACATTGAGATAAACCATCTCCCACTCTCTAAAACTCCGCACCCCCTGAAATCGTCCACCGTCTAATTTTTTTTTTCAAAAATGATTAGGATGCTTTGGAAGTTTGAGCGATTTTTGTTTATTTCGTTTTTGGCCTTTTTCTACGCCGCCACTGGTCCGATTTTCAACAACCACAAAACTTTTGCGTAGTAGCAATGTTGTATATAAATTCCATCAAATTTCGATTAGTAATTTCCAAGTTAAAGAGGGACAAAGGATTACTGGATAGACAGACCGACATAGTGACATACTGTTTCGTAATATACATACATAACTTCCAAAAAGTATAATACTTCATTTTCGATATATTCCGCGATTACAGTATTTCCTCGCCCAGTGGTGTGGGAAGTAAATACGATATTTCAGACCCTGACCAAAATCATTCGTCACCCTGATATTTGAGCAGTCAATGCTAGGTTCGACGCGCCATTTCGATAGATTCTTCTATAATTTCGATTATTTATCATCAGACCACTTTTGGTCTCGCACTATATGCTTTGACCGAACATAATGAATTCAACGAGAAGAGGAGGTTTAAACGAGACTGCTGTCAACAGCTCATACGGAGGTGGCAAATTTAAATTATGGCCACAAGAAAAATTATATGGTATGATAGTTAATGGAAACAACGTCTTTAACTGTACAACATTAAGTAAGATACACTGTTTGCGTACATTGGCGTAGATTCTGGAAGTCGAGAACATTAACTCAATTGAAATAGTGGAAACGATAGAAAGACATTGGAAAAGTTGGATGAGCTTCCATTCCCTTCCTACACTTGAGTGCCACAAGGATCGATCTTGGGTCTAATTTTGCTTGCCTGGGAGGGTGTTCTAGAATCATGCATTCGAGATGTGTCGCATGAAAATATCGAACGCTTCAGTCATTTTCCAAGTATGAGAGGAACAAAATATCTGGAAAAAATGTGCTATCTAGAGAAATATGTTGCAGAGCAAAGTCGCAAGGTATTTTCTAGATACAAGGTGGGCCATTTAAAGTGGAAGCATCAAGCAACCCTATATCTTTGACATTAGTTGTCAGATCGACTAATGTCATACCGCGTTGGAAGCGTCATTTCAGAACAACTTTAACCGTGGAACAGTACACACCAAAACAACGCGCTGAAATTATTCAGTTGAGCGTTCAAAGTAACTTCTCAATCGTGAAAACTAAACGTGCGTTTCGTGAAAAAAAAATACAGTTAAAAGTGCTCCAGCTAATAATACTATCAGACGTTTATACGCAAAATTTGTGAACATCGGTAGTCTTAGTAATGCCAGACCTATCTAGACAACTAACAAGACGTTCCGATGAAAATATCAAAGCCGTTCGAGCCAGTGTTGAAGAGACTCCATCAACATCCGGTCATCGTTCTCAAGAGTTAGGCATCGCTCGAAGCACTCTCCTACGCATAATTCGCAAGGATTTGAAGATGTTTCCATATAAAATTCAAATGGATCATCAATTAAACCTAGCTGATTATCCGTGTCACTTTGAATTTGCTGAATGGGGCATTGAAATGGCCGAAAATGAGGATGAATTTTGGCGAAGAATCATGATGTCCGACGTGGAACATTTTTCGTTACATCGAGGCGTAAGTAAACAAAATTGTCGGTTTTATGCTACCGAAAAACCTCGATTAATCGAACCGCAGCCTCTTTATGACCAAGAAGTTACTGTTTGGTGCGGTATGTGCGCGAATATGGTCAATTTATTGCAATAATTGTTCCCTGGACGACTGAGATCACCTGGTTTGGCGCCACCAGACTCTTATTTGTGGGGCTATTCGAAATCCAAGCTATACGCTAACAAGGCAAGGACTCTAGCTGCCCTCAAGAACAATATTCGTCAAGCAGTTGCCGCCATATCCGCCGAAACATTGGTCAACGTGATGAAAAACGCCGAAAAAAGGGCACATTGGGTTATCAAGGCCAGAGGTGGCCATTTGCGCGATATCATTTTTGAAAAGTAATTACAACAAATCTGTTTGGATCAAAATTAAATACTTTTCAAATGAACAACAAAAAATATTTGCTTAATGTATTTTTTTTATAAACAAATGCTTCCACTTTAAATGTCGTTTGGACACCCTCAAATACCCGTAATAAGCAGCCGTTACACCATTCTTCAAGTGGCACTCACGGCGTGTGGACTATATGAACAGCCTAGTACCTATTGATAATTTTGCGATCGCAACTGATTGAGATTTTTTGTGTAATAAGCGTGCTATTTGATAGATCGATTGAAAAATGCCTTGGACCGCACTGTCCACATGCTTCACAATGACATAATATCTGAATCACCGTTGAGAAAGTGTCGTGGGCATTTACAGAAACAATAAATATATAAATAAGTTGTTTATGGTTTATACATGTATACAAATTCGATTCCGAGAAAAGTGAACCCGTACCGGCTCGACTCAAAATCACTTCGTCAAAACATCAATTTGCAATTATAATTCCGATCAATGATCTTGATTTATAACTGCCGCGTCTAGATCGTCGAGATTGTACCAGGGCGATCTTTAAAGTTTCCACCCAATGAGTCTTACTCCACTGGTTTAGAAAGCAGAACTTTTCGTTTAGGTCTCAATTGCTATGGCGAAGCGAGTCTCATCCATGGATCGATCTTAAGTCCAACATGATTCGTGTTGCCACATGAACCTCCTTTTCTCCATGATATATCCTAATTACTGCTTCGCGGATGACAGCACTTTACAAGCAGGCGTTCAGAGCGTCAGCGTGAAAAAACGGCCACTACGGTGTTCAGAAGGTTTACCGGGGTTTCTACGGGTGTCCATTTTTATCATTTTTACTCGTTAATTTTCTCCGTTATTCACTTTTACCCTTTTTTCCCGATATGCCGACTTTTCTCATATTTTGGGATGTTTCACACTACAGCGAGTAGTCGCTCATGTCCATAAAATTCTACAATAGATCGAACAATCGCTATTTGGTATAACTTGGGAGCTAGATACAACCCTCTCTCTGCTCGTTAATTTTTTCAATCGCTGGTACTCACTTTCAGAAGCGCTGCTTGAGCACCCTTTCCTCTGCGTTTTAAACTTCGTCAGCAAACACAGTGACGGAGCATTTTCGTTCATCTCAATGAGATGATCAAAGACGGACTATTCATTTCAAGTAGATTTCTAAATTCATGTTTGTGCTCTACTACTGCCTCATAGATCGCGTTACCGTATTTTATATTTCTCTTGGGAGCGAAAGTGGTGAAATATTTTATATTTAATATTTTTATACCATAGTGATGCAACATGATTGATAAAAAGCACCCCAGCGCTCATCCGGTTTCGATGGATGGCCTAGTTCTGCCAAAGGGTCATTCATTTTGGTTGCTTGGAATACAGATCTCCGTGGACCTTGAGTTGGAACGAACACATCTCGTCAATCGTAACAGCTGATGTATTAAGGGCTAAGAAGTACTATCCTCCACATAGCCTCCTCCTTTGTACAAGAACCAGAACACCTAGCTTTGAGTACTGCTCACATGTTTGGGGTGCTGCCGCCCGGACTACAATGTCCATAGTCGATACTGTTCATAGGATGTCTGTATGATAACTCTTTTCTAAAGGACTCCTTTCTCTCTTCTACCGCTGTGTCAACGGGCATGCTTCTCAGATCACTTCTTCTGATGCCTCAGCGCGTTGAACCTGCTAAACACCGAACCCGAATTTCCTAGATCAAGAACTGGCCAGTATGCCCAATCCTTTATTCCTAGGATGTCGAGGTTGTGGAACAATCTACCCGAGAAGGTTTCTCTCACTTTTGCTAATCTTAGGTGAAACAAAAATTGAATCAACTAGCCGCTTCAGTATAAAATTATTTTGTAATACCCTTGTATAATCGTGGTGTCTATAAAATGGAGATTGTAATAAGTGATGGTCCCGAGATATACCATTAACTTTACGAAATAATTTCTCTATTAATTTTTAACTGGTTTTCGGTACTGTTAGTAACTGTACTTCGAGTTGAAACGTAAACAATTTATTAGAGTTAATATTCATACTCACTAATTACAGTAAACAAATACGGCAATAAACCTCAAAATAGCAAATAATACAATGTTTTAGGTCAATGTATCTCGTTGGAATTTTTGTTGTGTACTACTTTCGTTTTGTATGTGACTTATGACTTGCACAGATAATCGTAAAGATCATATTTTATCTTCGCTGTATTCAGATATTTTAGATTAGGATGTCCAATTTAGACTTCCGAAAAGAAAAAGTCGTTTCTATTTTCGTCCAGCCTGTAGATTACTTTTGAGGCAACGGTATTGAAATTTAGCAGGAATCGTACAAAACGAAAATACATTATGGTTGAAAAACAGTAGGACTTTTTCCGGGCGCAAATCTGGAGGATAGGAAATTTTTATTTTTCCTTGTACTTTAAAAGATTTTATGTAGTATAAGGAAGATTTAGCAAAACAGATCTTTTGAAGAAGATTCTGTTTTAAGTTAATTGTTTACATTTTCCCGTGGAAATGGACCTGCTGCTATGACGTCACCCCTGCAAACTGTCATCACCGAAGTCAGAAGTTAACATTGACATCAAGATCATATTTTATCTTCGCTGTTTTCGGATATAATAATAATAATAATAAATGTCTGTATTAGCAACACAACAATAGGCTAAAGTTTAGCCAGTTGGCTAGTCTTACACCCAACCCTATTGTGTGGTTATATATATATATATATAGGTGAAAAATTAAAGCTTCCGCCTTTTGTTGGGTACTTCGACAGAATTTAAGCAAAGAGGACTCTTTATACTTTTTTAATTCTCTCTAGCTTTCAATGGACTTTGCCATCATCATCAGGAGCTGCAATTACAATGATAACAGTAGCAACAAAAGTGTAAAATGAATTTAAATTGACTCAACTTACAGTAGTATGTGAGGATGTTGCTAATTGTTGTTTACGTATAGGATGAGGGAAACGTCCAGTAACGTGGTGTGAGCTGGATAGATTGTACAATGGTCAAAATTATATAAAATATGACAAGAACAAGTTAAAAACAGATTAAAAATTATTTAAAAAACATTAGAGCATTACATCGTGAAGCCACTTGATGATTGTACAAAATAGTGGTCATGGAATAATGAGTGAGATGAAACCCTTTGACAGAAGGCCGAAGGTTGTCAATGTCTGTGTTGAAAGATGGAACGAATTGTGGGCGTGTGCCAAACGTTGCCAAATCACTTCAGATGATGTGATTTTCAGAATGTTATGTAAGAATTTGTTAAACCGACCAGAGGCAGTTGAATAAACTATATTTTAATTAATGGGAATTTAAATTAACAATTATTAATAAATCGTGAGAAGAGAATTATTATATTTTGAGTGGAATGAAATTTACTGGTGGAATCGGCCAAAACACAGATTCTATTTATGGTTGTGAAGAGTCGAAATTTGGGGAGATATGTAAGTTCTCCAAATTTTCGCAGTTTAGCAAATATGAGTAAATGACACTCAGTTGTTTAACATCTGTCTTTTTGTTGATACAGTTGTTATTCATGAAGATGTGGGACATTTCCAGGAATAAACGTTTGGAAAGGTGTTTTTCTTTATCAAGAACTTTGATACTTGTAATTCATAGAATGCCCTGTTGTGTTAACATGAGATGCTAGAGCGCATCTTTCAGGATGAAGCCTAGCATCACTTTTGTGTGATGTAATCCTTCCTTTAAGAGATCTGGAGGTCTGACCTATGTATATTCGGTTGCAGTTGTTGCAATTGATGGAGTAGACTGTGTTGGTTAAGCGAAGCAGCGGGACTTTGTATTTCATTTTTGAAAAAATGCAGTTTATAGTGAGGACGGATTTGCAAGCAATTCGAAGGTTCAAAGGACTGCACAATCTGATCAGCTTAGGGGTCAGTTCCTTGATATAGGGCAGGACAGCAAAACCAGGTCTGGAGTCCGGGTTGGTGCTTGTACTGTTTGGATTGATGTTATTATTGGGAATTACATCAGTTCCGTTATTAGGGGTTGTGCGACTATTACCTGCATCACCAGAGTTCGGCAAAATATTGGAAGGTGAACTAAATAAGATCTTGTTAATCAGACACTTCGGATAACCATTATTGATGAACAGTTTTGATAGTTTACGTAAATTTGAGGTGTGGAAGGTATTATCTGAGATGCTGATTACCCTTGTTTTCATCTGTTTTATATATATATAAAACTTGAGACGTGGTCATTGTCGTCTAGACCAGTTAGGTGAAAAATTAAAGCTTCCGCCTTTTGTTGGGTACTTCGACAAAATTTAAGCATAGAGGACTCTTTATACTTTTTTTATTCCCTCTAGCAACAATAGTGTAAAATGAATTTAAATTAACTTACAGTAGTATGTGAGGATGTTGCTAATTGTTGTTTACGTTCAGGATGAGGGAAACACCCAGTAACATGGCGAAAGCTGGATAAATGGTACAATGGTCAAAATTATATAAAATACACACAGCTGTATGACAAGGACAAGTTAAAAACAGATTAAAAATTTTTAGAACATGAAAGCATTACATCTTGAAGCCACTGGATGATTGCACAAAATGGTGGGCATGGAATAATGAGCAAGATGAACCTTTTGACAGATGGCCGAAGGTTATCAGTGTCTGTGTAGAATGATGGAACAAAAATTATTTTGTAGGCGTGTGCTAGACCTACTGATATGACGTCACACTTGCAAACTGTCATCACTGAAGTCAGAAGTTAACATGGACATCAATAAATTTGGATGTTGCTAGATTTGCGTCCGCAAATTGTTACACAGTGTTTTTTGTACTACCCTGTAGCAATTTCAATGTTTGTAATTGTTTGACATACCTGTTCCCTGCGTTTGGAAATATAAAAAAGTAATCCTTCTGGTGCTCAACGTGTTGGTAATATTTGGGAGTATTGTTTTCTCACGGTCCATTGTTTGTTTACTTCATTTAATTATGATAAAGTGCATAATACATATTTTTCAGGGTAAATGGGCTAACCTCGTACCCATAGCGGTTCTTATAATAAATACAATGGTCGCAGAAGACGTGGTTAAAAATTATTCGTCAGTCATCAAGTGACATTACATGACTATAATTTAGTCATAAAGTATTCCAGAGTAAAATTTCATCTGTTAGTCTACATCCCGTCACTGTGGACGGTATTATATTCCCAAGTGACTTACAAACTGACCCCTAATGCAAATTCTATCCCAAGTAGCTTTTAACTGTCTATAGAAACATTTCAGTCCCTTTTCCATTATTCTTTAACGTTTGGTCCATATATTTTCTTCAAATTATATTGACATCTTCCCCAGATTATTGTAAAAGGGAATTCTCAAAATTCTTTGTCACAGCTGAAAACAAGTTCCGAAACTTGGATGTCATCATTAGGAAACTCGCATGCCAATGAAAATTTTTTTCAAACCTATGAAAACTGTAACCTGATTCATCGTGTATATTTAGGTTTCACTGTTAAGTAATTAATTATACTTGATAGTGCTTGACCCACACTAATGTTAGTCATGGACCGTGACTGAAGTGTTAACACGTTAGTGGTGTGTAAAGGCAGTTAATGTTTATGTTGTTTCAAGATATATAGGATAGCATAAACATTTAATGCGGTTAAGTGCAAATATATATGTGTCAAAGTATACGGTCGTATTGTATAATGTAAGATATTCGGGTGGTAGTGAACATACTGCAGGCAAAACAGTTGAAGAAACAGAAAATTGACGAAACTTTGACCATGAAACAAAATAAAAGGATACATGGAAAGGACCAGGACCGATATACAAGGTTACCGGCCTTGAAAATAACGTATATTTCAAGTTGATCCCATGAATGAAATTTTTGCATTTTATATTACCTATATTCTACTATAAGATATGAAATTTAAAGATTAATCAACATTTTTCTCTTTGGTCTTTTATTTTCGTACCTGTTTTTCAAAAGCTCAAGGTTTTGCAATTATTTTTTGTCCAAAACTCGCCTATTGTAGAATTTACAAATTAGTATTTTTATATGATCGCGTGGTTCGCAACACTTTCTACTTCTAGTTTATAATAAAAGACTACACAACACATATGAAAAATGGAAAATGAAAGTGCTGATGGACTACGCAATCACAGTGAGACTTCAACTTTTGTTTTCAATCTGTGTAATTCTTATGTAGGGATGGTTGTAAAAATGGGAATCTGCGAAAATTGAGTTCAGTGTTTTGGATTTCTTTGAATAAATAGTATTACTACGACACAGCAAAAGTGGATAAACATAGCAAAGTTAGTTGACTTTATAGGGAGCCATTTAAATGTGCTTTCGAATCATAGTTGTTGTCGGGACCTAAAATAAATGACATCCCGCTTTTAATTGTCGTAAATCAAAAACGAGTAACATGTGATCTGCTGCTTTTATACGGTATATTGAATGAATCAAAGTAGTTACGTCACAACATCAAATAATGATAGTGACGCACAATTAAAACTACTAGATCCCAGGGCGTTTTATAAAATCTACTTTATGTCCTCGATGTCTTACCGCAACCAACATTACGGAGCGCATGTTTTGTAAAGGCTAGAGCTAAACTCTGGGCGCTGAAGAAAGACATTAAACGTAAACAGTGATCAGCACGTGAACAGATCCCTCGAAAGCATCCACGGATATACTCCAGTCACTTTAGGTCTAAACATCCTCGGCAGTGTATTTCTAGTGAATCCACAGACCCTTTTTCGTGTCATCTTGAGACTAGAAAAAGGATGACTGTTAAAATAAGTTACCTTGATCTTTCATGAGCTCCCAGTACAAAACATCATCGATATATTTTTGATGTAGGAACAACAAATTGGTTTAGAAAACATCCACTTTGAACCTAAATTGACTGGAGTAACATCGATCTACAGACAAATTCAAGGTCACTAGCAGTCGTCGGCGCTCTACGAATCTGCACAGGTTTGGACTTGTAAACGTGATTGTAGATGACACGACAGGCATCTAACAGTTAATTCACGCACAGGATTGCATTGCATACGCATTACGCATTCAGTAGCGTATACTCGTTTTTCGCGAGTGGAACGTTTTGTTTATATATTGCCTAAGATACGATGTCTGACACAGATACAGCCGACGAAGTGGTTGATATCAGCGCAACCCCACCCAAAAAAAGGGCTAAGAAGCTACATTTAAGTGCAAATGAAAAACAAATAATATTAAATATATACAAAAACCAAATTCAAGAAAAACCCGATTTGGTCGTGGACGAAGTTATATGTAAGGTAGCACATATTTCTGGAGTATGTCGGTCCAGTGTTTATAGCATCATTAAGGAATATAGGAGCACTCACTCACTTTCTGAGCCAAAACCGTATCCTGCAAGAAAAAGGATAACGGACGGAGTAGATGACTTTGACAGAACTGCCATCAGAAGGAAAGTGCATAATTTTTTCTTCCGAAATGAGATACCTACAGTAGATAAGATATTAAGATTAGTTAATGCTGATGAGGATCTTCCATCATTCAAAAGAACCACATTCCGAAAACTTTTGAAGGAACTTAATTTTCGATTCTTGAAACGGGGAAGAAACAGTATGTTAATAGAGAAAGAAGAAATTGTTGTGTGGAGAAGGGAATACCTTAGGAAGATTCGGAAGTTTCGCGATGAAAAAAGAAAAATTTACTATTTGGACGAAACGTGGGTGAATGCTGGACATACTCAAGCGAAAGTTTGGGTCGACAAATCAGTAACATCATCAAGGCAGGCTTTTCTAGACGGTCTTTCGGCTGGATTGAAAAATCCTGCAGGTAAGCTCCTTCATCTATCCGGCAATTTAATTTTGATAAATTCGGGCAAATAATATGCTGTGATAGCAGATAATGTGTGATATTCTCCAAAAATGGTGCATTCGCAGTGTAGTCATTAGGAAAAAAACTTCGACCCTCTTTTAAGCGTTATTTTGAAATTTATTATCATTTTTGGGTGCAGTCAATTTGCTTTGAATGGGTTTTGAGAAGTTGCAAACTTCAATTTTCTACGTTTTTCAGTTTTTGATCAGCATTCCGTGACTCTTAAATTCAGCTAAATGAACTCAATTGCCTCATTCCTTCAAATTTAATCAATCCATAGTGTAAGGAATAATTTATTCCCAGGAAAAGGCAAACGGCTGATCATTTGTCACGTAGGTAGTGAAGACGGCTTTGTTCCCGAAGCACTGTGGGCCTTTGAATCAAAAAAGACAGGGGACTATCATGAGGAGATGGACGGCAATTCCTTTGAAAATTGGTTCTCCAAAATGTTACTAAAGCTGGAGAATAACGCTGTTATTGTACTGGATAATGCCCCGTACCATTCTAGAAAAATAGAAAAAATTCCCACAATGGCAACTAAAAAAGCAAACATACAACAATGGCTGGCCTCAAAACAGATCGATTTTGATGAAACAATGGTCAAGGGTGAATTGATAAGTATAGTCAATAGACATAAATACAAATACGATTTTAAAATGATCGACGAAATGGCCAAAAAACAAAATAAAACTGTCTTGCGACTGCCACCCTACCATTGTGAGCTGAACCCTATTGAGCTGATTTGGGCCAACATAAAGCAATACGTGGCGTCGAATAATAATACTTATAAATTTTCTGATGTTAAAAATCTCTTTCACATCGCAGTCAATAGAGTTACGGCAGAGGAATTTAAAACCTGTATCCGCCACGTTCGGGAGAAGGTTGAGGTCAAAATGTGGGATTTGGACAATGTCATCGATACCCAAATTGAACCTCTAATAATTCATTTAAACGATTCAGAAGATTCAAGTTCCTCTTCTGAATGAGTGCGCGCAGCTTACTTACTAATAACTAAAAAGTGTAGTTAACTCATTTGTGAATCTCTAACTGAAATTTACTGTAAAAGATAATAATTAACTTGTATGAAATTTTTGATGACTACCCATAATATCTTGATGCGGTCCTGTAATGTCTCCTGCGCCTAAACACTCACTCACGGGCAATATGCGTGTATTTGTTTGGGTTTAGTTTCTTTCTTCAGCGCCTAGAGTATAGTATAAATTCTATTTACTACCTAATACCCCTCATACAAACTGTAAAGGCAATAATGGAGCTCCATGATCTCGTTCTGTCTCAAAATATATCGTCACAAAAATGACGAATCCTTCTGCTTGTCGACCCAGCGGTCTCGGCATTTTATCAAAATGCTTGGAAGGACACCTCAAAGTATTGAAAAGAACTGTCTTTATGAAATAACAATGCAAATATTGAGGGAAAAAGAACGAAAATAAACTACAAATAAACAACAGCCGTTGGCGTAATTACCTGACCAGCCTTGCGACAATGTTACAACACAGAACTGTTACCAACATAAATGTACCCGGGAAATTCAAATTATGCGTACCAATTTAGGATATATTTTTCATTAAGGTTGACATTCAAATTTACTAAATATGACACAACTGGTTTGTTTCAGTGAAAGGACTGTACTTTGCAATTGCAAATTTACTGCCTTTTTCCTTAGTTTTCACAATGTATTTATATTATTATTTCAAAGGGATCACGCAATAATGCAGACTCTTATTTTCTTTTAATATAATATATTCATACTGAAATTCACATAAATAGCACAAAGGTAAATCTTTTCACCATTTATAATAATTCAATTATATAATTGCATTTAATAATTACATCCATCAAAAATAGTTACCGTAAAATGGGGTTACTTTGCACCATTTTTTAGGGTTTTATTCTCTTAGAATGGATGTAACGTTATTCGGAAGGAGATCTGAACTTTTTATTATAAACATCTATTAAACGGGTTATAATACAGCTCTAACCTTGATTTATTTTACGTTTATTGCAAAATTAAGAAAAAAAATTAGTTTTGTTACTGGTGCAAAGTATACCCTAGAAGAGTGATACTTTGCACCACCCGATATTTTATTAATATTTCACTACGAAATGCTTACTGGTGCATAGTAACGCTGTAGAATTTTGAACTTTGCACCAACTGAAAGCAAAAAATGTTCGTGGACCCAATTTTTGTTATTTAAGCTTACCTATATTAATGAAATTAGCATAAAAGTAATGAATATTGAAACAACATTGCTACATTTTAAATTAACAAACTTTATTATAATGGTAATAAAAAAATACAAAGTTTGAGACTAGTCCCACCACAATTTGTCACATTCTGGAACAATATACAATCCTCGTCTGGACATTTTCTTGGGAGGGTTTTTGCGCCAATTACATTGTCCCACGAATACCATATTTCGTCGCGTCTTTCTGGCCATTTCCAAAACTTTAGCGATTTCGTCATGGCATTAGTCATTAGGCCATCGTTTTCTGTTGCTGTTATCACTCCAGGATAGACATGATCTTCATAGCAAAATAAAACGTACTCACCAACAACTTTTTAACTTCTCCCAATCCAGAATTTTTCACTTTTTCAGCAATACTTGTTCCAAGGGAACCTGAGGCAAGTTTTTGGTTGAACTCAATTTCTTCTTCCATCTCTTGGAGCTCATTTATTTCATCTGAGGAATTCCTGCTCAGTGGTAATTGATGGTCTAAACCAATATCCTCCTCTGAAACATCTTCTATGATTTCTGGCTCAACGTCTTTATACGGTAGATGCTTCAGTTAAAACTAATTTCAGAATGGGCAATACTTTGTCCTGCTAGAACAGTTATTTTCTTTTTCTTCACACGTGTCTTAAACTGGGTGGCTTCCTATCGTTTATCGGTTAAATATTTAATAAAGGAGTTTTCTATATTCGACGAGCTTGATTTATTATTATTTGTCGTTTCGTTGTCAGTTATCGTATTATATTACATTTAAATGTGATTTTGATAGGGACTATCAATAGTTGCTTCTCCTTAATATCTGGATATCTAAACTTTGATCGCGGTGCCAGTTCAGCTTTTATCATCATACAGATTTTCGATTTCTTTGAAGAAAAATTATGAAAGCAGTTAAAGCTCATATCATTGACTTTGCAACGTTTTGATAGATTTTACTTCCCACGCCACTGGCGATGAAGGATTGTAATCGCGACAAATTTCGAAAATGAGATTTTTTTTATGTTATACGACATGTATGTACTTGTACATCAAGCAAAACCGTGTCACTCATTTTCATGGTTCTGTTGGTCTGCCTGTTTATTCTAAAACTTGTAAAATAAACTTTTGTATATTTGGATTATGTATCAGCCCCCAAAAAAGTTTTGAAGATCGGAAAGTAGCAATTTTCCCAAGCAAAATATTTACATCTTGTATATTGCACACATAAGTAGATATGCGAATTTTAAGAGGCCGACAGGGTCTCAACCTCAAGGACTAATTGACTCGCTCCATTGGATTTCTTTGTTGGTTATGTTCGAACTTAACTTCTTTCTAAGACTTTAGCTGATTATAACATGTTCAAAGGTCCTGGTATCATCTAGCTACGTTTGAAAGGAAACCCTATACCTAAGCGTCGGGGACAGACGGCAAATAGTGCGCACTATAACTGTTTTGCGAACATAAATTACTGCAATTATTGACAAATAAAATACGGCAATGGAAACTTTGAAAGTTGCATGATAACTCAGAAAATAATATCAAAATTTAATGCCTAATGTAATAATAGTGCGCACGGGCAAACTTCTTGTGCATAATAGAGTTTCAAAGTTATCACGCATGGTACCGATAAGAAAAGGGCGTCGAGTCAAATTTGGAGTGCACGCTATTTATAGAATTTGCATAAAATTATAATTAAGGAAAAAAACAAATATGATGGATAGTTGTTGTCATGTTTGTCGTGATTAATATTTCATTGAATACAAACTTGGTGAACAACACTAAAATACGTTAAATAACGTGCATTGCTACAGGATATATACTGGGCACTATTTGCGAAAGATATTCTCCACATTTATCGCTAATTGCAAATTAATGACGGCAACTGAGAATAAAAAAATTAGAAAGACCTGCACAAATAAAAAACTCATGGATAGTGCAAAAAGTTTTTTAATAGTAATTTGATGCAAGAAGTTAGTCTGATGCTGCTTGAACGTACCAATAAAACAGCAAATTCAACTGTTTCAATATTCACGTGGATCTAAAATTTTTCGATAACGTAAAATCCATCTAAATTGTTCAGATAAAGTTCGAACTACATATTTTGCTGGCAATAAGGATGTCACATATTAACAGGGAGATACAATTATATGCACAATAGTAGCTGCTGCGCACTGTTACCTCTGTTTTTTTACTATATGTCTATACAACCTGAATCAAGTAGAGACTGTGAGATCAAAGATTTTTTTATTCAATACAAAATAACAGAATTAGTCTAATTTGAATCCGATCAGCAAAAACTTCTATCGCAGAATCCAAATTGAGTGTATTAGCTACTAAGCTTTCGATATAGAGTTTAGAGAAGTTGTTGAGTGTATCTTTAGCCAAAGAAGCTCCACGGTATCCTTTAATAATTTTCAAAGAGGTCATGGCACGTTCAGCACTAGCTGAACCGATAGGCAAAGTCAAAAATAATTTCAATAAATTGCAGCTCTCTAGAAAACTGTCTACAAAATTGTTTGCAATCATGAACTTCAAATAATCTAGCGGGCTACCATTAGTATAATTACGATTTTCCGAAAAATACATGCTCGTGAAACTGGGGGGGGTATGCGGCAGCAATATCAATTTTGCCATTACTTAAATTCGCCACTGTGACTGACAAAACCACAAAAAAGTTGTTGCACTGGATTCAAAGGACATGGTAAGTATTAATATTAATCGATTCGCAGGAAGACAAAAAAGAAGAATTTTGTTCTTTAACAATAAATCGTTCATGTTTAAATTAGATTTAATATTTTAATCACTTTTAGGCTGTACCCTAAGAGTACAAGGGTAGGGCTGTCATCTGCCATCCATCCGCGAGTCTAGTTTTTAATTTTTATGTCAGAGGCACTGATGTAACCCCCCCCCCTTCCCGAAGAAAGACGAGAAGAACATCTTCCTGAACATGAAGTTTTGTGACCACTGTGACCCCCCTGCCAGACACAAATCCTGGATCCGCCGTTGGATGAAGGATATTTTATATCAAATTAGTATCTTAAGAAATATATCGCTAGTAGGTTGGCTAAGAAATTCCTATCGACGCTATGATTAATTGAATAAAATTGAAATAGAAACAATTTTGGGCAAATCCCGTTTCTTTTGCCTTTCAAGAGGAATTCGGGATTGCGAAGCTGTCCAAGTACCATTTTGTATATATCATATACAAGGTGATTCACAAGTCGTGACTAAAAAATGAAACATTTTAAGGAGGGTTTTCTATGTAACATTTTTTCCATTTTTCCCCATGTTTAACTTTACAAATGAAAAACAATGTTTTTAATATCAACTGGAATAAACTAAAATTGCACCAGTGGCGGAAATACAGGGGATTGCTGGCCTTTTTTTCTAAATAAAAATAGTAGGTACGCCACTGTTTTTTTTTTTCGAAACGCGCAATTTTTCGAATATTACCGTTAGTTTGCTACAATTAATTACTCTTGTGTTTTTCCTAGAGTGCAGTGTTTTCGTAAAAATAGAAATAAAGGAAAATAAGATCATTCAAGTCAAAAGATTCTTTTTTCCAATTTCTGGTGCTGTAAAATGAAATTTAAAAATGATGAGTACGCCGATACTATTTGACGAGTGATGCTTTATTATATACAGGGTGGCGCATCGAAAACAACACAGACGCATTTAATGGCAGCTCAGTTTTTTTTTGAAAAAACGCTCAGATCCGTCGATTTTGATTTCGACGGGGACACACGTTTGGCAAAAAATCACGTTAGCACGTGCAGCCCCCTAAGCGGGGGTGACACCACCCCCAAAATCTTAAATGGAAAGCGGGGTCGGGTGATACCTTATTCTAAAGGTCTTTCAATTCCCTTTATAATCATATAAAATTAATGTACTTCAGTTCAGTAGTTTTGAAGATCTATTGATTTAAAGCTTAAACAGAACTAATACATCATCATTAGTAAAGATCAATACATTTGGCAGCAAAGTAATTTTAAAATGAAGAATGAACTGACCCGTTAGGCATGTGAATGTTGAAAATGGCCACCATGAATCTCCATGCAATAATAAAGATTTTGCTCAAAACGTTGCCGCAGATTTTGCAATATTTGAGGAGTAATTTGAAGCCACTCATTCACAATTCTTTGTCGCAGGTCTTCTAATGATGTTGGCTGAGTAGCATAGATGTTGCTTTTTAAATGACTCCACATAAAGAAATCCAAAGTTGATAAATCTGGCGATCTTGGGGGCCATTCAATCCATCGATCTGGAAACGTCTGATCTAAATATTGTCGAACACGTAATGCTTAATGTGTTGGGCACCATCCTGTTGGAACATCAACCTATCCGCAATGTACCGCCGTTCATTCTGATTTTCAATTATGGCTGTTAATGCAGGATCTATGGCGTCTTCCAGTAATTCCAAATACATATCACCGGTCAAAGTTCCAGGTAAGAGAAAAGGACCAAATAAATTAAATTAATTTTTGTGGCTCCTGTGTATGAACCTCATGATAAATTTTGGGATTAGAATCGGACCAATATCGGCAGTTATGACGATTTACTAGGCCATTGAAGAAAAAGGAACATTAGTCGGAAAAGCAAGTGTTGAATAGAAAATGTTCATCGTTTATAATTCGTTCACTCATATCTTCACAAAATTGTAATCGCCGATCAAAATCGTCTTCATTAAGTTCTTGTACCAGGTGAATTTTATACAGATGAAAACTATGGGCCTTTAGAATCCGTTGGACAGTACGTCGACTAACACCACACACAGTCTCAAATTTGCAGGTACTTAACGTAGGATCTACATAAACTTGCCCTAAAACCCCCACTTCTATTGCTTGGTTCCTTATGTTGCGTTTTTTATTGGCGACTGACCCAGTTTCCCGGAATTTAGCTACAAGTTCTAGAACATATTTTCGATGCACGTTACTGTTCTCATGTCGCTCATTAAATATTTCTGCTGTTCTATTAGCGCACTGATTATTTCCGAAAAATATTTCGATAGTTTCAACTCTTTCTGCTGTGGAATATACCATGGTTAATTTATGTAATAAAGCGTTACAAGATATTTTAGCAACAAAGTTTGGTCAAATCAATCGCAAACTATGTAGTAAATTCCTATTTAAAATAAGTACGAGATATTTCCATATCTTTCTTCAATAAATATCTTTTTTGCCACAAAAAAACGCTCCAACAGCTATTTTCAATAGCAAAATGATAAACAAACCATGGACGTAGTGAAGAAAAGCATTTACTTATTAAGTAAATTCTTTTAGTCAAATTACTTCTGAAAGTAGTACAAACTAATCTGAAGTACCTATTAAAGTCTACTTTAAGCTTTAAATCAATAAGTCTTCAAAACTGCTGAACTCAAGCTCATGTATTTTACATCATTATAAAGGTAATTGAAAGACCTTTAAAATAAGGTATCACTCGACCCCCCTTTCCATTTCAGATTTTAGGGTTGGCTTCACCCTCGCCGAGGAGGCTGCACGTGTTAACGTGATTTTTTGCTAAACTTGTGTCCCCCTCGAAAACAAAACCGACGGGTCTGAGCGTTTTTCCAAAAAAAAATTGGGCTGCCAGTAAATGCGTCTGTTTCGTTTTCGATGCGCCACCCTGTATTATAAGATTAAATCAATCTTATTTTACTTGAAGTTCTATTCGTTACGAAAGTTTCATAATTAAAATCGTCATTTTTCAATTCTTAATTAATGCCAGTAAAGACTATTACACAAATACCCAACTGTTAAATCTAGCACCATAATCAACCATATTTTACTCCATAAAACTGATTTTTATGGTGGTGCAGCTATCAAGATTCAGAATGGTGTTAATGTTATCTGTTCCTAGCTAAAGAAATATAATACGGTATTAGCAGTTAGCAAACACACTGTGTACAATCTTGACGTTAATGCTAACTGCTCAGCTTCCTTCTAGGAAAAGAGCCATTCATGCTAGTTGTTTATTTTGCTAATGATGTCATCGCAAGGTTTATCAGCAAGGTGTGTACGTCCGCATCGAGGTCCTGAGCTAAAATATATTCACAATATGTACAGATAATCTTTAGTTATTTCTTCATTTGGATTTTACCCAGCGTTGCCAGTCGATAAAGAATGCTTTAGATTACACAATTTCTTGTACAAGATTTGTTGTATGAAAAAATGTTTTGTACCAAAAAAACTGTATTTATATACGATCTATTAAATACCGGAAAACCCTTAAAACTTGGTACCATGCATTCTTTTCTAAAAAGGTTTTAAAGAAGGTTTCAACCCATCAAAATGGAAACGACGCATTTCTTTTGAAAAAAGATTTTGTGAAAAATAGGTCGTGTCCAGCTCGAGATTGTACGTCAAATTACCTTTCTATACATGAGGTTAAACAGTAGTAAATGGTTCAATCAGTAGGACCTACTGTATCATCTGGAAAGTACACGAACACCCCTCAATAGTTTGAGAATATCGGTAAAGCAATCTGCCGATGACTTTAAATATGACCTCAGAGGTCATTTGGTGTTCAAGTTTGTTAATTCAAATAGCAACCACCATTCGTGTCGAGCTCGAGATGCTATATCATAGTGCATTTCCGTACATGAGGTCAAGCGGTCATAAGTGGTTCAATCAGTATAACCTACTGTAACGCCTGAGGTCCTTGTCTAGGTCATATTAAGGGGCATCGACAAATTGCTTCTTAGATATCCTCAAACTTTTCTTAGAATCCTTGTTTTTAGGGTGTTCGGTGTTCGTTTCAGACGTTACAGTAGGTCATACTCATTGAACCACTTATGACCGCTTGGCCTCATGCAGGAACATGCATTCCGATGTAGAATCTCGAGCTCGATACGGATCGGCTGTTAAAAATAGTGGTTGCTATTCGAATTTACAAACTTGACCACCGAATTACTAGTAAGGTCCTTCATTGGCTAGGTCATATTTTTGGTCATTAACAAATTGCTTTTTTGATATCCTGAAACTATTATGTGACATTTATACCAAAAAATGTGTAACCGCCAAGTTTTTGGGGTCTTCGGGTACTTAATAGACGTATGTATTTTTTAACAAAGTCTTCCTTTGAGAGCGGCCCTATTTGCTTCAATAGTGAACTTCTAGACGAGAGAATTATAAAACCAATTCCTCAAGGAAAGACACGACATTTCCATCCGAGGTCGCATTATTATAGTCGCTAAGCTTAAGGCTTCCTTATAGCAGTTCTTTCTTCAAGCATCAGGAATTGCTTTACGCAAGATATTAAGGAAGCTGCAGGTCAAAAACGACACCAAGGTCCTCATCAAAACTAAAGGCAAATATGTCGTTTTTACATT
This sequence comes from Acanthoscelides obtectus, assembly GCA_963669975.1. NCBI lineage: Eukaryota > Metazoa > Arthropoda > Insecta > Coleoptera > Chrysomelidae > Acanthoscelides > Acanthoscelides obtectus. Next base: position 104,931,589 of record CAVLJG010000003.1, on the reverse strand, counting down.
GAGGAAGCTTCAATCAATTAATTATAATTTACTGTTTATGGAATCTTGTATATCAATAATCTTCCTTTAACAAGACTGTATCTCGCTGTCGCTAATAGCTTGAATTTCGCATGATTTTTTGTGAGGTTCTGACTTCCTCCATCTACGAAAGCAGACTTAAAATGTTGTCATGTGTATGGTACAAGAAAAATTAAAACCTTCATTGCATGTATTTCCCGTAGCAATCACAACACATGATATGGTAACCAACGGAAACGACTGATACTTTGATATATATTGGGTGTTGCATTTTATATGTTATTTAGGGCCAATTTCACCAATATTCATATTTGACGGTCAGTTGGATCAATAGGAAAAGATCTTATCGAAATGCAATTTGACGGAAGATGTCAAAGCTCTCTGAATATCAGTGATTTCTATTGAAATGTTGAATACAGTCGTGAAAAAACGGTTGCCTTAAAAATATTTCTTAATCGTTATAAATATAGTGCGGATGTTTGTTCAATTCCTGAACAACCAAAAAATATTTGACTTTATGGATGTATGGATATCAAAAATCCTGAATGCTTTTGTGGGAATATCAGTCGACGGTGCTGTAACGGTACTGATGAACGGCAAGTAAATGAATGAATGTTTGGAAACGAGCAATATCTACGAAATTTTTGGTAATTTCTTAATATTCAATAAGCCGCTGATGTTTCAATGACATGCTGTCATCTCATACATTGACAGTATTTTGTTTTCAACATTTCATAGCTATTGGTTGCTAAAATTTGTTGATTGGAACTTGAAGCCCATTCGCTGTATTTGACGGACTGTTACCCCCTATAGGTGGAGAATAACGGACTGTTGATTTGACAACTCTGGTGAAATCCACCCTTCGAAGGAATGTTTCTTAGCAGAACCTGTTTAATTGTACGAATCTGTTCACAATCCCTTTGAGCAACAATTGTTATTTTTTATATTGGCAACACTGCAACTTGCATCAGGCTTGCAAATAGTCGCTGCAGAACAGCTGTAACATTTTTTTCACTCCAATGGTATTCATATTATGAAACGGCTACGAGGAAAAAACCAGACTAACCTTGTGTAGTGTAGGCGAGCCATTGAAAAAATATGCAAGGTTATAGGAATATGGATTTATTGGTTGTTCAATACTAGGTCGACTTTACCTATGCATGTTTTGCCAGTTGCTATTAGGATTTAGCATTTATGTCTGCGACTATCAGAGTTTAACATGTTGCAGCCAAAGTTCTTGTTATGTCTTGTCATAACATGCTGATGGTAGATTTTATCTGTTAATCTAATTTATTTAGATAAGTGTTGACGAAATTTGTCCGTGTTTTTCTAAACGTGCAACATTTGTGCCCCGGCCACATATGCCGGAATATAACAGCGATACCGGGTGGGGGAAGGAACCAAATTTTCCCAAAAACGTTTTTCTTCTTGACTTTGTGATGGCATTTCACAATAAAAGACACATTAAGATTGCTACATTTTCTTCTCTCAAAGTGGCATACTTAAAATTTCAACGTCTTGTCCTCAATTATTAACTTTAGTTTCTATTACTGACGACGTACGGAATTTTTGCAGAGGTAAGTAGAGTAAATAGGTCTAATTCCAAGAATGCATAATGTTATATATTGATATCTCCATATATTATTATTAAAATAAAACAGAATTGCCTAAGTAGACATTGAAATCATCCGATAGTCAATCCAAAAAGTGTTCCTTCAGTTTTGATGAACTAAGCATAGGTGAACAGTCCTCATTTTCTATTTTCATGACGTCATATTACACAGATCATGACATATATTGATATTACAAAACATTGTTGTAGTTGATCTACTGATCGAATAAGGAACAACCCAATACTGAACCTTTACCACATTTTTTAAAGGTGAATACAATAAAGGTAGCACCATTTTGTGTAACAGATAAGACACTTAGGAGTAAATAAAAGCCTCTACGATGTCGTAGCTTCCTGAATGCATTTCATATCTGCCATATCTAAACCGATGCAGACATCTTGCATTCATGTACTATTGATCTGTGGCTGGGGTGACATGTAAAGCGCCCTCACCATTTTTAAATAATTCTCGTCATAGTAGATAAATGGACAGATTATAAGAATGTGTTTAAAACATGCTTCTCAAAAACTGAAGCAATGATGATTTAATCGGATAAATATAAGATAAACTGTCAGTGCCAATATTAGTTGTTTTTTATTCACTTATCAATTAAAAACCATCACTATTATTATTTTGATATTCTGAAGTCAGGTAAAAATGGAACGATTTCCAGAAAATTCAGTTCTTTTTGTCTATCTCCAGAGATAATCTGAACTGGGAAACTTCCTGAGTGCCATTTCCTTACCTAAACGCCCAACTTTTTCCCCATTTAACCGTATTCGTATCTAGTACCGTTTCCGATATCTTGGCAATATTGTCTGCTTGTCAAAATTTCTCATCAGAAGGACTACAAAATCGGTCAAGAAAGGCTGACGAAATCGTATATATCGAGGCAACTTACATTACTCACATTTTATTACATTCGGGGCCGTATCGTCAGTCACTCCTACAATTGTAGGGAGGCCTTTGTGGCCTCCTTGATCTTTTCTCTCGTTCAGCAAGGCATGTTTTCTTTTTGAATCTTTGAAAATTTCAGTCTGACGAAACAGATGATAAAAAGATAAGTTTCATCAGCCTGAAATTTCTAGGAATTCAAAAAGAAAATATAACCTCAAAATAAAACGCTGACACAACACAGTATAAATCTAGGAATATCCGTGCCTTTCTGAAGGATAGGAAATACTATGAAAATCAAGGAGGCATTAAGGGGTGCTCCAACTTTAGGATGGACTGTCGATATGGCCCTAAGTAGGATTCCAATAACTTGGCAATCGGTTTTTCTGGTATACAAGAACCTAAAACTTGATTACGTAAAACCACTATATTGAATCCTGTATCATAATTGAAAACTTTACCGTAATTTCACACGAGAATGGTCCAATTTTTAGTGATTTTTTGGAATACGCGTTATAACTTAAAACCTGACTTACTTTAAAACATTCTTATGGAGTAGCAAGACTTAAAAGTTTTTAAGAAGTTAGTTGATATTTTTGGTTTTTTTCAAAATATTGTTTAAGTTTAACAATTTTTTTGTTAATCTTTCGACCATAGTTGTGGACACATCTATGATCCATAAGGAATTTATTGCAATAAGTCGATAGGTAACTATTGTTGGAAGCATATAACCCAACATTAGTGTCAAGCAATGAAAATTATACTTGAAAAAAAATATTTCACTCACAAAAACTTCAAAACTCATATTTAAATAAAAATAGTCACTCAATATTTGCAATTTCTATGGTAATAAAATAATACATACGTAAGATTAATACTAAAAACTGCCTTTGTAGCACAACTTATCGAAGTAAAAGGTAAGTCAAAAAATTTAAATAAACAAAACAAAAACTTTATTAACGGTTATACCTAATTAAGCAAGCTCAGGGCAGGGACACTGAAAAGATGACGTTTGGTTGAAATTTGCTTTGGAGAATTTATAGAAAACTGAATTTAGTTTGTGGCATAAAATATGCAGTCCTCTTTTTCTGGGCATCTCCACAGTTTTCCACATTTTGCCATGCATTTTATAAAGGCTCCATCGCTTTCTACTGTCCACCTGCCCCGACCAGTAATCACCATCGTACTCAACTGCAACAAAATCATCTTTTTCGGGTATAGAACCCTCGAAGCTTCTGAGGTTTGCGCTTGCAGTATTTACAGATTTTTCTTCTTCTGATAAATTCAGTGAATAACTAGAAGCCAAAGAAAACTTAGTATCAACTCCCTCTTCATCGCTGCTTGCAGTGTCTACTATTGCTCTCTTTTTCTTGATTACTTTCCCTTTCTTGGAGCCAGAAGGTAAAAGCATATTCTCTATTTCCTCTTCATCTCTGTTTGGGTGAATTCCTTACTAGTTACTATGATGTCAAAATTTCGTTGAGTAGCACAGTGTTGCTCAGAAGTTATTGAAGAAAATCGTATTTTCAGTGGCGTTCCTTTCTTTATAGAAGGTAGTCTCATTATTTTTCTACGTTTCTTGTGAGTCCATATGCTTGCTCACCTATTTTGAGACATTTTGTGTACTTAAAAAATATTAGAAAATTACTTTTCTCAAGCATTAGAATGGCGATAAAGATAGATACACAGCACCCTGCATCTACAGAAAAAAGAAAAACAATCTAATAGTCTCGTGTATAGTATCGCCGATCCAGCGGCCGGCAAACAAAAATAAACGACGAGTAAAACTTGAATTTGTGTTTGCAATTCATCTAGATAATAATGGCTGATGCAGCAGCAGTACCATCGAAGCAACGACCAATAGCCATAGGCTCGACTCGGCTCGATCTCGGCAGAAGAATAGCTGGACGATGCCAACTACCACAGCCACTTGTTTGCATGCCAACACGAAGGTGTATACAGATATAAGGTGATTCAGAAAACTGGGGCAAAGAGTTATCTGCTGCAATTTTTTTATCCACGAAATCCACAATGGTTAAATTATGCAAGCTGTAGGAGCCGTTCTCACCAAAGCAATGGCAACCTGACCAGTTGCTCAATGGTGGCTGGCACTGCCGTCGCTAGTCGCTTTGAAGTTGGCCATCAGTTGGTAAAACACGACAATTATGATACTTTAGCTTATGTTTCTATGAATAATCCCGACAAAATTACTACATGTGTTCTTTGAAGAATCTTATACAGGGCGTCCAAATATTCTGTGGACATAAAAGTACCATGTATTCTTAGACTCGAAATAATTAGATTGGACGTGAATAACTTCTTTGCAATAGTGCTCCAGTTATCCGTTAGAGGGAGTTAAAGTTTTTTTAAAACACATTTTTTCAGTTAAATTTGGAATCCATAGTCAGATTTGAATGCCATTTGCAACGCACATGTTTTGCTGAACGTCCTAATATTTGGATTTTACAAAAAACCGATAAGGATATGAGAAGAGTTGAAACATATATTTCTATAATTTCTCGAGCTCTACAAGGACCCTGCTTTTTAACATGGATATATGATGTTCAGATAAACAACACCAATCAACTGTGGGACAGGATTCAAAATGTTGTAAATATACTAAGTGACATATAAATCCGAACACCCAGTTTAAATGGTTTTATTTTAATAAAAGTTGGTGAATGTATTTATCTTACTGTAAATAACAAGTGAAAAAAATTTCAGCCTTATCAGTTGGACATTCCGGTTTTTATACTGCTTTTTTTTAATTCACTAACGCTCTAAAAACGAATATTTCAGCCGCAGTAAAGAATCAACGTTGGCGGATTTTGGTTCTTGACATCCTTTACGATCGGTTACGATGCCTAGAGTACGGAGACCTGTACGATTTCGTCAACTTAGTGAGTTTGATAGGGGCCGTATAGTGGGACTTCGGGAAGCTGGACTTTCTTTTCGGGCAATTGCAGTTAGAGTGCAAAGAAGTGTAGACACTGTGGTTAGGTGTTGTCAGGCATGGCTTCGAGAAGGCCGTACGCAAAGAGCAAGGGGCACTGGACGCCGCCGTAGAACAACAGACCGTGAAGATCGCCGCCTAAGATTATTGACCTTAAGGGACCGTTTCTCCACTACCAGGTCCATTGCAAATGAATGGTTTGCAGAACACGGAAGACCTATTGGCATGCGAAGTTTTTACCGACGAATGAGAAGTTTTGGCTTGTTTTCATACCGGCCACACTGGGTCCTCCCTTTAACTCGAGAACACCGACGTAATCGCCTTGAGTGGTGCAGACAACGGTCACTCTGGGATCAGGAATGGAACAGTATTGTCTTTAGTGACGAGTCTCGATTTTTTTTAGGCATGCACGATGGTCGTGCCAGGGTTAGAAGGCGACGTGGTGAAAGGAGGAATCCACAGTTTTTTGTTGAAAGACATGTTCATCACACTGTTGGAGTTATGGTTTGGGGTGCTATAGCTTATGGTTCCAGGTCACCTTTAATCTTCATCAGAGGTAACATGAACGCGCAGCGTTATATCCACGAAATTCTAGAACCCCATCTTTTACCCCATTTTGACACCTTGGCAGATCCAACTTTCCAACAAGATAATGCCCGACCACATGTTGCAAGAGTCACAATAGACTTCTTTCAACATAATGATGTCACATTGTTACCATGGCCACCAAGATCTCTCGACTTATCCCCAATTGAGCACGTGTGGGATATGATGGGTAGGAGATTGCTCAATTTGCAACGTCCTCCTCAGACTCTAGAAGCACTTCGAGAGGAGTTGGCGGTTGCCTGGAATGAGATACCACGGGAGGACATTGACCATCTGATCAGAAGCATGCCTAGGCGCGTTGCAGAATGCGTAGCACATCAGGGTGCATCCACACATTATTAAAGGTCAAAGGGCTTTAAAGCAGTGCAATCATTTTGAAATTTTTATCATTTACTTATTATGCTTAATTAAGTACTTATACAAAATTTTATTAAAATAAAACCATTTAAACTGGGTATCCGGATTTATATGTCACTTAGTATACATCAAAGAATAATGACATCTTGGAGAAAATTAATTATATTTTTTTGCTGTATTTGCAGGCACGAAAATGGAGGTCATCTTATACATCTTTTTTGAGAGATTCGCCACTATTAAATAAAATTGTAATGGATAATATCATACTTGTTTTCTTTCGCTAACTACACTTAAAGAATAAATTAATAAGACGTTTGGAAACTTCTTAATGCTACTCATTTTTGTTTTCGAAAACTATCCGAGATGATTCCAATGTTGTCAAATCTATGGAGAACTCTGGAATAATTTTATGAGCCTGTTTCACTGACATGTTCCATTCAGTTCCTTTGTTATACATGTTCGTAGTCAGTTTGTTTTTCTAAAAGAGCCTAACCACTTCCGGATATAATCTTTCAAGAATTGATGATGACAACGTTCGGTAGGGAATGCAGAGAAGAAAGATGAAAGTTTTTTCGATCGGAATTAATGTTAAATTTCGTAAGATTTCTCACTGTCAACGTCAAATTTGTGGTAGACTTGTGTATCATCAGCGTAAAAGTGCAGTTTGCAATGCTGTAAATAATGTTATAATGATGGTTGCGCCTGTAAATAGTACTGGTCTTATTACTGACCCTTAGATGGAATTTTGCCACTAATTCTTACTTGTTGGCACGATTTTCCAAATATATATTTAGTGCAGTCACATTCACCACATGACCTTAGTGAATATGCGTTGAGTGGACCCAATGTCAAACATACATTTTTATACGTTGTAGATGAGGCTTCAACTTTTGATCCCAACATAACCACGACTTCATATTCCTTGATTTTCATATAGTTTTATCTTCTTTAGAAAGACTGGGGTATTTTCAGATATCTACTGTTCCGAGTCAGCGTCAACGCTCCCGTATGTGAGGTTTTGTTGTCTATTTGAATCTTAAGAAATTTCGGAGTTTTATCAGCCTGATGAAATTTCTCAGAATTCAAAAACAAAATATAACCTCAAAATAGAGCGCTGAGTCGAAAAAGTGGAAATCTAGAAATACCCTTGTCTTTCTGAAGGACAGAAAAGACTATGAAAAGACAGTAAGGGCGTCCTACAATTGTAGGAACGATTAACGATACGGCTCTTTCTTAATACTATAGGATCTTCAGACACCCTGTATACAGATCGCTTATAAGGATATCCCTATAATATTCACTTACTCGGAATTCAATGCCTGTCTTTTTGTTTTTTCCTGCTGTTGCGTGAGTACGATATTCACTATGTATATGAGCACGTAACTATAGTCAATGGCCTTTAGAGCAACAGGTACACAAAGAAATACCGATATAGGAACGTTTCAATGGGCTCGATTATATCTGATTTGTTTTTCTTCAGCTTCAGCCATACAGAAACTGGCTTTGAAATTATTTAGTACCGAGGTCCAGGTGGTGATTTCAATACTGCATCAGAAACGAAACCTCTTGCAAATTTTGGGGACTTCAACGCAGGTATCCTAAAATATATCAAACATTGGTTTGGTTTGATTTCTACAGCTGACAAAGCGGAGCGAGTTTTCTGTTTAGCTGTCCTTTGAAGTTGTACGTATATAGTGCCGAGTTTCGCTTGGAGACTTCAATGCTACCTGATGAATGAAACCTGGTTAGAACGTCTTCAAGTAGGTTGACTATGTATTTCCCACGCAATTCTGCCAATCAATTAGACTATGATTAAAAAATCGTGCCACTGCTCTATAGGTATATATACAACAAAAGAAAAAACAATATATAGGGTGTCCCGCAAAATGTGTGCAATATTCTACCAGCGGTTCTAGAGCTTAAAATAGGAAGAAAAGTTTATATAAACATAGGTCGACAAACGTCCCCTAAGGGCGCTACGGTCTTTTAAAGGGGCTCCCGTGAAGATGGTTTTTCCTTAATATTTCCGAAACCTGTTGAGATAAAGACATAAAATTTGGTATTCTAGCTTAGTTTTTTATGCTGGATTTAAAAATATTAACAACTTTAGACAGTTTTGTTTGGAAGCGGATGTTACAGGGATGGACTCAGGTTATTTTAGCCCCAAAATTTTTGTGTGATTCTCTTTTTGAAATTCAATTTTAGAATTTGAAAACTTAGGGTTTTCTACATAAAAAAGGTACTCTTATTGAATATCGATAAATTGTGCCATTTTTTAATAAAATCAAACTAAAAAATGTGTCACTTGATAGGAAATGTACTGTGAATTTAAATGAATTGATTATACATAGTTAGCCATGACTGTAAACAAAAGTTGTTTTGATTTGTTATGGCTCATTTTGACGTTAAGCTGACATTGTTAGCATGTAAAATTACTAGATTGAAATCAAAATTTTTATTAAATCGATTTAAAATGCCAAGATTTACATACAGAGAACTGACTGACATGCATTTTGAGTACGGGTTTTGCAATGGCAGTTCATTGGCAGCCGTAAGCTAATATCAAAGAAGATTTCCCAATCGCATAGTACCTGGACGTCGAATATTTACTGATATTCACCGGAATTTGTCAAACCATGGAAGTTTTCAGCCCATGCAGGGCTCTGGAAGGCCACTGGGAAATCATCGTATGGATATTGCTTTAAATATGTCTGAAAATAATCAGCAAATAAGCATACGAAATATTTCAGAAACTATGGATATACCTCGATCAATAGTAAGAAAAATTGAGGAATACCTATTTGATAGTTATCCTAAAAATAATAATTTTAGATATTAATAATGACAAGAATGCAAGGATTACATCCTTATGATTTTAAACGGGTGCAGCATTTAACGGGGGCAGATTTTTTACCACGAATCGAGTTTTGCCAGTGGATATTGACTATTCCTAGAATATTATTGTCGGAAGAGTCAATATTTACTAGGAATGGAGCTTTCCATAACATGCATCACTGGTCAGATAAAAATCCAAAAGTTGTTCGCCGTACAAATTTCCAACATAGTTTTTCATTGAACTTATCGGCAGGAGTAATTGGGGATCAAGTAATTGGGCCTATTGTACTTCCCAATCGTCTTAATTCAGAGGCGTATCTGAACTTTCTTCAGAATGAGCTCATGGATATAATACTATTGAATGTGCGCCAGCAGTTTCAAGAAAATATGCTTTTTCAACATGATGGCGCCCCTGCACATTTTGGACGCAATGTTCGAAATTGGTTGAGTGTCAATTTTCCAGACTGGTGGTTAGGCCGAAGAGGTCCTATAGCGTGGCCGCCACGTTTACCTGACCTAAATCCATTGGATTTCTATTTTTGGGGATCATTAAAAGACCTAGTTTACTCGACTGAAGTAAATACACAAGAAGATTTACTTCAAAGAATCCATCAGGCTGCAAATGAAATAAGAAGAAAAAGGTTTTTCACTTTTCGGGCTATGCAATCATTAGCTCGTCGAGCGATACTCTGTATCCAACAAAAATGGGAATTTATTTGAACACTTTTATTGTAAAGCTAGTTTTAAGTATATCCAACTGCATGTCTTCTTTTTTAAACAAATTTCAATTCCGTTCGTAGAAAAAATTTATTTCTTTTGTTTTTGCCTAAATGTTAGCTATGTTGCAATGGGAATATGTATTTATGTAATATTTACCAATTATTAAATTAGTTTTTTCGTTGTCATGGCTACTTATTCAATAATTCATTTAAATTCGCAGTACATTTCCTATCATGTGACAAATTTTTTAGTTTGATTTTATTCAAAAATGGCACAATTTATCGATATTCAATAAGAGTATCTTTTTTATGTAGAAAATCCTAAATTTTCAAATTCTAAAATTGAATTTCAAAAATGGAGTCACGCAAAAATTTTGGGGCTAAAATAACCTGAGTCCGTCCCTGTTACATGCGCTTCCAAACAAAACTGCCTAAAATTGTTAATATTTTTAGATCCAGCATAAAAAACTAGGCTAGAATACCAAATTTTAGGTCTTTACCTCAACACGTTTCGGAAATATTAAGGAAAAACCATCTTCAGGGGAGCCCCTTTAAAAGACCATAGCGCCCTTAGACGACGTTTGTCGACCTATGTTTATATAATCTCTTCTTCCTATTTTAAGCTCTAGAAACCGTTGGTAGAATATTGCACACTTTTTTCGGGACACCCTGTATATTGAACCACTTCCCCCCATACCGAGCTCCCAATGTATCAAAAAAATGCCTTAAGTGATATTCACAGTGCAAATCTTCAGGAAGTACGTCAATCTATGCATCCTCAAGCGCTAAATTCTTAGATTGAATGGCTTTCGTAGATTGAATGGCTAGGTGCTACCCAATAGCATGTTTTGTATTTTGACAATCCAGATTTTATAGCTGCAACACCTGAAAGAAGCTTTTTAAAGTTGAAAGTGATTAAATAATGTTCTGTGGGACAACTGTCACTATCTGACTTGGTACTGTCTTCAGAGGAAGAAAATTGGAACATTAAAATGGTCTTCACCTAGTGATAATTTAATAAAAACCTTCCAGCAAAAAAATTGTGTCAATATACCCGGCTATTTTAAAATTTTTCGTACAAATTGAAAATTTTTACACAAAGATATTGTTTGAGTATCGTTGTTTTTATATGGAAATTAAAAATAAACCTTGCTCTAGAATCAACATTTTTGAGCTCTATAACAATCTTATTAATTACGTTCTAATCTGAAGATTGAAAAGCATACAAAAACAAACCTTAGAAACGATCTAAAGCTGTTTTGTTTATTCACTGATAATATCGTTCTTTTGTTTAAACGATTTCCAAAATGAATTTTTTGTCTGCTATCACTAAACAGCATGCTGCACCCCAGATAAGACCAGCACACTGACAGATAAATCGATGAAAATAAGTTATTTGGATTCGCGCGTTGTAGACATCGTAAAGCATATAAAAACTATTATATGAAATTCTATTCTACTTTCTATGGCGGTCACAGTATTTTCATCCCGTATGCCTGCAGAAAAGGACAAACAAGCGTATTGGGCTGACCAGTGCTTCTAAGAACTAAAAATGCCTTTCGGGAAAAGGGGAGGGGTGGCGTTGACTAGTTGGTCTTGATTCACCTTTAACCACCCCTGGATCTGCCCTTGATTGAGGCTCTGACTTCAGAGATAAAAAACACATATGAGTGAACCTTATTAAAAAGCACATCATAAAAAATGACATTTTTTAATTATTTTGGAGCTACACTCAAAACTAAAGTGACATTGATCACCGCAAGAATATGATTTTACCTATTTTTTAAACCGAAACCGCCGCGCAGGCAGAAGCCTAAATGCCAGAGCTGCTACGAGTCTCCCAACGACATTTTGTTAATCCGATTTTTGAACTGCTTAAGGTTAGTTGCTGTACAAGATTGTTGCTTCCCCGAACAGTGATAACCTCCAGGTCTCTCGTCGGAGAGGAAGTCGCCGCTAGTCTTTCTTTCCATCTCAGCGGCAGAGATGGACTTGTCGCTCGAAAGTCCTGCATGCAGAGTGCTGTCATCAGCAAAGCTGGGTTGACCGTACAGGAAAGGAGGTCGTTGATACAATGTCGGAGCCAAGACCGATCACTGGGGAACACCCGCGTTGACGCTGTGGAATGATGAGGAGAACCGGTCAATTACGATGGACAGCTTAAGACCGGAGGGAAAGTCCGCAAAGCTTCTCTGGAAGGATGGAAGTTTGCATAAGAGGGCAGCGTGCTACAGCTGATTGGACGCTTTCGTGATGTCAAGAGTAACGACATGAGCCTCACCATAAAACTGGATGAGTTTACTCCACAATTACGTGACGTAAGCTAGGAGGTTCCCTGTGGATCGCTGGTGCCAGAAACCATACTGCATGCCGCTAATCAAGCCGTGGCGTTCGAGGTAGTCCAGAAGCTCACCATTTATGTACCTCTCCATCACCTTACTTATAACAGAAAGCAGAGCTAAGCAAAGTTAAAAATCTTACAATACGATTTCGGTGGATTTTGCATAGAAACAAAATAAACTTAACCAAAAAGCTGTAGGTGATGACAAACCACACTCAGCTGAGGTTGTTTTGAAAGTCTTACCTCATTTGGACTGAGCATATTATCTCAGATTGTGTTTAAAACGAACGCGAGTATTAAAATACTTCCTTTCCAGTTGGCGTTGAAAGTGAAATAAAATGTTTTGGTATATCCAATGCCAAGACTCAAAACATGGCAGAATCTTCAGCTTACTCAGTATTCCAGAACGGAAATTTTCCTTTAAAAGCTATCTTGTTCCGAGATTCTGTTGGTGATTTCAATGCTGCGTCAATTTTCTTAAAACTGCTATTCGTTTTTCATACTGATGTTCCTGAGAAGGCATATCCTGAATATCTATGCACCGCGAATGCTGCAATTAGAGAAGCTAACGTAGGTAGGAATGCGTGCTAAAACCATGTCCTCTGTGATCTGCACCCCAACAAGCTTAATCGGATTTTGGTAAAATCGTACCGCACCAGATCATGAAAAAGGCGCGCTCATGGAATTAGAGGGGTTGCTTTAATTTTGTTGTGTTTAGATAATGCATAATGTAAATTCAAGACGTGGACAGCTACATGTCCCGGTATACATTTTATTCGGGTTTAATTAAATGGTAACATGAAGCTAAGAAACAAGTTTGCCTGTGGCATCATCACTACGAAGCTACGGTGAAAACACGTCATAGTCATGCCCGTTAGGACAGAGAAATAAGTGGAAGGCTGTTCATTACATCCGGAGGTCTATTCTTGAAGATGCAATGCGGAGTAGATAACTCACAAATCATTCTTGTTGTAAATATCATCATAATTAAAATCATAAGGGCGTCTAATTTTTCCGAAAAAAATAAAACACGTTGCTAAGTAATACCTATTTTAACAAGAAGCATGAGCGCTTGTGGCAACTGGTGGCTGGTTTGCACCTGCACGAATGCTTTTTGTTAAAAGAAATATTACTTTGCATAGTGTTTTTTTTTAATTTTTTTCACAGGAAACAAATTAGATGTCCGAATTTTTGGTAACAACAGCTGTCCACTTTTGCCGCGCGTATACTCGAAAAAACTGCTGACAGGTGCTGTCATACAATTTTTCCATCTAGAAACCATTTCTAATTCAAAATTGTGCATTTGTGACTGGTAGAAACTAAGACTAGTCGCTTTTAACGTCAGCGGAAGAAGACTTTCGCAATAAATCCTGGATGTAATCAGAAATAGTTGGTGAGTTTGAAGCTTTGCAATAGCTTTTAAATCTGATGCCACTACGTGGCATTAGCTTTGAATGAACAACTCGAAACGGGCTAAGACTTGAAATTATTGTATTATGATAAGACGTTTAATATGCACGTGTGATAAGCGATGAAGTATAGGATGTATATCAGTAAAGACTAAAAACACCTGCTACATGTTTTTGTTAGAAAACAATTTCCTGAGCCTTACCTAATACTATGCAGTGTATATACAATGTCAGTATCACTTTAAATTAATCCGAAGCAACGTATTTGTATAATGAAATAACCGTTCTTGTGTGTAATCAAATTTACTTTATCTTCATGCGCGCACATGCTGCTAAGAGAAATTGGACATCAATAATCGGCGCACCAGGGGTTAAAATTTAGCTGCAATAAATAAATTTACATTTCCCCCTGAAAACATATTTTTTAAGTAAATACCTGTAGTATAAAGAAGATACACAGGAATGACAGAAATATACGTAATACAAGTTTTGTAAATCCGCTGGACCAACGATAAATTTCAATGTTTGAAACTCGACTTACTAACGCCAAACTTTTTCACAAAAAAGTATCAGAATGTCCAAAAAAAGTTATTTCAGCTCCCAAAGACTAAAAAAAGTTTCTCTTTTTCGTCAAAGTGTGTATTTTTTGTCATTTTTTTTAGCAGCGAGCATATTAATTACGACTGTCACAGAACAACAAAATTATGCTGTATGGAAGGCTAAAATTGACGTACCCTTGGCGACACTCGTTTACATGGTTTGTATAAGAAATCTCTTATTCTTTTAAAGACGTTGGTAAACTAAGTCTCTAGCAAGACATTAAGCCCAATATGAGGCCATTTGATTGATCCAAAGTCGGTGGATATCTCTTCAAAGCAAACCATTTTTCTCAAAAAATTAGTAATAGAAACTTGCATAAATCGTTGGGCATTTTTAGATGATTTTTTTTATATCGAGTACCACAAGGGACTACTATTTCAGATTTACCTTTATGTATTTTCCGGTAAGAAATAAATGTACAAGTCGACAATTCTTGGTATTTTTTATAGCAAATTAACCGTTACAGCGACTTGGCCATGTAGGGTCTCATTTTGAAGGTATTTTCTTATCCTGTAGCTTTTTTGGACCACTTACACAATTCACAACTTATCGTAATTGTTCCTAAAACAGAATCAATTTTTGTATAATAAGCTTGGCCATTTATTATTTTCTTCAACAGTTCGGATAAGCTGATGATACAGCCATGAATAAGCCCTAGGAAGGCCTTTCAAGAGGTTCAATGGTACCTTAGGGTTGTGCCTTCTTTCTTCAGTTTTTCGTACTTCGCAAACTAAATTTGCCTTGTCTCAAGTCGCGTTTAAATTCGATTTCAGCAATATTTGCTTTATTTTTTTTATACCGAAGTAGCCGCGCAGGCAGAAGCCTAAATGCCAGGAGACAGCGATTGCTATTAGGATCCCAAAGAAATGTTGATCCGATTGTTTGACTGCCTAAGGTTAGTAGAACTGGGAAAAGCTTGGTCTTGTAGACTGTTCCACAATATCGAACCCTTGGGATAAAGGACTGGTCCTATCGGCCACCCAACTAACAATTATCACTCCTATTAGAGTTGCAAGAATGATTATACAGTATTCCTTACACAGCATTGTATACAGTAAGAACATTGGCAAAACCCTCTTAGAACAGCTATACAAGCGGAATGGGCACACCTAATAGGACACTTCAGTCATTTAAGAGGTTGTATAAGGGCTGCAGGTAACAGTTATACAGCAAAAGTGTAAGCCTCTTGCAGCCGCTATAGGACATTTGCGTCAGTGCAAGATTCATTTTTTGTCAACTATACAACTATTCTGTTACGTGATTCTACTTTATTGCAACCAACCTATTTCTTATGTATTGCATAGGCGAAGTGAAGAATATATAACTAACACATTACAGTCATCTTGTTTACTTACATATCGGCCATTGTGAATTTCATACACAGGTATATGATAAACTTCTACACTGTGATATAGGGCTATTGAATTACTTGCGTAGCAAATTTTATTGTGCATATCGTGCAAAGTAGTTACGCAATTTCTACGGGCTTCGTATTTGATTCATATTTTAATAATGATCAAAAGTATGTCTAGATTTTTAAGATGGAAAACTGAACTTGTCTGCGTTAAATATTCCACAAATCCTATATTTAGACTCAATTACACTAATATTCATCACTTTATATCTGTAATTTTGAACTGAAATATAATTATTTAATATTAAATAGAGGAATAAATGTTTGCCCAATATGGCGGGTGGTTGTGTATAATCATGGCATCGTCCATGTTGTCTTTAGTTTATTAGAATATTTTGGTGTTGCCTGCAGGTGTTATACAACAATTTGACAAATGCTTGAAATGAAATACGGACAGAGTCGAATGATTTACCCAGAATTTGTAGCAGATCAATCTTCTGTTTGAACAGTTGATAAAACCTTTTGAACCAATATGCATGCGTTGTTTGTCTTAAAACATTGGTTATGGCATTTTAACAAAAATATGACAGCAGAAAGTTAGGCTTTGGTGAAGTTGTATACCAACATATTTAGCAACAAATGTATGCCGAGCACAGCAATTTTGTACTACAAAAGTTGTAATATTGTTGCATATGTACAGCCTTTAACAGTTACTAAACAACAGTTGTATAAGTGCTTCCGTTGGGAGCAATTTTTTGGCTAAAGTAGTAAATATGTACAGCAAAACAAGGCTCGGGTTTGTTTTATAAACCATGGATGCCACAATACAACCATTTTGACTTACGTGCAAATATGCCGTATAAAATAGTTGTATAAACGTTTATGCAACAGTTAAAAATTTGTCCTATAAGGTGTTGTATACTATGCTATAAGAATATTTTAAACACCTTATTTTTGAGCAAATATCTTGCAGAAAGCAAATTTGCATTCCACACAACATTAACCCAGCATTTTGATGTTCAGGCAACAACAATATGGCTGAACGGTTCTGTTACCAAAAGCTTATAGCACCACTTTGCTAGTTGGGCAGTTTTGTATGTTTGATGTCAGGCGGGTCCGTCTGGCTAGCAGATCGCGCGGCGGTATCGTAGAGGAAACCTCTGGGAGTCAGAGTCCGTTGGAGTAGCAGAGTTCGTTGGTGTAGCAGTAGATGAGAGCTGGATCGCCGACGGCCCGCAGGGGCGAAAGGGCCCCATCTGTCAGTTACACCCCTGCTCTGGACAGCACCAATAATAAATAATATAGTCGGGGCGGCAGCACCCCAAACATGTGAACATTACTGGGACTTGGGTGTAGAGTGAGGAGATCATACGGAGGAAAGTACTTCTTACCCTAAACAAAAAGCCTAACTTTTTCCCAGCAGCTGCCGCTATTGATAAGATGTGTTCATGCCAGATCAAGTCCTCAGTGATCTGGACTCCGACCAGCCGAAATGAACGTCTCTTTGGCAGAACTCGCCCATCCATCGGAACCGGATGAGCGCTAGGATGATTTTTGTTCGTTAAGGTACAGTACTGTGTTTTGAAAGCATTAAACTGTACAAGATTGTAACGTCCCCAGGAAGTGATCACCTCCAGGTCTGCCGCTAGTCTACTTTTTTTCCAGCTCACCGGCAGAGATCGGCTTGTCACTCTGGATTCCTGCATGAGGAATGTGCTGACATCAGAAAATTGTGGACTGAGTTGTTCATACAGGAAATACTGAAATCACCTGGCTTCAATTAAATCTGGTGCACTAAAACTAAATTCTCACATTTCTTGATAAAAACTAGTAATTAGGCTTTCGTCCGACCACAAACGGCCAATCATAGTCAGCTGTTTCTTGCTATTTCACGACTCCTCAGTATGATCTAGGCTTGGTCTCAGGTAACAAAAAGGAAAGTAAGTTGAACAATAAACGATAAAAGTACCTCTTATACAGTCAATTCTGGTAATAGATGGCACTTTTTCTGTCTCATTGCAATGACCCTTGATAGTTCTAGAGATAATTTGTAAACGTATACTGATCTACCTTCCCTCTGAATCCAGATTATTCTGGTTTATCTCAAGAGCGAAACAGGTCTTCGAGTCGCAATCGTGGCCGTGTAACAGTGTCTTATGCAGATCTCTACTATAAATCACCAGTGGGTTCTTACAAGTGGCTTATTCCCAATACAGTTGAGAGAAATAAGAAGAATCGAGGGGTTTTGCGTAAAGGTAGATACATTGAAATCGAAGGTATCTCGAAAAAGGAATACCTACGAGAACATTCTGCATAGTGGGAGTCATTTGCTTGTGAAAAGTTCTCTTCACAACTAATTTGACTGTGGGCAAGCTGGGGCTTACCGAAATATTGAATTTGAGGTATCTGGATTGTCTACATACAGGACTCAATATCACACGACAAGAGCGGATCTAGAGAACATTTTAATAATAGTAATGAGAATAATAGCATGCCTTTATTCCATTCTTTTACAAATATTTATCTTGGGTAATATGAGGTGCTAAAAATATTAAATTAAAGAATCGAAATGGCGGAACGTTACCTTAAGAAATTTTTCAACTCAGCCATAAAATAAAATTACAAACATGAATAAGAATGCAGTCATACAACAATTAAGAAATACTTGTGAATTGTGACTATTGCCTAATAATGTTTAAGTCTATACAAGTATACATGTTTATATTTCAAGTTATTTAATGCAAAATCGTAATGCCCATGTGATTTAACTGGAAAAATCATATGGTCAGTCTTATTAAAGCTGAATTTTTGAAAATTGATCTCATTATTAGCTGGAGGAGGTAAATAGAAGCACTGCTAGTAGAGGCATGGTTCGCGAACCTAAAGTGATGGTGTTTTGGACAAAGCCTGGAGGCGAGGTCTAACTAGTTTTTGTACAAATTCGGTACCTATCTGTGGGTGACACAACGTAAAAAACACAAAGGAAATGAGAAGGTTCACAAAAGAAAAACCTCCGGATGATATACTAAGGGTGGATTTCACCAAGGTTGTCAAATCAACAGTCCGTTATTCTCCACCTGTAGGGTAACAGTCCGTCAAATACATCGAATGAGCTTCAAGTTCCAATCAACAAATTTTGGCAACCAATAGCAATGAAATGTTGAAAAAAAAATACTGTCAAAGTATGAGATGACAACGTGTCATTGAAACATCACCAGCTTATTGAATATTAAGAAATTACATATAATTCAGTCAAAATTTAAAGAAATGTTTGATTTTTGAATAAAATTCATGTTTTAATTACTATTGTTGAGTTTTTATTCATGTTTATATTATTTTCTTCAATTGATATGCTATTTTACTTTTTAAAAATCACCTACCGTGTGCTTTTTCCTATAAACCTCTTGCAGATCGCCATTAAACACCTACTTGATGACAGGCTCTACCAAAAGGTTCATAGATATTGATCGTCTCCAAACTTTCATTCATTTACTTGCCGTTCATCAGAACCATTTTGGTACCTTAGATTGATATTCCCACAAAACCATTCAGGTTTTTTGATATCCATACATCCATAAAGTTGAATATTTTTCGTTGTTCAGGAACTGAACACACATCCACACTATATCCAGTCGTCAAAAACAGTAAAAACATCCTACCAAATATAATAGCTAGAAAATCGACCTATTATTTCTCTCATTTTCATTGGTCCATCTAAATAACTGACCGTCTTTTCTGAAATGATAAAAATTTGAAATTCTGTGAAAGTTATCCTTATTCTAAAGCGCAAAGACATAATATTATATCTATAATGTACCCTTTTTTCACGACTTTATTCTACATTTTAATAGAAATCACTGATATTCAGAGAGCTTTGACAGCTTTCGTCAAATTGCATTTCGATAAGATATTTTCCCACTGGTCCAAGAGACCGTTAAATATTAATGTTGGTGAAATTGGCCCTTAGTATACTATGGAGATTTAGATGCTAATCCCTTACTGCGATTTGATGTAATTGAAATGTCTGTGGCCTCAAACACTGGAAAAATAATGGAAGGTAGAAATATAACTAATGTATCTACATTGTCTTCATCTTCTAGAGCCGTTTTACACACAAGAGAATTACTCCGAAAATTATGGTCATAATTACGCCGAAAATTTGCATGGAAAAAATATGAAGATTTTCTCTACAACCTGTATGACACAAGCAAACAAAATTTCCGAGTAATTCATATGATACGCCTGCGCATTAGAGTAATATTTTCGAATCGACATAACCTTAACGGGTATGACGTCCAATATAATTGGAAAGAAATCGAGATCTTGGCTAATATTATAAAATTTCTCAATGCTTGGACTATCGCATCCAGCGCCTGACGCCGCAAGTTTCTGTTTTTGTAATTGGGTGACTTCACCTTGTACAGGTTTGGCCATTTTTGGTACTCCTCCAACAACAATGTAACTTCTTCCCGATTCCACGACATTATGAATAAACATTAAACGCTTATTCGTACATCTCGAATAGGACCACACCCACAAATGTTAAGTGAGGTTATGTTGTTGACGTTGACATTTGATACTGACATACACGGAAACAACCCTCTGCACCGACTCTCGCGCATATTCTATAGAACGGATTTTATATTTTTACCATGAAAATTTTCGCAAGAATTCTTTTTGGTGTAATACGGCAGCAAAAATTTTCGGCATAATTATAACCATAATTTCCACCAATTGATCTTTTAATAGTGAGATGCCATGTGGCATATAAGACATTTTTTGTGGCTTTTTACATTCCTGACAAAATTGCCGTTGATGAATTTGAATCATTCTTTGATGCTGTTGAGCAACTGGATTATTTGCACGACTGTAATTCCCTGTTTCTAGGAGATTTTAATGTGCCTCAACTTGTAAATAGCAATCTTCTAGACCCTAAGACACGCATTATCCATAATCCATAATTTTTTGGACATTTTTAATTATAAGCAGTCAAATAATGTCTTAAATCAACTTGGTCGGTCGCTAGACCTGGTAATTTCTAAATTACCCCCTGTACTGTTAAGCGTGATGAACTACCTCTAGTGCCAGAAGATAGTCACCACAGGGCACTAGCTGTTGATTTGACTGCCATATTCATTGAAGAGAATAAGTTTACATTCAATCATAGTAAAATAACTTATAACTACAGAAAGGCTGACTTTGTCAACCTGTATCAAGAGCTAATTCAATTTGACTGGGATGTTTTATTCTGCTCTTCTGATGTTAATTATATTGTTGATGTATTTTATGGCAACATTTTCCAAATTTTTGACAGGCACATACCTCTATATAAGAATTACAGTCACCGATACCCGCCTTGGTTTCACTCAGCTATTATTAAGAACATTAAACTTAAAGCTAAATTTGATCTACAAGAATTCAAACGTTTGCGCCGCTTGATAAAAAACCAGATTCAATCAGCGTATGATCAATATATTGAAAATATCCAGAATTCTTTAACAATTAACCCAATGGTTTTTGGTCATACGTTCACTCCAAAAACAACACATCACGAATCCCAGGGATAATGAAATTTCAAAATAATTCTATAGACTGGCCTCAGAATATAGTAAACGCATTCAGTAAGTTTTTCAGCAGCGTCTATGTCACTCACAAGCCCCATAATAATGCCTCACTAAATCATAGTAATTTATTTGTCCATTTTGATCCAATTGAGGAAAATGAAGTCAGGAAGGCCATTAAATCACTAAAGGATAAGATGACATCTGGTCTAGATGGCATTCCGTCCTTTATAGTCAAAGATTGTGTGTTTGTTGGTGTTCTAACTAGGATTTTTAATATTTGTCTTATAACAAAAAGATTTCCAGATATTTGCAAGATCGCTAAGGTCTGTCCAGTGTTTAAGTGTGGGGATAAGTCAAATATTGAGAATTACAGGGCAATCTCTATATTATACATGTTCTCGAAAGTCTTTGAAATAGTCTTGTACAGTCGCATTTACACTGTCGTCCAGCATCAGCTGTCATTGCATCAACACGGATTTGTCGCTAATCGCTCAACAACCACAAATCTATTTATAATAACGCAGTACCTCTCGGAAGCAATTGTTAGTAATGAGCAAGTTGACGTTATTTATACCGACTTTTCGAAAGCTTTCGATAAAATTAACCACAAAACTTTATTAAATAAGTTAGGTTCACTTGGTTTCACAGATGATGCTAGGGAGTTGATGAAATCTTACTTATCCGATCGTAGACAATTTGTTAGCTATAATGGCTTCCAATCTGAGACCTACTTGGCACCTTCTGGAGTTCCTCAGGGGTCCAACCTGGGACCATTACTGTTTTTGATATTTATTAATGACCTCTGTGACTCAGTTGAATGTGAACGCCTATGCTTTGCTGACGACCTAAAAATATATTCGCAAATAAATACTCCTGATGATTGGATCAAGCTACAACACCAATTAAATTTTGTGCTGTCTTGGTGTGTAGAAAACAAGTTGGAGCTTAATGTGAGGAAGTGTAAAATAGTCAGCTATACCAGGAAAATTGATGTTTGCGAATATCCGTACTCTATTGATGGGTCTGTGCTAGAAAGATGCTCTGATGTACGTGATTTAGGTATAATCTATGATCAAAGGTAAACTTTTAGTCAGCATATAAATAAAATAGCATCAGAAGCATTGGCGGCTTATGGTTTCATAGTAAGGAATTGCAGGAATTTTCATAACATAAAGTCTATTAAGCTATTATATTATGCTTATATTAGATCCAAAGTCGAATATTGTAGTATTATTTGGAGCCCTTACTATGAATGCTATAGCACAGCTATTGAAAGAGTACAACGGAAGTTTATGAAGTTTGTTCTGTTTTGGATCGATGGGACATATCCAGAGAGAGGTACAAGTAATGTAGTCGCTTAGACATGTTGACTTTGAAAAAACGTAGGTACTGTTCCTCAATAATATTTGGCTACAAAATGATCAACAATTTAATTGATTGCCCCATGATCCTGGAACAGATCAAGTTTCGTACTCCAACGTTTGCATCTCGCAATAATAAAATATTCGGGCTAGGACAAACATTCTTCTCACCTTTATATGTAATCTGCTCTAATTTAAACAGAATTGGATGTTACTGTGATATATTTACGACAAATGTTAATTACCTGCTAAAGGCAGCTAAGGCCTATTCGGACCAATAGCTCATGTTACAAATGTATATCTGTGTTGCATTTGTTGTTTTCTTTTCGCTTTTTTTCTTTTGTATTATGTTTATAAATTGTCCTATAAATGGGAAACTGTTGGACAATAAAACTATTATTATTATTATTATTTTCTGAGTAATTCTCTTGTGTGTAAAACGGCTCTTAAACAACAGAAACTATTAGTTATCATATAAGGTAAATCGCGTATCCTTGGACAAAACCATTGCCTAACCGTAGCCGAGAAAAGTATAAGGAGCTCATCGTGACACTAACCTAGAGAGAGGTACATCTGGTAGGTCATATGGCCGCCGCAGGTCTCACGAGCGACGAATGGCAAGACAAGATGCCGCAGCATGGCTTGCTTCGATGCAACGAGAGGAATGCCTCGTTTGAAATAAATTTTTGGCGCACCCAGCGATAGCTTTGTTTGTTCTCCGATGCGAGCGCGCATTCTTCTTGGCACTTTGTCTATTATTGCACGATTCTACGGTACTTGTCGCATTGTAGTCATGTTGCAGCGGCGTGTTTGCTAATAGGCCTTTCCACGGCTCTTTGGGTAACATTTTATTTTGTGTATGTGCTAATATGGTGGAACTCTAACAACCTTAACTTCTGATGGTATACAACTATACAGGACCTTGCACTATGTAAAGCATGAATTGCTTCTGAATTATCTAGTTCAGTATGGTGTAGTTCATTGATTCCCAAAGTGGTCTATATGGACCCCTAGTGGTCTATGACAACCTGCAAGGGGTCTACGTCAGCGCAAAAAAAAATTGGGGGTCCATGAGATGAATATGGGGGTCCACGATAGTGGATCTCAACACATACACTGATAGTACCTATTTACTTACATCATACTATCTTATAATATCAAAACATATATATGTACATTATTTATAAAAGTACCTATGAAATAAAAAAAATATTATATATGTTTATAAAATTGTGTAAGTTGTAGGATGTTGGTATTCGCTTTGTGGTCGCAATACATTTTGAACTTGTAAAAACCTGAGAGTCGCAGTCTCAGAGCTTCGCTACCTTGCACTGACTTGTTCAATTTGTCACTCTATAAATACGATCGTGGAACAAATACGTTTATTCGTTTCCTAAATCTTGAAAAGGAAAGTGCTAAGAAAATATTTTAAAAAATATAAACAGATAGTAAATCACACAAATTATAGTGAGTCAGTGATATTTTGTTTGAAAGTGCTGGAGAAAAGTAAGTACATTATTTTTTATTTAATTTTAGTTTTGTACTCGTAGTTAGCAAAGATAGATAAATTACGCCAATCATGACTTTAGTTAGTAGTAGTTAAATATTCAATCATGCAAAATCACACGAGTACTCCTCAATCTTTTCTTTTTAAAAGTTTTAGCAATCGGTAATATAATTACAATGCAATCTCCGTAATTCGAGCTAATCGTTGCAAGAAGATGTTCGAATTATGGAATGTTTTCGGAAAAATCAAAAAATATTTTTAATATACAGCTGCTGGATTTTCTGTCTTATTTAAATAATTTAATTTTGCCCATAGATGACTGATGCCATGTCCGAATCTAAAAAGAAATGTAGACAGTACAGTGTTGATTATTTGAAATTTGGCTTCATTCCATCATTGCCGGACAAACAATCACCTATGTGCCTTTTATGCAACAAAGTTTTGGGCAATGACGCTATGAAACCATCTAAACTGCAAGATCATCTGAGAAGATGCCATCCTGATAAAACAGAGAAAGATTTGAAATACTTTTAAACACTCAAAGATACATTTCAGAAGAGACCTACACTGGACAGAATGTTCGCTTCGACGTCACAAAGAAATGATGATGGTTTGCGGGCGTCTTACAATATCTCGTTACTGATAGCAAAATCCGGAAAACCGCATACTATCGGAGAGAAGTTAATTTTGCCAGCCGTTGAAGAGGTTTTAAAAACTGTTTTACACAAACCTGCATCTGATATCATTAAAAGAATTCCCTTAAGCAACAATACTGTTGAAAGACGTATTGATGAAATGAGTTCTGATATTGAAAGCTTCTTATGTAATTATTTGCAAACGACCCATTTCTCTATACAACTGGACGAGTCTACTTTACCTGATAATGCAGCATTATTATTGGCATATGTTCGTTTTATTATGAATCAAGAAATCTACGAAGAACTGCTCTTCGCAAGAACTTTGATAACCGACACTAAAGGTAAATCAATATTTCATGTTTTGAAGGATTACTTCATTGAAAAAGCAATTCCTTTATCAAATATAATATCAGTAGCTACAGATGGAGCACCTGCCATGGTTGGACGTTATCGTGGATTTATAAGCTATTTAAAACAAAATGTGTCAGGGGTGTTAGCAATACATTGCGTCATCCATCGACAACATTTAGTTGCTAAACATTTGAGTGTTAGTTTGCATGAATCACTTCATTTAGTAATTGATGCAGTAAACCGAATCCGAAGCAACGCGTTGAATACGCGGTTATTTGCGCAGTTGTGTGAAGAAAATGACGAACACTTTCATCAATTACTCCTTCCCACTGAAGTACGCTGGCTGTCGAAAGGCTTATGTTTGACAAGATTTTTTGCACTTTTTGAGATTATTTTAGAATTTCTGGATACTTAAGATAAAATTTTAAAAGAAAATTTAATGAAGACGAAAACAGACATCGCCTATTTAACAGATTTGTTTACAAAATTTAATATGGTTAATTTGCAATTACAAGGCGACAGTTTAAATTTGATTAAAACAAAGTCCATCTGATCAGCGTTTCTTGCCAGAGTTAAACTAATGAAGCAAAATATTGGACGGGGCGAATTTTCTCAGTTCCCCAATTTGTCACAGACAAGCTGCCAGGAAGACGACGTTTCAACTTACGTTCAACATTTAAATGCCCTCTATTCAGATTTTGAATCTAGGTTTGAGGATATTTTGACTATGGTAATACCACCGTGGATAATTAATCCATATGGTGACATAGAAGAAACGAATGTCGTAATACAAGAGAAACTGACTGAACTAAGTACAAACGAAGAACTTAAGGTTCAGTTTAGAAACGGATATCAGCAATTCTGGCTGCAAAATAACATACCCGTTACTTATCCCGTATTATGAAATATAGCGAGGAAATTTTTAATTTCCTTTCCATCGTCATACCTAGTGGGAATGTTATTATTTTGCGCTCAAATAAAAACATACAATGTAACATAGCTCTTGAACATTCAGATAAATAACCATATCTTGCGATTTTCTGATTCTGCAAAAATTCTTGGTGTTGTTTTTGATACAAAATTAAGGTTTATTGAACATGCTAAAAGCTTTTCCCAGCAAACCTACCTAAGGTTACGTATTCTTATAGCAAACAGGTATTTACTAAATTTTAAGTTGCGTAAAAAACTATCTGAAGGATTTGTCATATATATACTAACTTATTGTAATATCGTATACTGCACTTGTTTAGACAGTTTCACTAAACACATTATTCAAGTTATTCAAAACAATTGTATACGTTTCATCTTTGACTTACGTAAATTTGATCATGTATCAGCGAAATATTCCGATCTAAACAGGTTAAAAATTAATGACTTGGCCAATTATCACTATTCAGTTTTTGTTCACAAGTTGCTGCTCCCGTCTAAACCCTCTTACTTGAGAGAACAAAATTCATTTAATAATGATGTGGAACTCTCAGAGAAAAGAAAATTAGAATACCCCAGCAAACGTCTACACTTTTTAAACGAAGTTTTTCCTACAATTTTGCTAGTATTTATAATGACCTTTTTAAAGTATACTCGTATGAAGAATTTTCATTACCTGTCTTTCCACAAAAAGTTAAAGCAATATTACTCAACCCTCCAAACATATAATTTACGTAATCATGAATTTATTTTTTATTCCTTCTTTAATTCAGATTAATAATTTTTGGTGTACTTGGGTTTACAAAGTGTGCCTTTTTATTTTTTACTTTCGATTTAATGAATCAAATCTGTTTGTGAATAGCGTATACTTTTGAGCATCTGCTAGCGACTATATGGTTAAGTGTAAGAGTAGCAGCATGCTAAACTTCGCCATGTAAGTGTGACATCTGGCTATACTACAATGTAATTGTGGATAAGTAAAGACGTCTATTACTATTATTAACTTCGTGCTACCCAAGGATTTGCAGAATTTTCATACTAGGCAAATATGTAAAGGGTAGGAAGGCGCCCAGTGTCTTGGGACTAAGAATATACCACAAATGGTCCTATGTAGCAAATCTATGTTCATCCTTGAAGCAGTCCGAAACATGTTTAAAAGGTTCTTTATCAGATAAGTGTTTGTACAGTGTGTCTGAGTTTGTTGATGTTTGCGAAATTCTATTTAGTTTATTACTCAGATCTGACTTGACGAATCCAATGAATACTAATATGTCTCCTGAATAAGAATGAATTATTATTATGTCTCTTGTATAATAAAAAATTATTACTTGTATTAAAAACATACAATACTTTTACCGTTATTTCTGTAGGGATGGGCCAGTTTCGGTTTTCAAATGCGGTTTGCTTATAAACTAGGTTAACCTACACACCTTGCGGCGCCTGATTTGAATACTGACTCACATAGTCCTACCCTATGACAGTGGTTGCCAACCTTTTCAGCGTGTTGAGCTACTTTGATAGTTTTGAAATAAACCGTGAGCTACCTAGTGGTAAGCAATGTAAGCCAACTCATATGAAATTATACACAGTTATGTGCGACATACATGTGTTTATTTTACTAATACTAATACATACTAATAAACTTTAATAAACTAATACATACCACATAATTACATCCATTCCTACCAATCGTAGGTGTTTGAAAATAAACAAAATTTTTCTTCAGCCACAATGGCTTATCATAAACGACTTAATAACGTCATTTCTTAACAGTACAACTATATCATTGATCATTACTTCTACTCGTCTTATCACTGTATTAGCAGAAAATTGCATAAATTTTATAGCAAGTTGGCAAATAATGGACCTTCTAAAATCACCTTCATAAGGTTTCTTCTTTTGTGCAAATTATTTGGGACACCCGGTATGATGCTTCAGTTGTAGACATACTGCTGTCGATTGTTTTTGAAAATAAGGTTCGGTCCTAGGACCAGTCTTGTTCTTAATATACTAAGTGACATATAAATCCGAACACCCAGTTTAAATGGTTTTATTTTAATAAAATTTTGTATAAGTACTTAATGAAGCATAATAAGTAAATGATAAAAATTTCAAAATGATTGCACTGCTTTAAAGCTCTTTGACCTTTAATAATGTGTGGATGCACCCTGATGTGCTACGCATTCTCCAACGCGCCTAGGCATGATTCTGATCAGGTGGTCAATGTCCTCCTGTGGTATCTCATTCCAGGCAACTACCAACTCCTCTCGAAGTGCTTCTAGAGTCTGAGGAGGACGTTGCAAATTGAGCAATCTCCTACCCATCATATCCCACACGTGCTCAATTGGGGATAAGTCGAGAGATCTTGGTGGCCATGGTAACAATGTGACATCATTATGTTGAAAGAAGTCTATTGTGACTCTTGCAACATGTGGTCGGGCATTATCTTGTTGGAAAGTTGGATCTGCCAGGGTGTCAAGATAGGGTAAAAGATGGGGTTCTAGAACTTCGTGGATATAACGCTGCGCTTCCATGTTACCTCGGATGAAGATTAAAGGTGACCTGGAACCATAAGCTATAGCACCCCAAACCATAACACCAACAGTGTGATGAACATGTCTTTCAACAAAAAACTGTGGATTCCTCCTTTCACCACGTCGCCTTCTAACCCTGGTACGACCATCGTGCATGCCTAAACAAAATCGAGACTCATCACTAAAGACAATAAATACTGTTCCATTCCTGATCCCAGAGTGACCGTTGTCTGCACCACTCAAGGCGATTACGTCGGTGTTCTCGAGTTAAAGGGAGGACCCAGTGTGGCCGGTATGAAAACAAGCCAAAACTTCTCATTCGTCGGTAAACACTTCGCATGCCAATAGGTCTTCCGTGTTCTGCAAACCATTCATTTGCAATGGACCTGGTAAAGGAGAAACGGTCCCTTAAGGCCAATAATCTTAGGCGGCGATCTTCACGGTCTGTTGTTCTACGGCGGCGTCCAGTGCCCCTTGCTCTTTGCGTACGGCCTTCTCGAAGCCATGCCTGACAACACCTAACCACAGTGTCTACACTTCTTTGCACTCCAGCTGCAATTGCCCTAAAAGAAAGTCCAGCTTCCCGAAGTCCCACTATAAGGCCCCTATCAAACTCACTAAGTTGACGAAATCGTACAGGTCTCCGTACTCTAGGCATCGTAACCGATCGTAAAGGATGTCAAGAACCAAAATCCGCCAACGTTGATTCTTTAATGCGGCTGAAATATTCATTTTTAGAGCGTTAGTGAATTAAGAAAAAGCAGTATAAAAACCGTAATGTCCAACTGATAAGGCTGAATATTTTTTTACTTGTTATTTACAGTAAGATAAATACATTCACCAACTTTTATTAAAATAAAACCATTTAAACTCTGTGTTAGGATTTATATGTCACTTAGTATATATACATTTGATTTGGTCGTCAATATTAAAAACTCGACTGTAACTTGTTGTACCGATGATACTCAATTATTGTTAAGCTTTTCACCTGGTGATTTCAAAATGGTTGGGCTAAAATTGATGTTGGTCTCGAAAGTATTAATAACTATTCTGCTATGTTCTATTTTGCAAGAATGAAAAGAGACACCTAGAAGCAAGCCTGAACCTGAAAATAAGCAGACAGATTTAAAATTTAATCATGTATGCAGAAGTTTGGGTCTATTCATAAACGAAGACATACGATTTCACACGCATGTTAACAGTGTCACCAAAAAAGCGATTAATTGTTTGCAAAATTTTATATGGAATCAATACGTATTACTAAATACTTAGAACCAGCATATATGATTTAAATTTAATGTATAATCAGCACATTATCTATACCAAGACATCGCACAGCGATGTTTCAGCGTTCTTAGTGCTATAACGCCGCCAAATATTAAAATGCATTAGACATCAATATTAGGTATACAGCACTCATAAATTTAAGTGTTAAAACAAAATATTTTAAACACACAATAATACAGAAATATCGGTAGCACTTAATCGTTGTTTTATGTACACTAAAACAAAAATTTCAGAAGCATTCAATACTTCATCATGTATGGACTAAAATTCATTATTATATAATATATACTCAATTAAGACTTTTTCATACAGGGTGAAAATGTTATGGTAGTCATTATTGAAATGGGTAAAAGGGGGGGGGGGCTTAAAACAAGTCAAAAAGTTCATATGACCCATGGTCTTTATATCGACCACAATCACCACAATCTTACTAATTAATTTTTATAATCTAATCTAAAACGTTTTTAAATTGGGTAACTAACAACTAAATGGCATAAAGTTTTTATAAGCCAAAATTTGTAGTAAGCATGTAAGTTTCATTAAATTGAGTATTTAAAACACACATTACAACGCCGCGTCTTTCATCATCACTCTTATCGAACCAGCAATCGATCGCCAACGGTAACAGTCGTTAGTATGTATGTTGTTTTGTTTTTGTTCGCGTACGTCGTCGTCTTGATTTACAGACTTCAAATCTCTAAAGAAATACCGTTTTGACCCCCATGTTATATGAAACTTTTTGCTTCTTTTAACCACCTCTATCACCTATTTAAATAATGACTATCATAACGTTTACACCCAGTATATTTCCAAACATTGGTTGAGTAGATTGGCCAATGGCTAAACTCCGCCATTTGCATCATACTTCGAGGATTCCGGATCTAAAAATAGATATATTTAATAATAAAATAAACTACATGCATACATCCGAAAACGAAACATTGAATGGACAAGAGATCTCAAGAATGTGGGAATATTTGCTCAATCCTTTTTGCATGGCAAAATCGTAATGAACCCATTGTACATTCTTTACGAGCACTTTTTCTTCCGCCGCGGCCTGGACAAACAGAAAAAATGGCGTACAAGCAGCCAGTGCGGCAAAAATGTTAGCGCATAAAATTACAATAAAAACGGATCAAGTTTGCTTTGGCGGCGGCGCGTTTGTTTTTGAAAACGAACGAGCGCGACAACGACCGTTTTTCAACATCCATAGGCGGGTAAGATCGACAGGTTTCCAAGAGACTTTTGGCCAGATATGTTGCGACTATTTTCAGAGTGATTCAGTAACGTGTTTCTTAAATGTGTGCCAGGAATTCAGGGGGTGATTTTTTACTATTCTAACACTATTTGGATACCAAAGTATGTACCCAAAGCTAACTTCCAGGTATAATGCAAGGCTCCAGTCTTCTCCCCATGGACCGCTGAACTCTTTCAATTATATGAGGATCATCGAGCTATATTCACCAGTTATACGATATCTTCCTGCTGTGCAAAAGCTTTGTGAACTATTTTGGGGATATATTCTAGCGGACTGAAGTCCGGTGATCGAGCAAGCCGTGCGTGACTAATTTGACTATCTTTGTACGTTTCTGTTGAAAAATATTTCACATGTAATGCTTACTGCTATAGTCAAATGCCAGAATTGATGACAGTAGCAGAAGTCATCGTGCGCCACTGCTTTGACGCGGTACCTTTTGATTACAGCCACGGTAGCCGACATTTCACAAAGAAGCGCCGCATTTTCGAAAGCCTCCGCGTAATAGCAGTGGCGTACGATGTGTTTCGCTACTGTCAACAATTTTGGTATTCTACTATAGAACGTTTTGCTTCGCAAAAACTGTGTAGGCGATTTTAGAAAAATCGTCAAGTTCTTTAAGGTTTCATAACGTGTAGGTCATAGAAATTCCATCACTCATTTCCGTCGGTCTGTAATTCTGTCTAGGTATATGCTTGTAGGTCTGTCTCTCTACAGGCAGATTTATGACTGCGTAATCTTATAGAATGCCGTACCGATTTTGAAGAAATGTGGAGAGGTGTATACTGTGAGGCTATAATAAATTATGCTGCTTTACTTTTGGAAATCAGATCACTAGGGTTCGGTCTAAGGCGTAGTCCACACAATTTTTGAGTGACTGATGGAGATTAAATTTGACTGGGCTCACCTTGCGTTGTACGTTTTTGTTCTACCAACTAATTTATTCCAAGGCAAATGTAAAACTTCCTTTTATTTGAGGCACGTGTCAGACTCCATCGCAACGATAACGACCTTATCTTTGTCGGGTTGCTTTTCCTCAACGACGTTAGCCAGCATGGACAATGGAGCTTTTGGCTTATACTCAATTGTTCTGTTCCAAGACGCCATGTGAAGCGCGAATTCGGCCTCACTGCCACGTGGCAGGCTGACCGTTGTCTGGCGGTTTGACCTCATTTAAAGGTTAATTTAGAGATTCTTAGTAATTTTCGTTCCACAAAATGCTTCGCTTACACCTCGAGAGCGACCTGAGATGGAGGACAAATATTAAAGAGCTCTGCAATTACTCAATAAGGGCTAGTACGCCATTCTTTACTTGAAATGTTTCCTTGATTTCACTCAGTTACTGAATGTTCGTTATGCAATGGTTTACTCACAAATATCATACCACGTGATATTTATTTCCATTCCTTTATTAGTTCTGCTAAACCATCATAAGATGTCATAGAACCTGTCATTGGAAACAACAGAGTCAAAAATATACAGAAAATAAATAAGTAAATAACACATTTGTGTAAGACAAAAATTGATATATAAAATAGGCAAAGATTTAAGTAAAAACAGAGATTGAAAAACGTGGTAGGCACAGAATAAAATATCGCTATGTTTAAATTATATGAATAAAATAGATAAAATTGAATAAACATAGAATATAAAGATGAATAAGAACGGTACCTGTTGGAATTGGGGGGAAATTATGGAGAAAATCAAAGTCAATATAATCATGTTGTCCTTTTTTAAAAAGCTGTTGGAATTGGGGGGAAATTATGGAGAAAATCAAAGTCAATAATACAACCTACAACCACGTACGAGGAGAAGTGCAACGTACATAGCTATCATACCAGAGGTAGGACTTTTTTGAGGTCCATCAAGCACAAAACACTTCTATATGAAAGTAGCTCATTTTACATGGGCCGCAGGCTCTTCATCTGTTGACCTCATTTTCTGAAATCCATGAGCCATGAAAATGGCTTTAAGAGGTCACTAAAAGAGCTTCTTCTAGAAAATTGCTTCTATCCTGGTCAAGGCTTGCCAATGTTTTTGAAACTACCAACATAAACAGCAATTCGGAAGATTATACGTGACAACAACTAAATAACAACCCGATTTTTTTCCCATTTGGCATCTATTGTATTTACTCCCAATCTGAACGTTTGGAATGAACTTCATCAACGCATCAGCGAAAGCTACCATGTTATTCCACAACATGTTTTTAAAAATGTCCGTCAGGAGTTTGAACATCGCCTATATCATCGTTTGGCCAATAAAAAGTGATATTTTCGTGTGTTTTTGTTTTCTGTCCGAACAAATTAAGATAAATAAAGATTTTTCTAATTTTCTTGAAAACGAATTGACCGATTTCAAAACGTAGGATTTAGAGGTACATCATATAACCTATTGGATCTCTGGTAGAACTCATACGGTAAAGATTGGGAATACTTACAGTAAAATAGCAACGGTCGAGTACGGGGTTCCCCAGGGAAGCATATTAGGGCCTTTACTCTTTAACATATATTTGGCAGACTTGTTCAACCGAAAAATTGAAGGAGACCTCGTGAGCTACGCTAATGACACTGTGGTGATATATACAAATGAAAACTTGACAGATCTAAGAAACGTAGCACAAAATGATCTTTGTAAAATCAAAGACTGGTTTGGTAATAAGTTATTAACAATAAATTTTGAAAAAACTAATTTTATTCCCTTCACATCATATGCCAACAAAGTTTCATCCTACCATCATCTACAAATAAAAAACACTGAGGATAATAAATGCAAAATAAATAAAGTAAATGATGTAAAATATTTAGGAATTTACACAGACGCACACCTCAGGTGGGATATGCATAGTACGTATGTCGCGAAAAAGTTGCAATCCGTTCTATGCCGAATAAGAAGAATTGAAAACATACTAGAGTATTGTCAGTTAAAAATACTATATCATGCATTGGCAGAATCTTACATAAATTATGGTATAATAGCATGGGGAGCAGCAAACTCATATATTCAAATTAGAAATAACTCAAAACAGTGTTTGAAGACAATATCTACTGACTGTATACAACTGACCATCTCTATGAAGAAACTGCTATATTAGACATAAGGAAATTATACCCACTAAAAGTTTTGATAGTGCAACACACATCCCGTTCTCTCAACCAAGAGCCGATACATTCTTACCAAACAAGAAACAGGAATTATTTAAAGGTGCCAAAACCAGAAAAAGATATAATGCTCAGATCGTATTCTTGCCTAGATGTTACAATCTACTTCCACAAGACCTAAAGATGATATGTTCCAAATACACATTTAGTGAAAGTAAAAGGCTGGATAACATCTATGCCCGGACAGAGAATTTACGAAATCGTTGACTTAAAAAGATTACACTTAACTTGAAAACCAATTACTAGAATAAAGTTACCAAATTAGACAAATACTTTATACCCAACACTACCGTTAGACAATTTACCCCTGCTATACTTATTTACCGATTTTGCCAACATACTTGACATATCCCCCAAACAGAGACCAGAAAACAAAAACACTAATAACTTAAGATAGACTTTGTGCCCTAAATGAGACATTTCGCCTTAAATGAAGCCGTCCATACTCCCACTTTGTCAGATAATGTATTTTAAAATCCTATTTAATGTTGTTATTGTTTCTTTCTTAGAAAATCACGGGTGTCTTTTTATTTCTGGTTTAAGTAGTACGTAATTATTCATAAGCTAATGCATACCCGCGTACAAGGCTAGCCTTCTACGGGTTTTCTATCATGTTTATTGTTCTAAAATATGTCATTTCTAGTTATCTGCTTATAGTTTGGACAATAAATAATATTATTTTAAAGATCTACAGGATGAATAAGTTTATTATTATTCTCACGTGCGTTTTGCTTTATTTATACTCGACTATTCTATTTTGTTCCAGGATAAGTGCAAGACCTCCCACCATGTGAGGCGCGTATCCGACCTCATCGCGACGACGATGGCGACTTCGTCGTTGTCCGGCGGCTCGACCTCCGCCACCTCGGCGACTGACAGTGGCACCGAGACGTTGTTTTCCGACGGAGGTGGATCTTCATGTTCCACCCCCAATGAAGATAATGATACGCCGCCCGACGCCGCCCCACCGGCTGTGCCTGTCTCTGCTCCTCCATCAGCTGCAGAGCAACCTCAAGGACCACCCAATATCCAGCCCTATAGTGGAGTGTTGGAGAAGGTGAGCTTCACTATTTTGTCGTAGGATTTGGTTGGGTGTTGTGAGGGTTCACACAATTTTACTATTCACCAAGCTATTTCTTTAAAGTCGGCGTTTGTTTCGTAATGTTAGCATCTTCTTGAGGGTAAGCTGCGTTTTCACAGTATCTTGAAGAAAGTAATAATATCGAAAAGTGTTCTCACTCCAAAATTTCATAGGTCATTTGGGATGGGAAATATGCATACCTGGTCAATAACACTTTGTCGTTACGAACCCTTTTTGATTACGAATGAACTGGACAGCACTGGACAAACCATCCACAACATAACAAGCATGAATCTCCCGAGTCAATTTCATGACTGCGTAAGCTGAATATTATCGACTGAGCATTATCAACATTTAGTGGTAGCGTATTGGCGGCAAACCAGTCACCTGCATAACTAACTCTTGACGAAGTTATTTGGACTTACATCAGAACTTACCAACTGGACTTTTCAGCATATAAAAAGAATAACCTACAAAGCTTTGATATTCAATAACGGGAGTCCAGTCGGCAAGTTCACTTTTTCATTCAAATAAAAATACAAACTTATGTAAAGAAAATATGTATTACTATCAACATATTCGTAAATTCGGCGAGTTTTATTTCTTAAAGATCACTCCGTCCAAATGTTTGCCATACCTTCGAACACACTCTTCTAATTACGCGCGCAACTTCGGAAGCACTCTCTTGCAGAGTACCGGATTGATGTTTATTTCTCGTCGAATGTTGTATTTTAGTTCCTCCAGTATTCGTGGATTATTGGAATACACTTTTGACTTTAGATAACCCCAAAAAAAATAATCGCATGGCGTGAGGTCGGGTGACCTAGGAGGTCAGCGAATATCTCCAAACTTCGATATAACTTTTTGAGGAAAAAGTGCTTTCACCGTATCCATCAATCTATGGCCCCATCCTGTTGAAACCACGTGTTTCTGTTGAATCGACGTTCTGTTCTTACAATAGGAGCAAAACATGTGTCAATCATGTCCTTGTATCGCTCGGAATTGACTGTCAATGCATGACCGTTTCATCTTCAAAGAAATACTGGCCAATCATGCCGCTAGAAGACAAATTTGTTTGAATCTATTTACTGATTAAAGATCGCGAGTAACTTGGACCTGGAATGAAGTTATCTTATTGTTTCAATGATTCTACCAATCAATAAATCGATGTCTCTATGATCTGCACCGATAGTAGTAAACTCACGTCATATGGAAGACTCTGTACCCTTATATCAGGATCCTTAGGGTTCTGATTCACATTGCCATATTCTCAGAAAAAAGATCGGTATGTTATTTCATGGTATTCTTACTGATCCACCTAAATACAATTTTGGCGCAAAATAAATCACAGATATTGAATAAATTATATTTTTCAAAAAACAAGCTTGATTTTGAAGCTGATGGAAGACGTGATTCCTTCACATCAAGACACCTATTAGCTTCTAGGTCTATTTGCTTGTCAAGGTCATCATGGGCAATGGTCGTCTTCAAACTATGGATACTCCAAGGACAGTTCAAGGCGGTGTAAGTTGCTTGACAATCATTTGAAAAGATCTATCCTTGGCCTATCTTAAGGATCAAAATCAAACATCTTTCAGTGTCCTTGAAAAGTAAACTGACCTGAAGGAAATTGAGTTGGAAAGCAGTGCGCAGATCAGCGTAGTGAAGTGGTCTCACAGTCAAAAGCAAGACTTTCAGCGTCCTTGTGATGAACATTCAGCATACTAGTGGCGTTGTCTAAATCCTTGAGCTGATTTATTGCTGTATCAGAAATGAGTGGTTTGCATCTGAAAGAACATCGTGATCAATCACAAATAAGCTATCATAACCTTGGACTGACCTCAAGGAGGTTATGGATACATTTGCTTAAACTACCAATATAACAAAATTGGGAAACTTCTTCCATCTGTATCTAAGGTCCGTATCGTCAGTCGTTCCTACAATTGTAGGACGCCTTTATGGTCTCCTTGATTGTCATAGTTTTCTACTTTTTCGTTCCAGCGCTCTATTTTGAGGTAATGTCACAAATATCTATTTGCATCAAATTGTGCATGCTTTTGATTTATATAATGTTTTATTAGCCTGAAATTGCCTACAATTTAAAAAGAAAACATACCTTCACAATAGGAGAGCGCTGATGCTGACACAGAACAGGTGTAATGTAGAAATTTTTGAAGGAGAGAAGAGAGTATGACAATCAAGGAGGCCATAAAGGCGCCCTCCAATTGTAGAAACGACTGACGATACGACCCTTAGCCTCATACCCTCATGTTTGGAGCATCGAGAATAGAAATTACTCACTTTGAGACAAACCAATTGGAACCCACATTTTATTTGGTTGGTCCCCATGACATCTCTAAGATCTTTAAAAGCGATTCTTCACAGAAATGACATGGAAGGTATCAAGCAACCGAGCATCTAGGATTTCCCACAGAGATAAATAATCTAATATAACCCAGATTCCATTAACTGTAGGCATTCCGCCGATATATTCTATAAATCACGTCTAGTTATCCTTTCTTCCTTTCTTCCTTTCTTCATTCGTAACTGCTTGAAGTCTGCGTCACGCTCGATGACCCCTGCTGATAACATACAACTGACACTGACGACGCCGCTGATACTCTACACTGTTGCCGAAATTAGGGATCTATGGTGTCAATGAGTCGATAATTAGGAAGCTTCTCATGGCCTCAAATGCCATTATGCATTTTAAAATATAGGTAAGGTCTTCAGTTGCGACTTAGAAACCTGGAAGCCTTCCAAATGAGAAGAAGTATTCTTCCGCTCTAGTACCCTGAATAGTTGCATGTAAAGGACTGTCACCTGCAAAGCTGCGATGTTTGTTCAATTGAAACCCATTTTTGGTCCAGATAAAAAATATATTGGCAACTATATACAAATAATTACCACTACAATTAAGGCACATATCTCATTGTTTCACCAATCGATGTATACCCTGTTTAAGGAGTTCTAGTGGTTGCTGCTTGAAGAATTCTTTTACACCATTTTGTACTTAGACCGACTGAGAATGCTTACCTTTTAATGCTTCAGTGGTCCAAAGATGTGAATAGCACAAGGCGATATACTCGTATATACTATCCTCCATTTCTTTCGTTGTAGATTTTCCTTCACTACTCTAGCAACATCAGGCCAAGCATTGTCGTGCAGAAGAATGACATCGTGTGAGAGCTTTCTTGGACTCCTAATTGCTTGATTGTTCAAAGTTTCTTTATACCTGCAGGTTTGCGTTGGTATGGATCTTTAAACCCTATGAGCAAGGGACCTTCATGGTCGAAAAAAAATGTTAACATGACCTGGCCTGCAGAAGATTGAACTTTAAACTTCTTTAGTGGCGGAGAACTTGCGTGCTTCCATTGCAACGATGATAGCTTACTAGATGGTGCAAAATATGGACACCGAGACTCTTCGCCAGCAATTATTGATGAAAGAAAGTCATTACCGTTTTGCTTGTATTCCGTCAAATTTTGCAAATATAAGCCCATTCGCAAGCTTTTTTGGTCATCTGACAAAAGGCGAGGAACTCATTGTGCACAACCTTCGCTGTAACTCAATTTGTGTACGGTACTATGGACAGATCCTATGCTCAAACCAACATTTTCTGAAATTGCTCTGATTACAATTCGCTGATTTTTTCTAAGCATGCCTTCCACACATTCCACATTGCATAACGTCAGTTAAGAGATTAGAATTGATTCCAAAGCTAACCTGTCCAAAGGTCGGTTTCATTTGAACAAGTCTGGTATTCATCGGATTTGTCATTCAGACAAGGACCTTATTAATGTCGTATTATTCAATGCCGTTGTTCTAAATTTGACGACAATGTGGGTGATTAAGGTGTTGTTTCTCGGACATCTATTGTTTGTAAGATTTTTCGATTGATTTCGATTGATGGTGAACTGACGATGAATGAAAATCATATCAACGAAACGACGTGAATTAAAAAACCTTATAGACAATAATTGGGAGGTTAGGGAAACAACATCCCAAAATTTAAATGCATTTCTCATGAAGCCTTAAAAAAAAGTAAAAATTTCGAGATTACCGCATCGGTATGTTGACAAAGTTAAGTTCAAAGAGATACTGTTTGACATGACCTTATTAGTACTTAAGCCTTTGGCAACACCGTTGATTTGCTTAGCTCGTCATCGTCGGAGAGTAACGTCGTTAGAACGTAGTGAAATGACTGTGATTGCTGATCAATAGAGATCGTGAGCCATTAGCAGTTATTGTTAGGTATCCGTTGACCGTTGACCGCTCTTCTGCGCCTGAATATGCCTCTCCCAACGGTGAACCGAACGTAATACAAATACGAGGGCGGTTCGATATGTATCCGTGTTAGAAATGAAGACACAATTTTTTTCCAAAAAATTTCTTTTTATTTTTGAACATAATCCCCTTTTAGAAAGATATACTTTTCCGAACGTTCCTGTCATTTTTTTAACCTCCCCAAAAATAGGATTTGGCGAACTCTCCAAAATATGCCTGTCTCGGCGATGACTTTCTCGTTTGAGCTAAATATTTTCCCCGCGAGCTGTTTCTTTATGTCAAGGAACAAGAAACCGTCGCAGGGGCCAGAACGGGTGAATACGGGGGGAGCGGCAGCACTTCATAACGCAGTTCATGGAGTTTGGCGGCGACAACTCCGGATGAATGTGCTGGTGCGTTGTCGTGTACAGTACCTTTTTCATCAAATGTGGCCGTGACTCCTTCAATTTTTTGTCGAAGCGGTCCAATAACTCACTATAGTATTGTCCAGTGATCGTTCTTCCTTTTTCTAAAAAATACACGAGGATGACGCGGTTCGCATCTCAAGAAATCGTTGTCATGGCCTTTCTGACCGATCTTTGCCTTCTTTGAAGAAGAGATCCATTGTTTTGTTTATTGTTTAGTTTCTGGTGTATAATGATGAATCCAGGTTTCATTGACGGTGACAAATCGATGCAAAAACTCCTTCCTTCCTGCTCCAGGCAGTGCTTCGAAGTTAACAGCCGCATCCTCTGGTTGTCCACCGTAGCAATCGCGTCACCCATCGAGCCGACAATTTTTTTATGTCCAACTTATCATGCAAAATATTGATTGCTGTTTCGGTCACCACGGCCTCTGCTACATCGCGCACTTTCGTTTGTCGTTGAGCGAGAATCACGTCGTGGACTTTTTGAATGATTTCCTCGGTAACCACGTCTGCCGGACGTACTGGTCGATCTTCATAAAAAACGGATGTTCACCCACGTTTAAATTCGTTTTACCAATATCCAACTGTGATCATAGATGGCGAAGTGTCGCCATAAACAGCATCCAACTTTGCATTTATTTCCTCGCATTTTTCCCATCCAAAAACAAAATGCGAATTACCGAAACAAGTGTTACTCGAATGGCTGCCAAATCTTAACTAATCTATCAATCAGTCTGAAATTTGTTCTGCCGTCCTGCGATAGATGGCAGCACACGACGATAACATTAAATTCCCTCAGGAACGCCCTCTGTCGTTAAACACGGGTACTTATTGAACCGACCTCGTATACAGGGCTGACACACTTAAGATGGACTAGACTTGTTTTAGATTCACATATAAATTAACCAACGAATTCGAATAGATCAGGCGGATCCAAGCGTTTACGTTGCATTGTTTTTCGCCAAAATTGCGTAGAATGACTCATTCGACTACCATAGACTAACACAGTAACAACTTTGTATCAACATTATAATAATATTTACCGGCGAAAAGATCTACCTTTATTAGGCGTGTGTCGCCCTGCAAAGCATGCAAGAAGTACCATGTCCTGAAATCCTGAAAACACCACAATTATCTGCAAACACTCGCGTTTTGAAAAAATAACACTAAAAATACGAATTTAACTGACCAAAAAATTATCTTATCACTTGTCGTATGTACTTTCATCTTAACTACAAACTGAGACTGAGGCTTGCTCCTTCTGTCTAATCGGAATTTGTTGGTTGCAACTCTTTGAAGCAATTAGTGATGGATAACGCTGTATATTTTTTAAAATTCCCTCTTTCCTTCTCGGAAATGACTACGTTTGGAATAACAAATCTAGTCGTATGTACGCTTCGCTTGATGATAGCTTTCAAGTACCGCCCACATGTTGGTACTAAATACTATTCGAAGTTTTCTCTGATGAATCTAACTACACAAGTTTATGAATGCCATTTACGTTACTCGAGGCCATTAAACTGATATACTATGCCAACTTCGATGTCCATAGAGATGGCACTTGTACGACATAAACGAACTTACGCGGCGCGAAATGGAAACATTCAAGAAACTGATGTGAATTCACTCGTGAAGCATCTATCTTAAAGACAGTAAGCCGATATCAAATCAACAATTTCGATACTGAAATAAAATAAATGTATTACGACAATCAACAACTGCGGTTCTGGTAATAGATCTTATATATACATAGACCATGCTGAAGAGCTGCCAAATAGCATCAAAACAGCTATCCTTTGTTGTCAGTCTATGATCGAATGAGCGAAAGCTGTATTACTAAGCTCTTTATTGTTATACGAATGTGCTACTTCCA
The DNA here is from genome assembly GCA_963669975.1 of Acanthoscelides obtectus. NCBI lineage: Eukaryota > Metazoa > Arthropoda > Insecta > Coleoptera > Chrysomelidae > Acanthoscelides > Acanthoscelides obtectus. The sequence goes on along the minus strand of CAVLJG010000003.1, from coordinate 104,889,658 downwards.
GATTTTCAAAATTTTGTTTATTATCAAACAGCTTAATTTAATATAAAAATATCCTTAATCATACGCGAATATTTAAGGGTGTGAATCTAAATGAAAAAATAATGTTAGTTTGTGTTATAAACTACGGTCCAAAAATGTTTCCTTACAAACAGATAAGGTGTTGAAGTTTTAAGAAAAAAATGGAAATTAATTAATATTTTCAGAACCGCTTCACATATTTCACTGATATTTAGTACGAAGTGAAAGTTACTAAAGTTGCATATTTTTCAATGCAAAAATAATTTTTAGCCTTAACAGTGGCGTGCATACGGGTATTGACTTCGATATTTTTTAAGAAAAAAAATGGTACGTCAATGGTTGTTTGCCAAATAAAAATTATTTTTGAGTTCCCCGTTCAGTTTAAAGCAAATGATCTCTCTTGAATTGTTTTCCTCTGATGCGCCATTTTTGAGCAAAAAAAATAAAAACCGTTCTATTGTCCAAGAAAATTAATGTAATAATTGAAGAATGCAATTTAACAATAAATATCTAGTTGCTCTGGAATATGTCACGGGCTTTTGACATCTGACAAGTCTCTGTTATTCAAATCTGTTCGCTGTGACATCTTTTTCATTATTTAGTTTTACAATCTTGTTAATAATGGTGAATTATTCAAATGCAGAAATGCATTACGTATATGGCCTTGCCGACGATAATGGTGAGCAAGCCAGACGGATTTATCACCAGAGATATCCCGATCGTGCTTTACCAAATAGTCGAACCTTTTCTAATATTCATCGTCGTCTTGTTGAAACTGGTTCTGTCCGAAAAGGAATATCTGAAGTGTGAGAACACCTGAAATTGAGGAAGCAGTGCTGCACAAGGTCGAAGAACATCCTGAAACGAGTACGAGGAAGATCGCTAGACACTTAAATATTTGCCATCAAATTGTTTGGAGAATTTTAGTGGATTTTTAGTTATAGCCTTACCACACTTTAAGAGTACATACATTAGTTTCCATTGATTTTCCAAGGCGTGTGACCTTTTGTTAGTGGTATCTTCAAAAAATTACACAAAATCGGCAATTTGAATCAATGATTCTGTTCACGGACGAAGCTAATTTTTCTCGAAATGCCATTCAGAATTTCCGCAATAATCATTTGTGGGCAGAAGAAAATTCCTATGCCGTAACCGAAACCCATTTCCAACACCAATTTTCGGTTAACGTATGGGCAGGAATTATTGGCAACCACTTCATTGGTCCATTCTTCTTGCCGAGACAATTTGACGGACAGACTTACCTCAATTTTCTTCAACAACAGTTGCCTTTGCTGCTTGATGATGTTCCGTTAGTAATAAGAAACAATATGTGGTACATGCATGATGGTGCACCAGCGCATTTCAGTATAGCGGTCCGTAATTATTTACAAACTATTTATCCAAATCGTTGAATTGGCCGCGGTGGGCCCCAAGAATAGCCACCAAGGTCCCCAGACCTCAACAGCTTAGATTTCTTTTTGTGGGGCTACCTTAAGACACTATTGTACACAACTCCAATTAACACTGTAGAGGAATTAAGAAAAAGAATAGTTGCAGCTTGTGATAGAATAAAAAACACTTCAGAGATATTTCAACGAGTGTGCAGTTCCATGAGAAGGAGGGCGCAAGCATGCATACTGAGTGAAGGGGGCCATTTTCAACAATTATTGTTGTAATCATTTCGCTAATTTTAATGGTATGTTTATGTTATCAGTTGTTGTTGTTCATCACCCCTAATGTGATTAATTTTCCAATGAAATGAAAAATAATTTTGGAAGTTAGACGTTTTTTTTACTCACAGATGAATTCAAGAGAGATCATTTGTTTCAAATTGAACGGGGAATAATTTTTTTGGTAAAAAACCATTGGCGTATCATTTTTTTATTATGAAATATCGGAGTCAATACCCGTATGCACGGCACTGTTAAAGCTAAAAATTATTTTTGCATTGAAAAATATGCAACATTATTTACTTCCACTACGTGCTAAATATCAGTGAAATATCTGAAGCGGTTCTGAAAATATTAATTAATTACCATTTTTTTCCTAAAACTTCAACACCCCGAGTTTTGTAAGGAAAGTTTTGTGGACCATAGTTTATAAAGCAAAGTAACATTAATTTTTCATGCAGACTCACATCCCTAAATATTCTCATATCATTATGGAACACCTTTTATGGTGAGAGAATAATCCTTAATCCAGTCTAAGAGCTTGTAACAACTTTGTATTATTAATTATCTCTTATCTTACTGATACATAAACAAAAACATGGTTAATGTAAGTCCTTGCAATTAAATGTTCACTGTTTCTAGATAGTCATTTACAACTTGTCAGCAATTTCCTATTAAGAAGCATGCGTCTCCTGTCGGACTGTGGAAGATTCGTTCTGGCGAGCAAACTAGATTGATGGACATGCGTGCCTTCTAGCAGCATAATTTTATAGATTGAGTCTGTGTCTCATCTCATTTATGTAATTGTTCCTATAGTAACGCAAAAGGTCAGTGGCGTACATTAAGGCTCTAGCATTTTCACGTAGCGAAGAGGCAAATCGTCGAAAAACGCGTTTTGTAGAATGTTTTGGTTGTATATTGACTACGCATAAAATTGATCAGAAGATCTAAAAGTTTTAAAAAAACGTAGTTTTTTTTTCGCTTTAATTCCGCCGCTAGAAGACCAATTTTCAAAATCTTGTCCTCGATATGTAAGCAACCAAAATGACAAAAATTTATCAGTTATAATATTTTTAAATATATTGGATCGATGGTGACTTTTTATATTTCATTTATAATGATAAATCTTTTAAGCGTATCCCCAATTTATTGGGCTTACTTGCCTGGATTAAAAATCCGAGCAGTATTTTATACAGGGTGTCCATTAAGTATGTCTCATAAATTCAAAAAACGGTTCTTTGAGTAAATTTAAGCCAATAAGCTCATACAAACATAGGTCTGCAAACTTTTTGTTCTCAAGCTACAGGGTGTTAAAATAAAAAAAATGGGTTTTCGTAAATTTCTTACATATCCTTTACCTAATTTTATTGTACTTTGGCAGCGTGACTTATAAAATTAGGAAACTAGTTTAGCCCAAACTTGATTAAATTTATTAAGTCCAGTTGCGTATGAGCGGGATCTGAACGATTATTTGGAGAAAAAATATAAACCACTGATTTTTGTGCAATTCTTATTATGGCTTTTGAATTAAGCTAATACAACTTTTCTGTCTCTTGAATTTTTTTGTGTCTTGCTTAGTTTTATAGAAAAAAAAAGTCGTGCTTGTACCACATACCGAACCTTTCCATGACTGTACCTTCTAAAAGTCCAGGGAAACCAAATTCTAAAAAGCTTTTTTCTAGAAAACTAAACGAGATAGAAAATTCAAGGGATAAAAAATTTGTATTTCTATTTACTTAATCTAAGGAACATAATAAAAATTGCACAAAAGCCAGTGGCGTATATTTTTTTGTCACAAATATTCGTTCAGATCCCGCTCGAGGCGCCACTGGACTTGATAAATTTAATCAATGATGGCTAAATTAGCTCCTTAATTTTATAAGTACCATCGCAAAATTACAATAAGATTAGGTAAATGATATTTGAATAATTTACGAAAAAACATTTTTTAAATTTTAACACCCTGATCTTGAGAACGAAGAATTTGCGAACTTAGGCTTACGTTACATGAATTTTTTGTCTTAAAATTACTCAAAGAATCGTCTGTCGAATATATGGTACATTCTTAATTAACACCCTGTATATGCTGCAATATATGTTATAATATAAGTAATACTATACAATACCAGGCAATTAGCCGCTCCAAAAAGTAATGGTAAAACAAAACCCGATTGGTTCGTTTCTGTGCACTTCAAGCACAAAAAGCTTCCTAGGAGGATGCATATATCCGATGCCTTTTCTCAACTCAATGATAATTTTATTCTTTCTAAAAATGTATCTTTCCCTTCCTAGTCCCTTCTCGTATCTACATCACATTGGCTCACTATCCCCTTAAGCCCCGTCTATGGCACAGATAAATGATGCGTTTAGAAAGAGAGCGAGGAAGGTCTTTATGGCTAAATTACATACTAATTACATGCCAGTTACGTATCGTAGAATACGTAATCAACGGAATTGATTGTTGTTATTAATTGTGCACATTAATTTGCCCGAGTCATTATCAATTCTCTCATTAATGTTTCATTTGTATTACGGTTTGATTCCGCACTGTTACGCTTCATGTATGAGACAACTGAACATCGAGGGTGAAAGACATGCTTAGGGGAAATCACAGATAATAATCTAGTAATAATTATGAATGCGCTACAGCTAATGCTCTCTTGAGTACCTCCAGAAACCATCTGTGGTAGCGACACCTGGACTAAGCCACCATATTAAGCAGGAAAAGAAACTATTCACCCACGCCCTCTATTATCGATACGATTCACCATCTTCTACTTCCAATTGACTTCTGGATAATAGTGAACATGGATTTAACCTTACAGGTTATGGTCAGGGTCAAATAAACTCTATGGCTTTTGATAGTATCAACCATGAACTGTTACTTATGAAACTTAGTTATACTAAGTGACATATAAATCCGAACACCCAGTTTAAATGGTTTTATTTTAATAAAAGTTGGTGAATGTATTTATCTTACTGTAAATAACAAGTGAAAAAATTTTCAGCCTTATCAGTTAGACATTCCGGTTTTTATACTGCTTTTTTTTAATTGACTAATGCTCTAAAATTGAATATTTCAGCCGCAGTAAAGAATCAACGTTGGCGGATTTTGGTTCTTGACATCCTTTACGATCGGTTACGATGCCTAGAGTACGGAGACCTGTACGATTTCGTCAACTTAGTGAGTTTGATAGGGGCCGTATACTGGGACTTCGGGAAGCTGGACTTTCTTTTCGGGCAATTGCAGTTAGAGTGCAAAGAAGTGTAGACACTGTGGTTAGGTGTTGTCAGGCATGGCTTCGAGAAGGCCGTACGCAAAGAGCAAGGGGCACTGGACGCCGCCGTAGAACAACAGACCGTGAAGATCGCCGCCTAAGATTATTGACCTTAAGGGACCGTTTCTCCACTACCAGGTCCATTGCAAATGAATGGTTTGCAGAACACGGAAGACCTATTGGCATGCGAAGTTTTTACCGACGAATGAGAAGTTTTGGCTTGTTTTCATACCGGCCACAGAGGGTTAGAAGGCGACGTGGTGAAAGGAGTAATCCACAGTTTTTTGTTGAAAGACATGTTCATCACACTGTTGAAGTTATGGTTTGGGGTGCTATAGCTTATGGTTCCAGGTCACCTTTAATCTTCATCAGAGGTAACATGAACGCGCAGCGTTATATCCATGAAGTTCTAGAACCCCATCTTTTACCCTATCTTGACACCCTGGCAGATCCAACTTTCCAACAAGATAATGCTCGACCACATGTTGCAAGAGTCGCAATAGACTTCTTTCAACATAATGATGTCACATTGTTACCATGGCCACCAAGATCTCCCGACTTATCCCCAATTGGGCACGTGTGGGATATGATGGGTAGGAGATTGCTCAATTTGCAACGTCCTCCTCAGACTCTAGAAGCACTTCGAGAGGAGTTGGTGGTTGCCTGGAATGAGATACCACAGGAGGACATTGACCACCTGATCAGAAGCATGCCTAGGCGCGTTGGAGAATGCGTAGCGCATCAGGGTGCATCCACACATTATTAAAGGTCAAAGGGCTTCAAAGCAGTGCAATCATTTTGAAATTTTTATCATTTACTTATTATGCTTCATTAAGTACTCATACAAAATTTTATCAAAATAAAACCATTTAAACAGGGTGTTCGGATTTATATGTCACTTAGTATATATTGGTCTTGATAAATTGGCAGTATGTTTTTTGAAAATTATCTTCGCGGCAGAACTCAATGTGTTTTTTTAAATCACAGATTGTGTTCAACATCGTTGATACCTACTGGTGTGCCGCAAGGTTCTGTATTAAGACCTATACTATTTTTAATTTATACTTTTGATTTAAACAAAACTATTAATATCTCCTTATTCAATTATTTGCAGATGATCTTCAGTTAATGCATAGTCTTAATCCAAATGAGGTAACAAGTGCAACAAAAATTTTACAAAGCGATCTTAACAATTTGATACAGTATTCTTCTAATCACAATTTGAAAATAAATCCAGAAAAATCCAAAGTATTATTGTCTTGTATTGAATAAAAGAAAAACGCTACTTCATTTCACTTAAAGATTTCTATGAATAATCAAGTTAGAGAATTTGCTGAGTCTGCAAAAATACTTGGAGTAATTTTTGACACTAAAATGATGTTTGTTGAACATGTGAAACGTGTCTCAGGTTACGTACCCTTATAGAAAATCAAAATTTACCGAATTTAAAACTTCGTAAAAAACTATACGAGAGTTTAGTCGTATCCTAAATTACTGGGTTATTACATATTTTCCCTCATTAGATTGCTTTACAAAAACCATTATCCAAATCATTCAAAATAATTGTTTTCGATTCATTATTGGATTACGAAAATTTGGCCATGTTTCAGCCTATTACCAAATATAGAAGTGGATGAATTTTGGAAATTTAGTACACTATCACCATTTAATTCTCATACATAAATTGTTAATACGTCAAAGCCCTTATACCTCAGAGAAGAAATTGTTTTTAGTAATGATGTGCACACTAGACCCTTAAGACGCAAAATTCCACCACCCAAGACTACGTTATTTAAACGTGAAAAGTTTATCGTGTAACTTTGGCTACCAGGTATAGTTCAATGCCTGAAGTGTATGAGACATATTCTTTGTCTACATTCCGCAAGTAACATTAAACTGTTTATATATTAAAGTGTCCACTTAATTTTATCATTTCTATATATATATATATATATATAGAGATAAAATGATCATGCGGAGAAAGATATATAACAAAAAGTAGAAAAATAATGGGCAAAATCCGCAAAAAAGAGGAAAGTGGATTCGAGCAGAAAATAGGATAGGTAACCCGAGCGATACGTATTTCTGCTGGTTGGCTTCATCAGGCCCGAAATGAATGCACATATGAAACTACAAAAGTAGATACACATGCCCACACATCCGGATACGGGTGTAACCTGAGGAAACGAAGATGGAGAGGGAAAAAAACGACACACGAAGTCGACAACAAGAGCCAACCTACACATTGTAGTATAAAATGGCTAGAAGACCTCGAATTTTCAAGGAGACATCTAACCACAACCAGGCGGCCGGTTATAACCACTTGATGTGGTACTTCACGCCCAAAGGATCTACAAAGAAAATTCGAGGTCTTCTAGCCATTTTAAACTACAATGTGTAGGTTGGCTCTTGCTGTGGACTTCGTGTGTCTTTTTTTTCCTCTCCATCTTCGTTTCCTCAGGTAACACACGTATCCGGATGTGTGGGCATGTGTATCTACTTTTGTAGTTTCATATGAGCATTCATTTCGGGCCTGATGAAGCCAACCAGCAGAAATACGTATCGCTCGGGTTACCTATCCTATTTTCTGCTCGAATCCACTTTCCTCTTTTTTGCGGATTTTGCCCATTGTTTTTCTACTTTTTGTTATATATATATAAAGAGAAAATAATCATGCGGAGAAATGTACTTTTTGTTATATATATATATATATATATAAAGAGAAAATAATCATGCGGAGAAATGTAACAAAAAAATAGGAAAATAATGGGCAAAATCCGCAAAAAGGAGGAAAGTGGATTCGAGCAGAAAATAGGATAGGTAACCCGAGCGATACGTATTTCTGCTGGTTGGCTTCATCAGGCCCGAAATGAATGCACATATGCAACTACAAAAGTAGATACACATGCTCATACATCCGGATACGGGTGTAACCTGAGGACATAAAGATGGATGGGAAAAAATCACACACGAAGTCCACAACAAGAGCCAACCTACACATTGTAGTATAAAATAGCTAGAAGACCTCGAATTTTCAAGGCGACATCTAACCACAACGACGCGGCCGGTTATAGCCACTTGCTGTGGTACTTCAAGCCCAAAGGATCTACAAAGAGAAAATAATCATGCGGAGAAATGTATATAACAAAAAAATAGGAAAATAATGGGCAAAATCCGCAAAAAGGAGGAAAGTGGATTCGAGCAGAAAATAGGATAGGAAACCCGAGCGATACGTATTTCTGCTGGTCGGCTTCATCAGGCCCTTCTCTGATAATATCACTTTGAAAGTTATGCTGTCTTCCATATCTATCTATAGCCCCTACTTATGGTTACCGTAGGGTGTCGGAGACTTATACTTTGGGGTGGCACTCTTAAGATCTTCGATGGCCATCTTGAAAACTGCCCCTATGCAAAATTTTAACTAAGAGTCGTATCGTCAGTCGTTCCTACAATTGTAAGACGCCTTTATGGCCTCCTTGATTTTCAAAGTTTCTTACTATTCCGTGTCAGCGCTCTATTTTGAGGTTATGTTAAAAATATCTATTTGCATCAAATTTTTAGTGATTTTGATTTTTATCAGAGTGAAATTTCTTACAATTCAAAAAGAAACCATAGCCTCGCAATAGAAGAGCGCTGACGCTGACACGGAATAGTAGAAATCTAGAAATACCTCAGACTTTCTGAAAGACAGAAAATACTATGAAAATCAAGGACGTCATAAAGGCGTCCTGCAATTGTAGAAACAACTGACGATACGGCCCTAAATTACCATAAAGCCACTTTATATTTCTAGGCGCGGCTTTCTGAAATATTCGTATATGTAAAATTTCTAATTTCTTTTAATCCGAATACAACTTTATTAAAGCTGGGCATTCATAATTATCGAAATATAACAACCTTTTATCTGAATTTAACAAGTCTCAATGTATTATTACATTATAAATAAGGTGGCAACTTATAAGAAACAGATTCAAGGGCACGAGCCATTTTCAACTAAACATTCGCTTTGGGATAAAAAATGACCTTCCGTTGGACCCTAGCAATACGCTTATTCCTACTTATGGCTTAAAGATTTGATCATTGGTCTTTTGTGCCGTATATGCCGGTAACAATTTTCAATAAACTGCAGCATGGTCTTGACTCGAGGACAGTCTAACGGCTGCTGGTGCAGTTCACGCTGCAAGCCGACCAGCAGGCTCGTGCTGCCCCAGTCGTAGATGGCCTGAGGCGGGCGGCACGAGCGTTGAGCGGCAGCGGCGTCACGCCGGCGATCGTGGGAACGCGAACATAACTTGCTGCTTGTGCTTCTTCTCCGTCGCTGCTGGCCGAACACGAGGACCAAAACAAAAACAGAACACACCGATCTGCCGACTCGATTATACTCCTTCTTGCGCCATAGGCGGCACTGCAAATTGTTTATGTGATCTTCTCCGACGGACCAAAACAGAAAAACGTCGGATCGTCCTTGGACCGTCTTCTAGATGGCTTTCTCTTGCCATTGATTAACGTATTCTATCTAAAGGTAGCCAATTCCGCGTCCGAAAAATAATCCGAGATGAAATGAGTGCTATCTATGAAAATTTGTCACAGTCTTGTTTCTCTTCTCCGCAATAACACTGGTAAACAGGATTTGTGACATGACAATTTTTGGGTGTATCTTATGTATTTTGAGACCCTTAAATTAAATCTAAAAACAACATTTTTCTATCACCCACAGATATTCGGTAATATCTACTTTTATGAGTTACAATACGTAACATCTCATATTGCTGCATTTTTCGGCGCTTATGCGATGGCGCACATATATAATGTTAAGACTTGTCTATTCGTGTTTATTATATGCGAGCTCTATGTTTAGAGAGCATTTTGCGTTTATTAGGAGAATAATAGCAGCCGAGTTAGTTACGTTTTCTGTGTTGAAGAGTACTGAGAAGTTCTGAGTACTGTTAATTTTTGTTAAAACGGTGTGTTGTTTTTAGTTTATTGTGATCGAGAGCTAACTTTTGAATCCCAAAACCGTAGGTACTTTCACTCCCCTTGTGTTGAAAGCATACGAACTTTATTTTGGAATTAAAGTTTTCGACCAAGATAAACTATGGGTCCTTCATATATGTTGTAAAACTTGTGTAACGTTGTTAATAGGTTGGTTAAGAGGCGACAATAGTAAAATGCCCGTTATGGTACCAATGGTTTGGAGAGAACCGAGAGACCATACTACTGATAACTATTTTTGCCTCACAAATATTGAAGGTATTGGACCAAAATCGAAACATACTGTTAAGTATTTTAATTTACCATCAGCGTTGCGGCCCGTTAAGCATAGTGATGAACTTTTCTGTTCCAGTTCCACCAGAATCTTGGTCTTGGGATGAAAAAGTCGAATCCACCGATTCTGAAAGTGATGGTACAGAAAGCGTAAAAATTTCCGATCCTTCGTTTGACCTGCCAGAATGTGCAACAGCGCTGCATTTGATCACACAGGGTGAACCTGATGACTTAGTTCGAGAATTAAATCTGTCAAAATCCCAGTCAGAACGTTTAGCGTCAAGATTAAACGGATGAAATCTTCTCCACGGTGATATTAACATTACTTTTTACCGATAACGGTAACGGCAACAAGACCTCACACACTGCTTCTGTCAAGAAAGGGAGTTGATATATTGATCCTATGCAACAAGGACAGAAACATGATCCAAATGATTGGCGCCTGTTCATTGATTTCTATAAGCTTAGTTTAAAAGCGGTAATAAATATCCATCTGTACCTATAGCGCACGCAGTTCATATGAAGGAACCATATGAAAATATTCGAGTTCTGTTAGAGCATATCCGTTATAATGAATATGGAAGGGCCATATGTGCAGATTCAAAGGTAATAGCTCTTCTTCTTGGAATGCAACTGGGATATACCAAATATTGTTGTTTTCGTTGTGAATGGGACAGTCGTGCGCGAGATCCTATTGTGAACAGGAGTGGCCACTACGTCAGGTATTATCTCCGGGCCTCAAAAACATTGCTCATGAACCACTAGTTACTATTCGATCCCAAAACTTGTTGCCTTCACCTTTGCATATTAAGTTGGGATTGATAAAAATTTTTGTGAAAGCTATGGATCGAAATTGATGAGAAATTGGAAACAAACATTTCCGAGACTTAGTGAGGCAAAAATTAAAGAGGGCATGTTTGTAGGTCCACAAATACGGAAAATCATGAAGGATGATGTATTTGACAGTGCTCTAAATGAAACTGAATTACGAGCTTGGAATGCTTTTAAATCAGTTACTGCAAATTTTTTAGGTAATGTGAAGGCGGACAATTATAAAGATATTGTGAGTGAACTAATTAATGCTTATAAAGGAATGGGATTTAACATGTCTCTGAAAATTCACTTTTCGGATTCTCATCTCGATTTTTTCCGGAAAAATTAGGTTCGGTAAGTGATGAACATGGTGAACGGTTCCACCAAGGCATTTCTGCTATGGAAAATGGAGTGTCAATTTACTTGCTGATTATTGCTGGACATTCAGAAGCAACATATCGCCGTAAAATATCGACAACAACATTCTGAGATTAATGTTTATTCGAGTGTTTATTAGTACTCTTACACACATATCCTTATATTTTACGAGTATAAGCAGCAAATAAAATGCCTTATTGCAAGAAAACTGTGGGTGATAGAAAAAATCGAATGCTATTTCCGGCTTTTTGGGTACGTTTTACATAATAACCATGTTTTATCCATGTTACAAAAAATTATTATAATTTATTTTGATTCTGATTACGCATTTGGTATTAATCAACTGTTACACTAACATGTTGAATAATGAATGTAAATTGCCAATGTAACTGTTGCATTTCTTTTTCCGAAATCTCATTCGCACTAATACAAAGTGAATGATCTATACTTTGCTTCCATTGTTTTCATAAGGTCTTCCGAGACATTTCTATAGTTACAGCAAGCGCATTAGCAAGCAATATTTATACGTAAACCGTTATAAACCAGTGCATGTATATTGATAGCGTATCAGCTTTTAGCCGTCAATTTAACGAGTTTTCCCTCGTAAAATAGTACAATAAAATAAAAAAATTTAATGGGCACAATATAATTGACACGTCACAGTCAATTAGTAGCTCGTAAAACCTAAAATATTTTCACTGGTGAGTTAGTCGATGTGTGATACAAAATCCTTTTCTCTCTGATTGACATGACATATGTTTTATTCTGCTTTTATAATCGGCGTGGCTAGCTTTGAGATTGTTTTCTATATTATATATATTTTTAGTTTATATATTGGTCTCCAAATGTGTAAAAAAATATCAAAAGTGCACAGGTCACAAAATAAAATATTGAAAAACTATAAAATTATGTAATTTCCATAGTATTAGTTTGTGACATTTTAATCATTACACGAGGTAATGCATTTGAAATTTTTTAGAAAAAGTACAATTCGCGTTTTTGACTACCCTGTATGAGCAAAAAGCAAAAATGAAAATTCGAAAAAGTAACAAATAAGATAAAAGGTGTATATAGTCAACGCCAAACAAAGTGGCGTGCACGTCATCAAGGTGGGTGTGTTGAAAAATTTGCATTGTTGCCAAACTTTTTGTAAAATAATAAAATTTATTATTTACATATCTAGGTTTATAAGCAATATTAACCTCAAATGAGAACAAAAATAATAGTATAATAAAATTATAGATCTGTACTTGCATAATCATTAAGTATGACAATTATTGATCAGATGACACTATGAAACTACCATATTTAATTGATAGCTTAAAGGTACTGAATAAAAATCCAAATGGGGTCCTCCAAATTTTATGCATGGTATTTATTTTACAGAATTCATACAGAAAAATGCATTCTAAAATTAGGTAAGCTACTGGTGTAAGCTTTTTCTGTACAATAAAGTTAGTCGGAGTTTCTTTCTTCAGCGCTGTCTGAATCTGAATCTTCATCACTCTCAAAGTTGATTAATAAAGGTTCGATGTCTGGTCGATCAAAAATTCGTTCTCTTTCATACCATTTAAAAATTTCTTGCTCAGTATGTCGAACACTATTTTTCCACATGTCTGGGGTAACCGTTTGTAGAGCCTCGTTCCACATATCCAAACAGTCTTTTTCACTGTTACCATCTCTACCAATATGTCTGTTATAGTAACCTTTTGCTATGCCCCAAATTAACTCAATAGGGTTAAATATACAATGGTAAGGAGGCAGACGAAGAACTTTGTGCCCATGTTGTTCCGCCAATTCATCAATCACGTATATTTTAGGTGGTTTGTTTCTAAAAAAGCAGTTATTTTAAGAATAGGAATAAACAAAAGAAATATAAACTGTCGACCAAAATATATATAATTAAGAAGCATTATGTACCGAGCAACAATACTCAATAGCTCTGTTTTAAACATTGTGTTTAAAAATGGTATGTTTTGATTTGTCAACCAGTCTTGGATATTTTTTTTGTCCATGCATTGTTGGGCACTTTGTTCAATATCATGCTGTGATAAGGGGCGTTATCCAGTATAATCATAGATGGACTCTCCAATTTTTCTAATAACTGATGTTGAAACTATTTCAAAAAATTGTCCTGGTTCATCTCTCCATGGTAATCGCTCAATTTTGTTTTCGAAGAAAATATCGCTTCACTACCCTCAATAAACCCATTTTCATTTCCAGCATGTAATATAATGTATCTAAAATATATTAGTTTTAAATTTTATAGTGCAAATTGTGTAAAAGTACTTACCTTTTACCATCTGTTTTAATAGCTTTCACGCTTTTTTGGTTTCCATTTTGCCAAGAGCGACCTATGGTCCCATTTTGAAATATCCAAGTTTCATCGAGGAAGACAAACTGGTATAAGGCCTCAACCTTGGCTTGATTGTATTGCCTTAGAAATTCCACCCTTTTCAAAGCTATACTTGGTAGTTCCATGAGCCCTCGTCGCGGATTGTCCTTAAGCCACTTAAATCCAAGATCTCTAAGCAACCGCCTTAAAGACGTGGCACTACCATCAAATAATGCCCTATCTCTTAATCGAGACCATAAAGTTTGTATCGTAACTTGTTCTTCTGAAACCACGTGTAATATGACATTATAATTTAGTTAACAAATTATGCAAATTTCTGATAAGTTATTATAATAAGATCTTACTTTTGTGATACATATTATAGATCACTTCTCGAATGGCACTTGTATCCAATGTCGCTGTGTTGGTTACACGTCTAATATAACTCCGCTTTTTCTTGGGCGATTCTAAATTTGCATCACTTTTCACACCCTCGGAAATACGACTAACTGTCCTTAAACTAATTTTTAAAGCAGCAGCAACACGCTACAAAAAATGAAATAAAATTTCACTATTATTAATATACATTACATATAATTATTAGTAACCTACCTCTTGAACAGCATTTAAAGGCAACAAAGGCCCGTTGTTGTCCCTTTCTTGCTCAAAGTAGTGCATTAACGAGGCCACGAGTTCCTTACACCGACTATTTAACTGTTTGGGCATCTTTATATACCAAAAAAGCCTTTATCTACTCGTAAAATGAATAATTTTGTTTGAAACAAACAGTTGTTGATTTACAGTATGCGGGGCCAAAGGATTTATAAAGATTTGAAATGCCACAAATTGATTCAGTGTCAAAATTAATACAAATGTCAGTTCCCAGTTTAAATAAGTTTCAAGGTGACAATGTGTCAACGCTGCGAAATCGGTTTAGTGCGTTTACATGTCGATAAGTGATTGGAGCGTTTGCAAAACATTTTATTTCGCATAATGCGTCTAAATTTATCAGAAAGCAACTTATGTGATATTTTAATAACAATGTTTATATGACTATTAACCATAATAAGAGAGTAATGACATTTTACAATTTATATATCACATTAATATGAAACTGCAATAGAGCAATTGTTTGTGATAGAAACCTAGGCATTAGGTCGGGGAATTTTTATCGTGATGACGTGCACGCCACTTTGTTTGGCGTTGACTATATGTTTTTTTTATACAAAATTTAGCACTCCAAATTTCAAAATGGCGGATTAAGGGGTTGCCGAAGTGGGCGGTTTTTTCTGGACAAAACACCTTACATCTCAGTAGCTAATTACCAAAACCCCATAGTATGTTATATCAATCTTCTTCGTTTGAATTGGTTTATCCAAATATGCAATGCAATTTGAGGCATTCCATTTGAAAAATCACAACTTTGATATGTATGTCGAAATTGCGACACCCTGTATAATGGCCAATATTTTAGAAATGTGCCCTCAAATGTCATGTATAACGTCCCGTAAATAGATTTTCCCAAAATGTATTTGTTAATGAGTAATATTCCGTCCACACATGGATGCGCCACCCTGTATACTTGTTAAGCCATCCCATGCAAGAATGGCATAAGTGAGATGAGATTGAACTAAAGCAAAATACAAATACTTCAGAATGTCTGGGCTGAACATAGAAAGTATAATTTTAACTTCGGGACTACTGGCTACCATTTTTGACTATCTAAGAGGATTTTAGTAAAACACCTAAATACTTAACGTTACTTTGAGATGCTATCGCAAATTTATTGATGTAATGTCTTCGATATTGTGGCATGTGGGATTCATCAGAAGTAAATGGTAAAAAATATGTTTTGTTCCAATTTACTGAGAGCTTTTTGCAATGAAAAAATTTAGTAATTTTAGTAAAATCTGTTTCTGCAAAAACTTTTAGTCTGTGCCGCGAATTATGCTTATCTAATATTGCCGTGTCATCCGCGATACTAATGATATCTCCTGCAGTTTCCATCTCGAATAGATTACTAATATAAAGCAAGGATAATAACGGTCCCAACACCTAGCCCTGCGGCACGCCATAGCTTGTAAACTTGTAAACGTCAAATCGTGAAAGGACACAATAAAATGAGGTATATCGAAGATATCGACATATTTTGCAATTACAATATTTCCTTGCCAGTAGGCATGGAAAGTAAAAATAAAGACATCACTTATACAAAGGATACTATAAAAGGTTTGCAATATGACTTAACAAACGGAGTATGAGGCTGCATGTTACTCCATGTTGAGGCATGTCCTTGAGTGCATAGTAGCTGCCAGCAGCACGTCTGTTGATTTAGTTGTTCATTCATTTTGACAGTGTAAATTGCGGACTGCGGACTATGGCATCGTGGTCACCTAGTGAGGTAAGGGCAGTATTATGGTATAACTTTACGCGTGGTTTAAGCATCGACCAGGACTTAGAAGAAATGACGTTTGCGTTAAAGAATGATTGTCCTCATCGTACTATATTTAGGTGACACAGAGAATTCCGAAGGGCAAAGGCCGAGAACGTTAGTAACAGAGAAAACATTACTGCTGTGAGGAAAATGCTTGACCACCGGAGAGTGATATACCAACAGATAGAGGAGACCTTACTCCTTCATGCACCAGCAATTCATTCAATTATGCATGACCATTTACACGTAAGGAAACTTTGTTCTCTGTGGGTAGCGCATAGTCTGACGGAAGAGCAGAAGATTCTTCATACGACTTTGTGCCGAAAAATGGAGACTTGGCTCTATTATTACGACATGCCTACCAAGGCTCAAAGCAAAGTTTGGGTCTTTGATGATGAAGACACAACCGTAGCTGTCAGAAAATCTGTTAAGAAAAAATGATTTTTGGACACACAGAAGATAGTCACAGCTCAGTGGTACACGGAACAGGGCCTGCCTAAAATCATAGAGATTATGAAAAACATGCGAAGTGAAGAATGGACACTAAGTACCTCCAGCATGACAACGCTCCAGCTCACCGCGTCGAAGTCTGCACAGAGTATTTGATCACTACTGAAGTGAACCTGATTGACCACCCTCCTTACAGTCCAGATGTTGCTTCCTGCGACTTCGCACTGTTTCAACATATGAAAATGAAGCTAAAGGGAAAACGGTTTTCAAGCGATGAGGAGCTTCTGACAACGAGTGTGCCGCAGTCAAGGACTGGTTTTGGCGGATGGAGAAGTGTGGTGAAACTTACTTTGAACGAAGTCAATAAATAAAGCTGTATTGCAAAACTTTTATATTACCATTTGTATGACACCATCACATAAAGAAACAACTCGCACTTTATATCAACATATAGTGAAAACTTATTATTGATAACGAAGTATATTTTAAAAGGAATTTAAAAAATGATGAGGTTGCGTTCAAAACCGCCTATATCCATTTTTATAAATTGTTCAGGAGAAGTAAAAAACCTTTGGTAAATTAGGAATATCTATGAAAAAAAATAATTTGGATATAGGTGGATTTTTTCCAAAACAAGTGAAATTTGAGAAACAAAATTAGAAAACTAAAGAAAATAGATTTATTGAATTGTACAATCTTAAATATAAAGCGCTTGTTCCTTATCCAAGCAATCGAAGTCGTCTCTTCATCCTCGATAGTGGGAGCGATAAGTTTCTTATAACATTCCAAATCCTTCCTCGATTCCTATTCTGAAGCGAAGTGCTCTTGCAATATATGTTTCAGAATTTTTCCTTCTTGTCAGGCAAATAGTTCCTTGGTTGAATCGCGTGAAGCGATAGGTTATGGTCGAATTTTCCTTTTTTCAACGATGTCTTGCCTATCTATAATGTAGATGCGTTGTTGTTCTGATTTCTGCATTTCCATTCCGTTTTTTAGTTTTTCTAATGAATATGCTTTTCATTTCTGAAATACCAGGCATTTTTTTAGACTCTTCCAAGGTCTTTAATATCAACTATTTCCTATAACTTTTACTTTCCCAACTTCACCGTAAATCTTAATATACTCTTCTAAAGAAATCATCACTGGATTCTTCTTAAGTAATTTTTCAACTCTACCAAAATAACGATCGTCTGCCAGGAAGATGTGCCCCCGAATGAGGAAAGTTACGGAAATTTTACGTAGTTTACTAGGGGACTTATTTTTAAGCAGCCAAAACATTAATGCATAGATTATATGGGAATTCTTGTTCTGCGTCACACAAAAGTCTAATATTTGTGATTTCATTCTAGTCTTTGGAGTCAAGATGGTGCAGCAGCTCTGATGCGATTTCAGACAACATATGACATAGCTTAATGTCCTGATTAGTTTCAGCTGAATCTGCAAATAAACGTTTTCTTAAATCCGGATCAGCTGATCTTGGATATAGGCCGTTTTGATCACAAAATCAGAGTTAGGCGGTGCCACAACTTTGGATGCAATTTAAAGAGACAAAATAAGTGGTTTTGAACACAATAAACTTGTCATTTGATAGACCTCCTCAAACTTAGACGAAATCAATGAAAAAGTCAAAATATGCAAATAGTGGATACAGGCGGTTTTAAACGCAAGCTCCTCAAATATTGTTCAGATAAGTTTAACGTAGCGGAAAAAGCGACAACGTTAAATTTCCACTGAAAGAGAAACCCTAGCTAATGAGACCAGAAAGTTGGCCCAGTCCTTTCAAGCAGAATCATTGTTACTGGGCGTTCCATTTTAGTTGTTACTGAGCATATCATTACACGGGGATAAATAAGTTGAACGCCCTCGAATTTTTGACCCAAGTAAAGCAAATATCCTGTATACGACTACCGTCACAGTATTCTACTCACAGACTACGCAAATTGTAGGGTGGGTAGTACCATTTTTATATAACCATACCCAGGTTACTGGGCTTCTAAAACACGTACCTACCCATATATGATTCATAAATTGCCTATTGAGCTTGTTTGATTTCGCAAGTATAACCAGTCTCGTAAACGAGACCCATTGAATTTTTGAAAGGAGAAAAAGTGTGTGTCGGTTACAGATTGAGTTCATTGACAAGTAACAATGATGCGTCATTTATTGTACTACCCACCCAGATAGAAGAGCGGATGACGCAAAATCTGTTAATCGTAAGATTGAACTTGTTGTGTATGTTAAGTATACGGAGTGACCCCCTAAAAACTGAACCGCCGCTCAGTCTGTTTACATGAACTTATATATAAAATGCTGTAGGGCCTAATATAGAGTTTTCCAGATAATGTTTTTTCATAAACAGTGTGTCTTAGGGACGAGCTATCGAATAGAGTTGTACCTTTTAAATGTTACACCGTGTATATTTTAAAAATAACTATCGCTTTTTTCAGATTCTAATTATTTATGGTTTATTGTGCTTCATTTTATTAATTTAGTCAAAAACGTTCATTTTAACGTATGTCCGAAAATTTTGGCTCAAAATATTTATCGATTTTTTTAATGAAGAAATCCATATAACGCCGAGTCTGTCAAAAATAATTGTATATGCTGTGCTGGATCAATTAGTAAAATACACAGATAAAGTGTGTATACTCAATAATAGTCAGTTTGATTTTCGATCAGGCAGAGGAACATCTGATGCTATTCTGAGCCTTGTAGAGAACATACAGAGAACATTAGAGGATGAATGTATTCATGTTGGGGTATTTACAGATTTATCAAAAGCTTTCGATTGTATTCTTATATATATATATAGTTCAGCACTGCAGGCCTAATAGGCCCATAGCTTGAGTGGTAATCTGTCGCCAGCTTTTCTTGCTTACTGCCTTCTTCTTCCAATTGTTAATTCTTAACTCTTAAATATCCATTTCCACTTCCTTTTTCCATCTGGTTTTCGGTCTCCCTCGCCTCTTTTTTCCACCATTATTGCTTGTTAGTACTCTTTTTTGTATTCTGGTTTCCGTCATCCTTTGGCAATGTCCCAACCATCTCAGCCTTTGAGCTTTCACTGTTCCTTCTATATCAGGTTCACCATAAAGAGATTGCAGTTCTTTGTTCATTCTCCGCACCCATCTACCGCACTCCCGCCTCCCACCGAATATCATGCGTAAGATTTTTCTCTCCCGAATAGCAATTTTGTTCTGTTCTGCTTTATCTAATGTCGATACTTCACTGCCATAGATGACAACAGGTCTTTTAATAGTTTTATACAACTTTAGTTTAGCCTTTCTGGACACGATTATACTCTTTAGTAGTCGATTAAGTGAGTAAACACACCGGTTACCCATCATCAGCCTATTCTGAATTTGTTCCGCAATATCTGGTCTTCTTCCTAAATACTTGTACGTTTCTACCTCTTCAAATTGGTAAGTTTTGCCACTGGCTGCTTTTACTGATAACCTCTCATTTTTAAATCTTCCTCTGTCCATTCCATATACTTAGTTTTTTCTTCGTTGATATCCAAACCCATTGACAGTGCTCTGTCTTCCAGCCTCTTCATCACTTTGCATAATTCCTCCTTACTTCTGGTTATGATCACTAAATCGTCAGCGAATACTAAGCATTGGTGTTTCTTATGATAAAGTAATCCTTCGCTATTTATATTCTCTTATAATCTTTTCAAGACATAGGCTGAACAGTACTGATGAAAGTGGGTCTCCTTGTCTGGCTCCTTCTCTATCTACAAAGGAATCCGATAATTCGTTGCTGATTTTGACTCTATTTTCTTCATTAATATCGTTATCAGTCTAATAAGTTTTTCTTCGATTCCCATTAATCTTAAAGCCTCGGTGTTTGAAGTCAACGAATAATGCAAATGTCGGCTTCAAGTGCTCGTAGCTTTCTGCCTGTATTTCTCGTAGTACGAAGATTTGGTCTATTATGACATTTGCTCTTATCTCCTTTCTTATATATTGGGCATAGTATTGCGTCAGTCCACCCTACTGGTATTTTTTCATATATCCAAATTTCTTCGATCAACTTTTGAACTTCTTCTTCGAGTTTTCGTCCCCCGTATTTGAACATTTTGGCAGTGATGCTGTCAGCTCCTGGGCTTTTGTCATTTTTTAATCTGCCTATTGTTTCTCGGATTTCGGTTAATGTTGGTGCTTTGTCGTTGTCTTCTATTGGAATATTATCAAATCTCTCCCTTTCATTTTCTTCTTCGGTAACCTCTGTTTCTCCTGTGTTTAAGAGCTCGTTAAAGTAGTTTTTCCATAGTTCTAAGATCTGTTGGTATCCTTTCCTTTCCCGTTTAACGCGGTGATAAAGGTTCCTTATCTCCTTGTTTTTGTAATTTTCATCTATTTTAGCTAGGATATTTTCAGAGGTGATTCTTTTCTTCCTTCTCAGTAATGCTTTTGTTTTTTTCCTTTGTTCTGAGTATTCTTTCCTGGATTCTTCTGTATTTTCTTTTATTGCCTTTAATCGGACTTCATTTCTCTTCTCCAGTTCTGCCCTGCATTCGTCGTCAAACCATGACATTTTTTTGTTATTTTGCTATCTATGGCACTGGCTGTCTTGTTCATAGCGTTCTTTATTTTATTCCATCTCTCATTGACACCGTCTACTTGGTTTTTACTGTCTAGCTCTATGTCTACTTGTTCCTCGTATCTCTTCTGTTGATTCATTGTATTTAATCTGACTGGTTGGTTTGCCTTCTTCATCTCTGTTTTGGTTCTTCACTATTGGAATTCTTTGCTCTAACTGTATAACTGTATAATGATCTGAATCTATATCTGGCCCTCTGTAGGTTCTTATATTTATGTTTTTTTTATATAAACAGTGTGTCTCAGGGAAGTGCTATCGAATAGAGTTGTACCTTTTCAATGTAATACCCTGTATATTTTAAAAACAACTATCGTTCTTTTCTGATTCTAAATATTTATGGTTTATTGTGCTCACTTTTATTAATTTAGTCAAAAACATTCATTTTAACGTATGACCTAAAATTTTGGCTCAAAATATTTATCCAGTTTTTTTTTTTGATGAAGAAATCCATATAACGCCGAGTCTGTCAAAAATAATTGTATATGCTGTACTGGATCGATTAGTAAAATACACAGATAAAATGAATATACCCAATGATAGTCAGTTTGGTTTTCGATCAGGCAGAGGAACATCCGATGCTATAGTGAGCCTTGTAGAGAACATTCAGAGAACATTAGAGAATGAATGCATACATGTTGGGGTATGTACAGATCTATCAAAAGCTTTCATTCTCGTAGAAAAACCTTTCAATTATGGTATTAGGAGGATTGCGAATGAGTTAATAAGATCTGATCTACTAAATAGAAAACAGAGAGTTTATTGTAATGGAAAAGTGAGTAATGAATTAGCAGTATGCAGAGGAGTGCCACAAGGTTCCATACTTGGGCCATTTCTGTTCATTATGTACATTAACGATTTGCCTGAACACACGAAATCCATCAATGATAGCACAATAACAACGATGTATGCTGATGATACAACTTTCAGTTTTTCTTTAAGTAAAAATAGAAGGGTTGGAAAAGAAGATATTGTTAGGACTGTTCTGCGTCATTCTGAAAAATGGTTTTCATCAAACGAATTATATTTAAACAATCAAAAAACTATAGTCTGTACATTCAGCTGACGTAGAAATTCAGATACAACACATGTAAAATTTTTAGGTGTACAGTTTGACTCACATATGACTTGGACATTGCATATTAACCAAATTGGTTCTAAGCTGGGTAGGGTAGTATATTCAATATGCAAAATTACATATATGATAGATACGGACTCTGCCCGAACAGGATAAATGGTATGTTTATATCTCTATTGAACTATGGAGCGCTTGGTTGGAGGAATGCCTCACATTATCAGTTACAGAAAATTTTTCTGATTCAAGAGGCAGCAGCTCGTAGTATTGTTCGAGCTAAGCACGATGAACACTGCCGACAAATATTCAGAAGCCTTAAAATAATGACAATACTTATAGTTATACTATATCATAATTTGTTGCATTTGAGAAAAAAACTTGTGTGATTACTGCGCTCTATATACTATTCACGGCTGCAATACACGAGCGAAAACAAAATAGTGCCTCCAAGAAATAGAATCAATGTACAAATGTACAGATATTACAATAAACTTCCTAAGAATGTTAGCAGTCTGCCGTTGGAGATTTTCAAAAGGAAGGTCAAATCAATTTTAATAGACATAGCGCCATATAATGTTGATGATTTTAAATTGTACTGCAGAAACATTTCTGTTACCTAGATTATTTCCAGTTTTCAATTTTTATATCTTAAATATATTACTCATGTTTGTATATTTATGTGTACAATTCTGGTGTGATAATTTTAATATGATGTCAAGCTTGGTATAATTTGTCATTTATATGTGTATGCGTTGTGTATGAATTTTAACTGTTTAATTGTTCGATAAATGGAATATTCGACAGATTTCAGATTTGGGTACCCGCCAAACCAACTTGTAGGTACTTTTTCTTATTTCTAATTTATACATCTTAAAGCGAAAACTTCAAAACAAAACAAATAAATGTCAACTGACAGTAAAGTAAGTAAACAAACCTTTTGTTTCCAAAAGCAACTTGATATTATTTTGTGTTTGTTAAAATTAAAGCCAATGAATTTTGTGCCAAAACTTTTAGGACATACGTTCGTATTTGTATAGTTGTAACGAAGGATCAAGCTGAGAACATATACGAGTAAGTCACGAAAAACTACGTCACTCGTTTTCATTGTTCTGAATGTCTGTCGGTCTGTCTTCTAATCCTTGGCCCCTCTAAAACGAAACAACCGCTTGGATTGTGACATTAGCTTACTAGTGTTCCAAGGACGGAAAACAGTTGTATAATGTAACATCTGAAATTTTTCCCGCGGTTTTCATGTCGATAGTCCCCCATATTTCTCTGGCCAATCGAAACCACATCTACATGTGTTGAAAAAATCTTCTTTATATTCTTAACAATAAGTAGCCCATATTTCTCTGGCCAAGCGAAACCACATTCACAAGTGTTGAAAAAATATTATTTATACTTTTTACAATAAAGAAGATTTTTTCAACTCATGTCGTTTCGATTTATCAGAGAAATATGGGAGATTAAGGATTTGTATGTTTCGAAAATCTTGGCGACTGAGCCACAGGCGAAAAACAAAAACGTTTGTTGACTTTTAGAAATCCTTGGCCATTTTTTAAATTCTTTTTAGGCTACATATGGGGGTGGAGCTTGCCCAGGTGGTAATGCTACGCACCTGGAAGAAATAAGTATTTCACACATAAGTTTACTTGTCCTTAAGACTTAAAATGATGTAAATATATTCAATGCCTACGTCAAACGCAACGAATATAGCTAATAAACCTGTTTTGAATTGACCGCTGACGCTAGCGAGGTTACGACTCTCTAATACAATGCACAACTTTGATATGTAGGTCGAAATTCGGACACTATGTAGAATGGTCAATGTTTTAAGAACGTGCCCTCATGTATAACGTCCCATAAATAGATTTTCCCAAAATGTATTTGTTTATGAGTAATATTCCGTCCACACATGGATGAACCTCCCTGTATATTCCCCCACGCACAAACATTTGGTTTTTGTCGTGTTGTGTATGTTTATTGAGGGACATGTTTTTTTTGCGTCTAAATTTTATTCTTCCTTCAATAAACATTGTTATATCATTATTGTCCTTCGAAAAAATATCCGTATAGGCATTACTCATTCTAACCAGATCGCATTATTGTATATCAAAAGTCTTCCGCCTTTTTCAAATAATTGCACAGCGGTGATAAAATCGAAGTTTATCGGCTCAAATTATAAATTATTAAGCACTGAACATAGTATTTTATAGACCAAAGAGTACATATTATTATGCCTAATTCATTATTGGCAGTATTTTAATAAGCCGAACGTTTGTTGCATTACCTACTTTTCCCAAGTGTCTAGGATTAACGGACACTGGTTTTATAAATAGTCCCGTCATTTTAGTACACTAGTGAGATAGATTAGTATAATGGGGTATTTGTTTCAATTTTTATTCGTCGAGATATCATTTTACGTTCCTCTAAAAATGTATATTTTGAGCGTTTTCACTTTTTTCTATGAAAGAGAAGTGCAAAACTTGCACCCAAGGTGGAAAACTTGCCCATTGACAGTTTAAACGTCAAGTTTTGCACCGAAGCCGTGACCTCCGTAGTTCCAGAATTATACCGCTGGAGTTTTTACCGAAAAAATTTGTTTGAATTTGTTACAAATGCGTACCCTGAAACTTGAAATCCACTGACATCAGAGCCGGATGTTCTTGAGGATTTTTGATCAAAAAAAAAAATTGGTGAATAGTAAACTAAAATTTCAGTTTGACCGGGAACTACTTTCATCAATATTTGGAAACCATTAATACTCGAATATTCGGCCCAAAGAGACTTCTGATCAAACTTGCATAGATTATGTAATGCTAAAATATCAACCAATTTGACCAGAATTTATTATCCATGAGGATTGTAATGATTCCATACCATTAAGAAATATGTTCGAAAATCCCGTATATGAGTCAAATCGGCATTATAGGGACTACTAGATTTTTAACCAATGGCCAATGAATTCGTAAAATCATGTTGGTGAATATCGTAAGCTCATATCTTGTTTGAAAGCATTAACAACCGGAACAACCTGTAACCGTTGATATTATAGTTTAGAACCATAGTACAACTAAAACTTTCAATCATATTTTTTTACACAGAAACAGCCACGACTTTTACATTGGTGTGGTGAACAATACAATGATAATAATAATAATAATAATAATAATAATAATAATAATAATAAAATGTCGGCAAATTTGACTAGAAACCATTTGCCATAAGGAAAGTATCATCTCCTTTTGTATAGTAAAATATTTCGTTGCATTTGAGGATAATCTGGTTCGTGAACCACCATGCCAAGAATGCTAGTAGTGGACAAGCGTTTAGCTTACCATGTAAGACATTCACATTAGCATATTTAAGCTTCTAATTTTCGTCTAATTGGACTGGTCTATGATGGAGCAGACCACCAATAAAATATAAATGCACAATTATAAAACCCATTATTCAATTATAATTAATTAACGTAATTTATAGAACATGCCGAAAGTAGCGTTATTTACAGCTTTAGCGGATTTTTTTAATTATTCCTTATTGATACAGATGCGGATTTAGTCTTTGATCATCATGCAAAACATGAATAGAAGCAATATTTTTTAGGAAATTGTAAGGTTACCGGTTGAGCAAGGTCACAGATTTTAGAACCAGGTGTACTAAGTTCGTAGTTCGTTTCTGGCGGTTTTTGTTCTATTTTCAAATACTTTTAGAGTCTGAAATTGAAGAGCGTGCAATTTCAATTTGTTATTAATGCCTGATTTTACTAAGCAAAATTGAGCGTAGCGCACAAACTTAATCAATGAGAAGGCATTTTTCAGGTAATGGATCTATTGAATATATACTAAGTGACATATAAATCCGAACACCCAGTTTAAATGGTTTTATTTTAATAAAAGTTGGTGAATGTATTTATCTTACTGTAAATAACAAGTGAAAAAATTTTCAGCCTTATCAGTTGGACATTCCGGTTTTTATACTGCTTTTTTTTAATTCACTAACGCTCTAAAAATGAATATTTCAGCCGCAGTAAAGAATCAACGATGGCGGATTTTGGTTCTTGACATCCTTTACGATGGGTTACGATGCCTAGAGTACGGAGACCTGTACGATTTCGTCAACTTAGTGAGTTTGATTGGGGCCGTATAGTGGGACTTTGGGAAGCTGGACCTTCTTTTCTGGCAATTGCAGTTAGAGTGCAAAGAAGTGTAGACGCTGTGGTTAGGTGTTGTCAGGCATGGCTTCGAGAAGGCCGTACGCAAAGAGCGAGGGGCACTGGACGCCGCCGTAGAACAACAGACCGTGAAGATCGCCGCCTAAGATTATTGGCCTTAAGGGATCGTTTCTCCACTACCAGGTCCATTGCAAATGAATGGTTTGCAGAACACGGAAGACCTATTGGCATGCGAAGTGTTTACCGACGAATGAGAAGTTTTGGCTTGTTTTCATACCGGCCACACTTGGTCCTCCCTTTAACTCGAGAACACCGACGTAATCGCCTTGAGTGGTGCAGACAACGGTCACTCTGGGATCAGGAATGGAACAGTATTGTCTTTAGTGACGAGTCTCGATTTTGTTTAGGCATGCACGATGGTCGTGCCAGGGTTAGAAGGCGACGTGGTGAAAGGAGGAATCCACAGTTTTTTGTTGAAAGACATGTTCATCACACTGTTGGAGTTATGGTTTGGGGAGCTATAGCTTATGGTTCCAGGTCACCTTTAATCTTCATCAGAGGTAACATGAACGCGCAGCGTTATATCCACGAGGTTCTAGAACCCCATCTTTTACCCTATCTTGACACCCTGGCAGATCCAACTTTCCAACAAGATAATGCCCGACCACATGTTTCAAGAGTCACAATAGACTTCTTTCAACATAATGATGTCACATTGCTACCATGGCCACCAAGATCTCCCGACTTATCCCCAATTGAGCACGTGTGGGATATGATGGGTAGGAGATTGCTCAATTTGCAACGTCCTCCTCAGACTCTAGAAGCACTTCGAGAGGAGTTGGTGGTTGCCTGGAATGAGATACCACAGGAGGACATTGACCACCTAATCAGAAGCATGTCTAGGCGCGTTGGAGAATGCGTAGCACATCAGGGTGCATCCACACATTATTAAAGGTCAAAGGGCTTTAAAGCAGTGCAATCATTTTGAAATTTTTATCATTTACTTATTAAGCTTCATTAAGTACTTATACAAAATTTTATTAAAATAAAACCATTTAAACTGGGTGTTCGGATTTATATGTCACTTAGTATATGTATAGTCGATTTCTTGTAAAATATTTGTTAGAGAAAAATTATACAATTTCTGTAAGATGGGCCCCTCATTCCCATATTAAATCAAGAATTAACTCATAAATCGTCTGGTCTAGCTACAAAAACCTATCTTTACATTTGAGGCCGGATGCAAAGCTTGGGACTATGAGACACTCTCCAGGAATCAAAATATAAAAAGTACCTCTTATCCCTGATCAGATAACCTAACCTTATCAGCTGATGCGGCTGACAAAATATGTTCAAATCAAATCCTCGGTGATCTGTACCCAGATCAACCGAAACGAATGTCTTCTTGGGAGGCGCGGATCTAGAAAATGGTTTCGCAGGGTCCTCCGGAGGTCCATAAAAAAAATGCTGGGGGAGACCCAGATTTATGTTTAGGAGGATGCCTGTCTCGAGGGGGGTATCGTTGATTGAAAATTGAAAAACATGCAGTTTTTTCGAACTCTCATATGTGTGCGGATCCCCTGGACACCCCTCTGGGTGTGCCATCTCTCAAAAATAGATGAACGTTGATGTTAGTCATTGAAGTAAGTTGGCACAAAATATTTATCAGATTCTTTTTAATGCAGAAATTTATTTAAACACTAACTAGTCATCATAAATTTCAACTCAATACTTAACTAAACTGTACTATCGAATTATATGGAGTGGCCCATTCTGTTCTACCAGACGCAACTTTCTTCAAATTTCTCACATGAGGTCCTGGACGGAATTCAGATGAATTTCTCTCAGTTTTTCGGAAATTCGTCATCTTAATTGTTCTTCATCTTGGACAGCCTAGACAGTATAGCCCAAAAATCCTCTA
Organism: Acanthoscelides obtectus; assembly: GCA_963669975.1. Taxonomy (NCBI): domain Eukaryota; kingdom Metazoa; phylum Arthropoda; class Insecta; order Coleoptera; family Chrysomelidae; genus Acanthoscelides; species Acanthoscelides obtectus. The sequence continues at coordinate 104,861,245 of CAVLJG010000003.1, read as the reverse complement.
TTGGGCGAGCCTGCCGCAAGTTTGGACGATTATCGTTTTTGGAAACAAAAGGTAGGTTGTGTTGTCATGGTCATTAGCATGAAGTTCGTGGACAAATTGAAGCAATTTGAACAGTTAATTGTAACTCGGTTCAACTGAAATGTATTAATTGTATTTCTGCCAAGAATCCCTGACTTGGGACTTAGATAAATGTTGTCATTATAAGTCAAAGTTGAAGGAACATAAAAAGCTTCTTTTAGGTACAGAATAGCAATTAAATGATAGTATTATCAGAACTGTTATTGATAATGTTGAATATGAAGAGAATTTTACAATATACTATCAAAATGTTAGAGGTTTGAGTACCAAAACAAATGCGCTTCTAAATGTGACTTATGCTTATACTCACGATCCCCTTGCATTGAGGAAGACTTGGTTGGATAACAGTATCTTTGATGCTGAATTGATTAGTAGTGATTATAATATTTTTGAGTGTGATCGGAACTTTGAAGCTACCGATATCAGCAGAGGTGGTGGTGTGCTATTAGCCACCAGAAAGGCGTATAAAGTGAAACAAGTTGATTTCAACTATACACGTTATCTTTCTGCCATTGATATCGTTGGCGTCAAATTACAACTTTTTAGATCAACAGTGTACATCATTCTCGTCTACGTATATATACCACCTATTTTATCAGCTCCTACATATGATCTTCTATTTTAGTAGATATTTCTGTTAGATTTTCTTAACGCTGATAATCTCATTATCTTAGGTGATTTCAGTGGGCCTTCGAACATTAACTACATCAATGACAACACTTACAGTAATAACTATACTAAGTGACATATAAATCCGAAAACCCAGTTTAAATGGTTTTATTGTAATAAAATTTTGTATAAGTACCTAATGAAGCATAATAAGTAAATGATAAAATTTCAAAATGATTGCACTGCTTTAAATCCCTTTGACCTTTAATAATGTGTGGATGCACCCTGATGTGCCACCAACTCCTCTCGAAGTGCTTCTAGAGTCTGAGGCGGACGTTGCAAATTGAGCAATCTCCTACCCATCATATCCCACACGTGCTCAATCGGAGATAAGTCGGGAGATCTTGGTGGCCATGGTAACAATGTGACATCATTATGTTGAAAGAAGTCTATTGTGACTCCTGCAACATGTGGTCGGGCATTATCTTGTTGGAAAGTTGGATCTGCCAGGGTGTCAAGATAGGGTAAAAGATGGGGTTCTAGAACTTCGTGGATATATAATGCTGCGCGTTCATGTTACCTCTGATGAAGATTAAAGGTGACCTGGAACCATAAGCTATAGCACCCCAAACCATAACTCCAACAGTGTGATGAACATGTCTTTCAACAAAAACTGTGGATTCCTCCTTTCACCACGTCGCCTTCTAATCCTGGCACGTCCATCGTTTATGCCTCAACAAAATCGAGACTCGTCACTAAAGTCAATACTGTTCCATTCCTGATCCCAGAGTGACCGTTGTCTGCACCACTCAAGGCGATTACGTCGGTGGACTCCAGTTAAAGGGAGGACCCAGTGTGGCCGGTATGAAAACAAGCCAAAACTTCTCATTCGTTGGTAAACACTTCGCATGCCAATAGGTCTTCCGTGTTCTGCAAACCATTCATTTGCAATAGACCTGGTAGTGGAGAAACGGTCCCTTAAGGCCAATAATCTTAGGCGGCGATCTTCACGGTCTGCTGTTCTACGGCGCCGTCCAGTGCCCCTTGCTCTTTGCGTACGGCCTTCTCGAAGCCATGCCTGACAACACCTAACCACAGTGTCTACACTTCTTTGCACTCTAACTGCAATTGCCCGAAGTCCCACTATACGGCCGCTATCAAACTCACTAAGTTGACGAAATCGTACAGGTCTCCGAACTCTAGGCATCGTAACCGATCGTAAAGGATGTCAAGAACCAAAATCCGCCAACGTTGATTCTTTACTGCGGCTGAAATATTCATTTTTAGAGCGTTAGTGAATTAAAAAAAAGCAATATAAAAACCGGAATGTCCAACTGATAAGGCTGAAATTTTCTTCACTTGTTATTTACAGTAAGATAAATACATTCACCAACTTTTATTAAAATAAAACCATTTAAACTGGGTGTTCGGATTTATATGTCACTTAGTATATTACTAGCATTCTATTACATATTTGTGAATTTCCTATCCGTTAAATGGCATAGACTTTTCGGATAGTGTAACCATGAAATAAATAAATATCACCTTTCGGCACCCCCTCCAACCAACTAGTAGATAATTTTTCTTATTTCTAACTTATACGACAGGTTAAAGCAAAAATAGATGTCAACTGACAGTAAATTAAGTAAGCAAACTTTTGTTTCCAAAGGCAACTTGCTATTATTTTGTGTTTGTTAAAATTGAAGCCCATGAATTTTGTGCCAAAACTTTAAGGACATAATTCGGACATACAAGCGGAAATCACATTACCCGGGTGTCACCTACAAGTGGTCTTCAACCTCCGTTAACGGAAACGTCATAAAAAGAAGAAGAAACATAAAGTGCTTAGTACTTTTCACCGTTAAATGACAAATTAATAGTGGCGCCAGTTGATGACACACCACAATAACAGTCATATTTCAAAGGCACTGATTAACCGGATCGCACAAAGGGTCATCAATCATCGAAAAGGAGTCATTGGCGCGGAAGACGGTACTCGGCAATCGGTTGCCTGCGCGCCGCCGTAACATCTTCGAACGGAGAAGAAAAAACGAAGAAAGGCGCGTCATCTTCAAATTGCTGCGAAGGAAATACCGTAAGAGGCATTTAATTGTCATTGCGACGACGGCTTTGCTAGGTGCGAGATATTTTATAGGTGCGAATGGATTTGTATCAATAGAGTGGATATAGCTTAAGATAATGTATTATAAAAAAGCATTAGTAAAAAGCTTGGATATACTAATTTAGCTCAAAGGTTTATTAGTATAATAGTTGTCACGTCCAATCTTATTTTTCTTTTTCTTCTTGTTCTGCGACTTTTACCGTCATAGTATTGTTGTCTTTTTATTTCATAACATTTAGTTCTTTTTCGGTCATAGCTTACTTAATGTAGGTTTCACAATCAAACGCCGATCTTTTATTTTCTGCCCCTGGAAACCACTCTGTGATTCTTTTTGGCATCCGTTAATATGGACATACAACTGAGACGTCAAGTTGCAAAACCGCCCTACACATTTTTTAAATAAATTGGGATAGTAAATAATATTTATGGTAGACCTTGAATCTTCATAAATACAGCCACAAAGTGCAACAAAAGCCGCTTCTTCCTATTTAAAATTGAGTATAAAAATGAGTAACTGCGGCAAAATCCGTCTTATCCGTTGATATACTTTCATTGTGATTACGGTTACACTTAACACTAGTGTGATGTTACTGCAACCTTATTCATATAACGTGTACGATAGAGAATTTCATAATTTTGGAAACCCAGTACTTACTGCATGAAAATAGGGAATCGCCATCGCAGAAGAAGAAACTGATTTACGAATTTAGATTTTTTTTTGTCATACGTTCATACGGAGTTTTATTTTTGTTTCATACCTATATAAGCTTTATTATTTTTATAATGACAATATGTTACCAGAGAACTATTTTTGCTATTGAACATTGTTTAATGCTGTTCGTTTAATTTTATTAAAAAATCACAAATACAGTGTGGCCCATCCATGTGTGGACGAAATCTTACTCATAAACAAATACATTTTGCGAAAATCTATTTATGGCAGGTTATACATGACATTTGAGGGCACATTTCTAAAATATTGGCAATTATACAGGGTGTCCCAATCTTGACCTACATATCAAAGTTGTGATTTTTTAAATAGAATAACCTCAAATTTTATTGCATTTTTCGATAAACCAATTCAAAGGAAGAAGATTGATATAACATACTATGGGTAATTAGCTACTGAGACGTAAGGTGTTTTGTCCAGAAAAACCGTCCACTTCGGCAACCCCTCAATCCGCGATTTTGAAATTTGTAGTGCTGAATTTTGTATAAAAAAAAACTTCACACCTCGGCTTTTATCTTGTTTGTTACTTTTCCGAATTTTCATTTTGTTTGGATTCAATTTTTGATAAGTTTATAAGATTTGATACAGATAAAATCTTTTAATAGAACAACACACCAAAATTAAGGAAAAAAATCACATCATCTCTGGACACAAAAGACAAACAGTGGGCTATTTCCGTAAGTGTATAGGTTTGACATGAAAACTATTAACAATCGGAACAGTATAAATCAGCTTCAAGCGTAATAGAGAAAAGCAACTATAACAACAACATAAACAAACAACAATCACTACTCAAGACCTAATTTACAAAAACTGCTCGAAAATATCTCCACCATGTTGAACACACAGCTGTAGTCTTTGGATAAATAACCGTTGCACATCCCTCAGCATGTGTTCCCTTATGTTTAGAAAAGCATCCATAATCCTTTCCTTCATATTTTCCTGGGTAGGTGGTGGATATCTATAAACATCTTGCTTAACGTAGCTCTACAGAAATAAATCCATCGGTATCATATCTGGTGACCTAGGAGGCCAAGATATAGGCCCATCACGACCGATCCAACAAGACATGCTAAAAAAGCAAAGGCAAATGCTCAGACAAAAAATTCAAGTATTCTGTACTTGTTAATCTGTTGTCGAAAAAGAAGGGCCCGATAACTTGTCTGTCAATAACTCCTCCCCAAACATTCAAGCTCCATTTATTTTGGAAATCTATTTGCCTAACCCAGTAAGAGTTTTCCGTCGCATAATAGTGCATGTTATGCCTGTTGACAACACCTATACTGTTAATGTTGCCTCATCGCTAAAATAACCTTATCCAGAAAAATAGTGCCTTCACTCACTTTATTTAGCATTATTCTACTAAACTCCATTCGAGCTGCGAAATACTGAGGACGAATGCCTTGATACAAGCAGAGGAGATATGGATGGTACTTATGGTTGTGAATAATCCTTTGGACAGAAGTTCTGCATATATGAGTTTCTGCTCCAATGTTTTCAGACGTGGATATCGCATATTAGGGTACCGTTGCTTATAAATGCGAGATGCTAGGAAACTATTACTACACCACATTCACCATTTCTTCTTTAGAAAAATTCATTTTCAAACACGTTTTTATTATATTATATATATATATATATATATATATATATATATGAGTATTTGAATGTATTGCGAGGGCCATTTTCATTTTCCATCATATCACGCGGCGACCGTTCATCCTCACAAAATCTTGGCCAATCTTTCACTGCACCGCCATTACGTTTTACGACTCTATCAGCATTGGATGTGTGGTTATACTACCTTGTTGTCGCCAGGTCAATGAGCAAACTCGCGGACTGTAAAGTGCGCTCAGTAGTTCGGATTTTAAACGCAAAAAGTTCCTCCTTCTGAAGCTCCTCCCCAGCAGCTTGTTGAATCAGGCACACTATGCTGCTCTTTAGAGGCATCGTTCTGCTTCGTGACAACATCATAGCAACATCAGACTTTCAGCAACATCAGACTTTCATCTTTTTCCAAAACTTAAGGAATTCCTTGGTGGTTGTAAAACTAGTAAAGGCAGCCTTTTTTTGACGACAGGATTCAAAAGCATTCAGTTTAGTGACTTTTAGAGGGGTCGAATTGTCGGGTTGCGTGAAGCCGGTCTATCGATAAGAGAAGTTTCTAGGAGGACCAAAAGATCCTTACGTAGTATACTCTTTCTCTTGCATTTGGGAACATACTATAAATACTATAACTGTTTAACCTAGAATTACAATGATATATTCCAATCAGTGTCGAGTTCCTCATATCCATGTCACTCCTATCCCGTGTAACTTTTATCAACTGAACCGATTTTCATCAAACATAGCTAAGAACTATTCCAATAAAAAATTCTCAAATCCGTTTATCCGTTGGGAAGTTACGATGCCACAGACAGGTTCCGCGTTACACTTATAGCATTTGGTATCAGGAGTTGAAAACACGTCTACATTATCTATACAGGTTAGTCCTTACGGGTAACAACGGGGAGAGTTTCAGAAATTACGTAGAATGACGCGTGCTACCAAATAAGAGGATTCATGCTTTACGTACATGTGCTACAGAAGTACTGCATGCTTCTTATGTAGACAGCCTGTACTACCAAAATAAGTGTCAACTGTAATTCACTCGATAGGTCACGTCACAATCATTAAGATCGTATACGGCTGCATGAGACGTTTTCGGAAGAGATTTCCTAAAGTCGGGGTTTATGTGGATGTGTACCGCTATGAGGATGACGGTCAGAGCGATAACTATGGTGGTGTTAAGACAAACCGACTGTGTAGCAGGTCAAAAAACAGGACCTAGACAAATCATAAGAAGTCGTCAGATGGGAAAGAAGTTACGTAGGGCATGACATAGGCTTTGTCATATGAAAAAAGCTATATTTTGATATTTAAAATAATATCTGCCGTATTGAATACACTACAACATATGCAAGGAACAATCGTCCATCCAGAGCTTCCATTGCTTCTCATCGGCTTGTCCTTGGGTGCAAACTTGCAGTTTTTTAGTTGTGACTTCGCAAACGGAAAAAACTAAATTCATCTGGCATCAAGTCAGGGCTATATGGTGGATAATCCAGCACTCAGATTCCGAATTATTTAAGAAAAACTGTTAACTGAGCGCGATGCGCCGGTGCGTTGTGGATGTTAAAACACCAACAACTAATTCTCATAAATGACGCTACGGTATCTCATTTCATCTCGGCTATATTGTTGTATGCGAGAATATAACATAGTATAAGGATACCTACCTTTATCTATAATCAATGTTAGAATAGTCTCAACCTACTTGGAACAGATTTGTGATAAATTGCATATAGCTTCCATGATTTTTTTATTTTTGTCCATGTAACGTAGATACATGAAAAAAAGTCTCTGCAAAGATTCTTTCCGGATAAATCTTTTATTTTACCTTCGCCAGATGTATAAATACGAAAACGAAACAGGCACCTAATAATACGAGGATCAGAAACTTTTTAATAATAGGATGTCTTTCACTGATGCCAAAGATGCAACTTATAGAAGCTCCTAACCCCTACTACACACAATATTCAGCACCTCCAAAAAATCTCTTAAAATGAACAGAAATCTCTGGACCTGCAAAATACGAAATCTGAACGATTTCAATTTTTTGTTTTTTTTTTTACTAAAAGATCAGTTTTCAAAACCTACACAGCTTTGTAGCGAATCCGTGGCATTGAAATCCGAACTATGATTTCCGAGTTATAGAGTGACAAGAACAGACAGACACATATACCGAAAGACCGACAGGACGACCGAACTGAGTGCCATGGCTTTTCATGACGTACGTGTCATCCAAAAAATACAATATTTGATCTTCAAAAGTCTTTGTCAACTGGCTAAGAAAGTTAGTAAAAGCTTGATAATGTAAATAGATTGTGAAAATTTGAAGTATTACTTCTTAACTAAGACATTTACTTTAAGGTTTCAGAGATTTGAAATATGGATAGAAAGGCAAATAGTAGCATTGCGCAGTTCTTGAATAGACATTCCATGATTTCCATATATGCGAACCATTCTCAAATCCTTGTCAACTGATTTTCTTCGTTTAATAGGCTACTTTTAAAACAAAACTCTAATAAAATCGAAAGTTTTACATACCGCGTAACCTTTGCGAGCGAAACTATAAATTATAGTCAGGAAAAACTTATTAATTTACATAAAACACAAGAGACAGATACGCCAAAGTTGGTACAAGCACACTAATGAAACCATTTCATTGCTCTAATTGGCATCAATAAATAACCGCGTTGCGACTATAACATTGTACATAGAACAAACAGCCAATCGATGGAATTTTTACCATAAATCTTTTTTTTTTCTTATCCGTGAGAGGACGGGAGGTATGCATATTGATATCGCTGTGACTGCAGTCTCCTGCCCCCTGGAGAGAATATATGTGTTTTTTCGATGGAGACTATAAAGATGCATAAAAACGGCGCTTTGTAGTATTAAATATTGTTGCGCTATACCATGCTATACAAATAACAAGGTACGGTGCATACATATAATGTGATTGAAGATATGTATTAATAAAAAATTCACTGTTTGAGATGTAACATGTATTAAGTAAGTATTTTTAAAAAGAAGTTGACACAAATCATAGATATCAGAGATGAGAAATATGGTCGCTCAGGGTCAGGCTGAAAAAGCCCCAGGCCAAAGGAAAATTCGGGACCTTGCTTCTGAGACGAGGCGCGAAGGGGGACGTGGAGGATATACTCATGCTATTTTTTATTGGATATTTCGTTTGGTTTTTGAGCATTTGGTGGCCCCTTATCGGAACCCTGGGCGCGGACCTCGTGTCCCCATAGGGAAAGACGGAATAGAGTAGTGAAGAAGCAGAAGAAGAAAACAAACCTCTACTTTGTTAGGGTAAAGACGGAATAGTGCCTTAGTGCCGTGATCTTTGGGTTACTCGCTTTTTTGTAAGAACAGATATCTCAAAAAAGCCTTTATCGCTATGGTTGAAAAAAGATCGTTCTTTTGTCCTAAACGAACATATAACTAAAAAATCTTTGTTATAAATCCTTTTTACTGGATGTTCTTTTTTATTAGTCACTTAGCATAAAATAGGCTTAAGAGTGTTTATGTTTTTGAAAGAGCAAGTCAAATGCAACACAAAAAGCAAAATTCGTGGTTCATATTACAACTGATGTTTAATAACATAAATATTTACACAGCTTTTTTTATTTCAAGTGAATGGACGTATAAGAACTATATGCATTATGCAAAATGAACAATTATTTTTTTCAACAACTCAATTATGGTTACGTTTATTATACCCTGCATCACAATCTCGTTGAATATGCTTGAAGTATACAAAATGAGGAAAGTAAAATCACTCGAAAAAAACTTTCCATGTTCGGATGGTGACGACAACCTTCCCAGAACACATACCTTAGAGATACTTCGGGTGGTATCTCCACATTTGACGGCTTGACACACCGGCTGTTTCTGCTGAAAGTCACACAGCGTTAATAGCCTAAGCTATCTGGACATGTCACAGTGGTCTAGAATGCCAAAAGGGTCGCAAAAATTACGTTTTGTACGGTATTTATTAGATAATCAGTAAAACTGTGTTTTTTGGTCTCTGATTTCAACTCCGGGGCTACTTTGGCTATATAAAGAAGTTTGAGTGACTTCAAGGTCATATCAAGGACACGAGCAGTTAACAACATATCATTTAGGTACTTCGGCACGTATCTTGAAAAGTGACATTATGTCGGTTTTTCTACAAGATGTCAACTTAGCACTAGCTCTAATGTGATGTAACATCTGCTTATTGGAGGTCTAAGCTATAAGGAAGCGACAGTGCGTAGGTGCATAGTGAGGATCTGTGTGCTAATAATCTGTGTTGATGATAATTCCATTGGTTTCGCTGTCTCAAATACATTTATTTGAGATGTATGCAAAGCTAAAAATGTATTTCCACTTTTTCTTATTCAACTTGGAAATATATACATATGTAAATTTGCTGAATTTCAAAAAAGAGATTCAAGCAAAGAAATTCCCTGGTTGGTGAAGTATATTGAAACTAACAGGTGAGAAAATACATACAGGAATATTTATGAAACGTAAAAAGTTATTACATTTTACATTAATTTTTATTTCCAGATACTTAAATTTTATAGAAGTTTATTTCACCATGTCAAGTAGAAAAATAGTAGAAATCAGCGCCTAGATGTAAGACAGTGTGAAAATGTTTTCTATATAATGCGTCATTCCTAAGTTTTCTGTGTTGTGGCTTAATAACACACAAGGCCGGCGCGGAGTTGATTTCGTGTAATGCTTCTCAGAAAAAAAAGAAACGGAGAAAATCGTAATGTATAACTTTGAACATAACCTCTCTTCAGAAAGGACAACACAAATAAGCCGTCTGGCACAGCTAGTAGATATATTTCATGGACAGTATATTCAATAATAATTCTCTCACAGAGGAATATCACTGATTTTATACATATGCAGACCAATACACACAATCATCCAGATGTGATCTTGCTACTCTGCTACTCAACCACATATCTACTCAGAGTATACTCTACAATCTCGGCATTCTGCAACCAACAAAGCATGATGGGGAACTGAATTGCGGCTTGCAGGTTGCAACGAGTTGACATTTTGTCGTTATTTTTATTCAGGTTGCGTATACGGCCACTGAGAGTTCAATCAGTCACTACGTCACTTGAAGGTCATTTCAGGAACCAATTCAAAATAAATCTGACATTTGTGTCCAGACGCGTTTCATACAAATTAAGAATGTGCAAACAACGAACGACTTTTTAAAAAAGCGACTTTATTTAACAGAAGACGAATGAGTACTGGTCACCTTGGTTTACATGCATCTCTTACTTATAACCTACGCTAGAACAAAGGAATCGAAAAGTGCAAACCTAAGCAACTCTACATATTAGATCATCATCATAGCAGTGCCGTAATTCCTCCCTCTTCAAGAAGATTGAACCTCCTGGTTCAAAGGAAAAATCTGGTTAAGTTCAATGTCATTTTTGACTGATTGATTTTTTGGTTCTTTTTGCTTCAAAAGAGAGAGCAATTGTTTTTTTAAACAAAGTATAATTACAATAAATGTTAAAATACATAAAATAGTTACAATGCTAAACGTGGACGTTTTGTGTGAAAAATCTAAATTTTTTAATTTATCGTGTAATAAAACATTATTCAATTGTATGTCCGAATAACCCTTTACATCAGTATTTTCAAATAACATATTTTTATCATAGTTCACCATAATGTTAGGTATGTATAAAGGTTTCGAAATATCAGAAATCTTCAAATACTCAGTATGATCAATAAATGTTTTACAGTTTAAGCTGATAATAAAAGACGAATCAATTTCTTTTCTTTCTTTGGTACAATCTTCATATACTGGAATATTCTTGTTAGTATTCACTAAATAGTTATCATGTTTTAATTGAATTACTTCTGAAAATGAACCTTTTGCCAAGAATGTACAATTTTCAACTTTAAGTAAGTTACAACTGGAATGGATTAGTATAGTACAGTAAAAATATTTATTACTGAATAATTTGCATTCATCACAAAAATGTATAGTTTCATTTTCGATAATATTTTTATGTTTCAATACCAGAATATTATTTTGGTGTATAATGGGGTATATATTGGAATATATAAAGTTACCAGTAACTGTTGGTATGTGAAGAACAAATATGATTTCTTCTTCGAGGACTATAATACTTAATTCACATAATTCGAAAAATTCAAAATTGTGCAGTTTATCAAGTGGGAGAAGTTCATTTTTGTCAAATAGATCACTTAATAACGAATGGATATAATTAATTTCAGTCTTACTCAGCTGTAAGAGATTTATGCCCTGATTTGTGCTCAGGTTAATGGTTAACAGTAAGTGTGATAAATAATTAGAAAATCTTTGAATAATTATTATCTCATTCAAGACATACTGAGAATTAGCGTATTCGCTATGCAATTTGTTGAGGTTATCCAAATTATCTCTCAAATTTTTCTTTATAATTAAAGTGTTATTTTCAAACCTGTCTTGTAATTGTTTTGCTACAGAGACGGTTCGGGAATTTTGTAATGATAAATTATCTTGATTTTCCTTCAGAATTTTCATATTTGCCATTATTTCGTCTAGATCAGATTGATCTAAATTGCCTGAAATATATTTTATGACGGAACCAAGACCATTAAATAATCCACGCTTAACTCGTTTAAATTTTAACATTTCATATTTGTCTAAAAGCAAATTGTATTCATGTTCAAGTTGTGTCATCAACGTATCATCTATTCTTTGTTTTGCAAAATAGACATTTGACGTTATTTGCTTGATATTTTCATTAATGAGAGTGAGATTTATATGAAAAAATGTCTTATGGTACGCTTTTAGTAGATAGGCGTTACCTAGCTCTTGCTTAAAATATGGTGCTTTATTCTCGATCAGCTGGATCTCTAGGCCGGCTAGTTGAAGGGCCTGGATTAGGATCCTGAAAGTTAGAAATTTTGCGTTGCGGTTTCACTCTATTCAGTCTATGCTTTTTTCCTTTAGTGCGCAAATTAATATGGACATTTTCTTGTTCGTAAGAGGTCTCTTTAGAATACAGGGGTTTTGTTTTATGTGAACGATCTAATGCAGATTTAAGATATACTGGACCTTCTAAGGTTGGAATTTCCTTATTTCGATTTTGATTAATTTTTTCTAGTCTTTCCGTTGCCTTATCTAGTACACGGTTCGATAGTTCTTCATAAAAAGGTAGTAATTCTCTGTACCGTTTCTCGTTATATTCATCATATAATTTTGTGGGGGTATCGATCAAATGTTTATTCAAATCGTCGTAAGGACCGTATAATAATGAAAATGGGGTATATGTGGTCGTAGAATGGACACTTTGGTTATAAATTAAGATAGCTGTCGTCATTAGATCAATAATCGAATCGATTTTATTTTGCTGACGTAAAATTTTGAGTTTTTCTTTCAAGGTACTATGAAATCTTTCAAGAGGTGATAATGATGAGGGGTTACCTACACTAGTAACATGACATTCAATTTTGTGCATATTACAGAATTCTTTTATAACTTTTGTGTTAAGTTCACCAGGATCAAAAGTTATTTTGTCAGGATAATTGTGATGGGAAAAGAAGTGTCTGATTTTGTTTAATATTTCGTTAGATAATTTTGATTTTAAATTGTAGGCCTGGGCATATTTACTAAATAAATCAACAAATGTTAAAAATATTTGTTGTTCGACTTGAAAAATATCTAGAAATATATGTTCAAATGGTCTTTTGGCTATTAGAGGTCCTTCCATAGGGAGTTCGATTGGTCGTCTTTCGTATTTTGATGTCAAACAAGTATTGCACTGATTAATGTAATTTGATATTATTTTTTTCATATTTGGAGTGAATGCTTTTTTCTTGAAATGGCTGTAAGTTTCATTGATACCATTATGCGTTTGGCTATGATAGAAAGACAATTGTTCTGTAAATGAGTCTTTTAGTAGGTATATAGGCTTATAAGAAGCTTTAACAAATCTTATACCGCTGTTCGAAAAATACTGTTCTAAAAGTTCGTTAAGTTTAAATTCTAAAAGTTGATTTTCATACCAAATACCATAAGTATGATCGGGCTGAAGATATTCCTTCATGAATTTCAAAAGTTGCTCTGTTTCAGATCCACTTCGGACTGTTACCATTAAAGTTCCATTGCAAGACTTTGTTATTTTGTACTGATTTTTTAACTGAAAATGTATTCGATTTTTGAAAAAATAAAAATTCTTTTCTTGATACAATATATGATTGATAGGATTTTGTGCAGATGAATGTCGAGTAACATCAGATTGCTCAACAATTTTGAGTCGTTCATCTAACGGCATTTCATCTAATAAATCAATTAAAGGTAAATTATCTTCATTCAAGATTTCATCAAGTTCTTGGGTTGTTAACTCTTCTACAGAATCTACTTGTGGTAAAATGGATAAAAGATCGTCATCCTCTAAAGCGTTAATTTCAATTCTACTGAGCGCATCGGCTACAACATTGTCTTTGCCTTTTTTATATTTAATTGAAAAATTATATTCTTCTAACTGAAGCTTCCATCTAATCAATCGCTGATTGGGCACTGATAAAGAACTCAACCAAACTAGGGGCTTGTGATCACATTCGATTAGAAAATTTTGACCAAATAAATAAGGACGGAATTTTTTACAAGAATCAACTATTGCCAATAGTTCTTTTTCAATAACGCTGTAATTGCGTTCAGCAGAATTTAATGTTCGAGAGTGGAAAGCAATAGGCTTATCATTTTGACTAAGAACTCCTGATAGGGCTATATTGCTACAATCAGTTGTCAATGTAAATTTTTTGGAAAAATCAGGATAAGCCAGAATAGGTGGGTTACAAAGAGCTTCTTTACAAAGTTTAAATGCATTGATATAATCTGGATTATTGATATTGATTTTTTCATCTTTACGTAAACATTTTGTGAATGGCTTAGTCAATTGTGCAAATCCTTTAATAAATTTACGATAATAGTTCATAAGGCCTAAAAATGACTGGATTTCTTTAATCGTAGTCGGGAGAGGATATTCTTGAATTACTTTGATTTTATCTGGGTTTGGAAGTATGCCTTGTGGCGTGATGACATGACCTAAGAATGGAACATCTTTTCTCAGGAACTCAGATTTGTCCAGTTGGATTTTTAAATTAAACTGATTCAGTTTTTGGAATATTTTTCGAAGATGCAAAATGTGTTCGTCTAGGGATTTTGAAAAAACAATGATATCATCCATATAGACAAAACAAAAAACGTTGATATATTCTAACAATACAGTATTCATCATACGTTGAAAGGTAGCAGGGGCATTTTTTAACCCAAATGGCATACGGACATATTCATAGTGGCCATTTTCAACAGTAAAAGCCGTTTTTTCTATAGACTCAGGATCCATAGGGATCTGGTGGAACCCTTGTGCCAAATCAATAGTAGAAAAATACATGCTTTTGCCTAAATTTTCCAAAATTTCTTCAATTAGTGGGAGTGGAAATTTATCTTCAATTGTTATTTCATTCAGTTTTCTGAAATCAATAACCATCCTATATTTTTTAACACCGGATGCATCCATTTTCTTAGGAACTATCCAGCAGGGTGATTGATAGGGTGAATTGCTTTGTCGAATGATTCCATCATTCAATAACTTGGAAACTTGATTTTGGATTTCCTTTTTGAGATGATAAGGATATCGATAATTTTTTACATAAATTGGGTCTTCATTTTTTAACCTAATTTTGTGTGCAGTGGCATTACAGGGAGTTAATGGTTCGTTAGGCTTGAAAAATACCTGTTTGAATTGCTTGCAGAGCTTAATAATCTTTTCTTTTTCTTCACTATTCATATGAGACGTACGAATTAAATTTTCAACACGTATATTGGATTTTTCAGTAGAAAATGGAGATTCTTTTTCAATTAGAAAATCATCAAGAGGTTCAGATAAAAATGGGTTGGAAACATCAAGAAGATTTATGTCAATTGGATATTGAATAGCATTATTTTCTACGTTACAGATACATTCAGGAAAATATTCGTCAGAATTTTTGAATTTCAAAGGTGGAATAACAACAGAACCATTATCCAAATTTCGGATAATTAATGATTTTTTCGGGTAACTATACTGAACTGGATTGTTTTCTCGAATTGGCTTAAAAGAAGTGTTATAAGTAATTTTACATTTATCAGTAATAATCTGATGTTTAGTCAAATCAATAGAGCAATTAAGCTTTTGTAAATCATAGAATCCTAATAAGCAGTCATAACGTGAATGCCAAGGAAGAATTAAAAATTCAATTTCAGTTTTATTCTTCCATTCAGAAAATATGGGAATTTTACAGGCATATTGACCTCTAAAATTGGACGTACATGAATTAATTTCAAAAGGATGATCATAAATACGATCTGGAAAATATTTAAAAGCAATTTCTGGATTGATCAGGGAGGATGATGCACCAGTATCGATTAAGATGATAAGATTAAACTGAGAACAAAAAATATACGGAAGGTGGGTTTTTTGATAATTATTTATATCTAAGTCAAATTTTGAGACTGGCTCGTCGAAGGAAAATTTTCTTCGTCATTGTTTTCAAAATAAGATTCATCGGGGATATAGTCTGAATCGAAATCTTGGGTATATTCCTCAGATTCATATTGTGGCGTTCCTGCAAAAGTTTGTTCTTCCTCATTTTCAAGATGAGTAATTTCTTCGACATAATAATGGTTTGGTTTGGGACCTACTTGAAAGGCATTAACTCTAGTGGGCATTTGTTGACGATATGGGTTTTGCTGGGGTTTCGGTGTGCGTGCTGTAGATACAGACATAGGTATAGGATTACTTTTTTGTTGACCTGGAATGGGTTTTTTGGAAAAAACATTCTGTGGTGGTCTGAAAGCTTGAATGTTTGTAGGGTAATGAGGTTTAAAATTTTGTTTAGGTGGTGGTAGTTGCGTGGGACCTGTAGGGAAGGTTTGTTGTGGCTCTAGCCAAGTTTGACTATTTTGGGCTCTAAACTGATTGGGCTTTTGAGAAAAATTAAAATTAGACCTTTGGAAATTTTGATTTGAAGCTTGTACTTTATTCTGAGACTGAGGCTGTTGTCGTTTATATAGGCTCGTTCTTAAGAAATTTTTATAATCAACTTGCATTTGCAAATTATCATAATCACGACAATATTGAACACAAGAATCAATTGTAGTAGGATTTTGCTGTCTTACATAAGACCTATATGGTTCATTCAAACCAGAGATAAAGGAGCTCAAAGACTGTCTATCATAGTCTCTCAATTTAAAAGCGATATGATCGGGATTATCATGGTATTCTAAATTTGCAAACTCTTTCAGGCTCTGTACCTTAAATTTAATTTCTTGATAAAAATCTTCATATTTTTGGTTAGGTTTCTGAACTGACGTATATAAGGCGGTGAGAAGAGTTTCTTCATTTCTAGGATCTTTATATTTGGATAATAATAATGATTTTAAATCTGGCCAGGTTCTCGGACTAGTTAGATGCACTAAATCTCTTACTTCGCTTTTCAGCTGAGAAATAACGTATTGGAAAGCATACGAAACAAAAGGTGTATTAACAAATTCTGCAATAAACTTTTCTGAATTATCCAAAAAATAAATTAGATCTCTGTGACCTCCATGATATTCTGGTACCATATATTTAGCTACATTGAATTTAATTTGTAAATCTTGAAGAGACATGGTTAACTGATTAAAATTAAGACGTGAGGGTGTCAAAATAACTTGTCTAACAGGTGTATTTTCGACTACAGATTCAAATTCAGAATCGGACATTAAATATATGCAATTAAAGTCACTAAATAAGTTTACTTATAGATAACTTTTACGAGTATATATAGATGTAAAGCAATAGAGGGCGAAAAAGTTTCGAGAAATAAATGGAAATATCACTGAGTACAGCAAAAATTGTAAATGTTGTTTCTTACGCTACACTGGGCACTAGCAGCTTCATTTGGAGAGATCTGAGATACCTCCTTGGGCCAATACAGCTCCTCCTGGTTGACAGCTTGCCTGCCGTGGATCCAGCACCTCGCTCCTGTCAGTTCCTGTCGTTTTCTCAAGTGTCGTTGCCTGCTCCCAAAATACTTAGCAAGTATTTCGGCCTGGTACTTCGATGGTGATGTGCCTGCTCGGTGTAGCCTTCGAAGTTCTTTGTGATCGACGTCAAAACGATTGAAATCGTACCCGAACACACCGGACGATTTTTTGCACTTTTTCGGTCTCGATTGAGCGATACTCGTGAATCAATACCGCCGATTATCGATTCGGTACGCCGATATCCTGTTCGCAGCGCCAATTAAGAATGTGCAAACAACGAACGACTTTTTAAAAAAGCGACTTTATTTAACAGAAGACGAATGAGTACTGGTCACCTTGGTTTACATGCATCTCTTACTTATAACCTACGCTAGAACAAAGGAATCGAAAAGTGCAAACCTAAGCAACTCTACATATTAGATCATCATCATAGCAGTGCCGTAATTTACATGATCTTGATTGAGTAATCGTATACGATCATCTGCCATAAGTATATAAGAATATATGTCTGGACGGTTTGTAAGAGTTAAGGAGAACTGGATCTAGATTTTATCAAGCAGTGCTTCAAGATCCACAAACATCGTTAACGGTAAGGGTTATTACGTAATAAACCTGTATAATGTCAAAAAAATCGGTAAAATACCCCCTTGTGTACTAGGTAACCGCTGTTCAGCCCACTGTGCGGTGAACATGAAACCAGCGATTTTATTGCATCAGATGGACATTTCTACCCTCTGTATTAAAATCCAAAAGTTCGGTTTGCATGGCCAACTGACAACATGAGATATTAGTTTTGAAGTAGGTTATGGAATTTCATCCATTTTCCACTGATTTTCTTTTGTTTTTGACTTTTTACAGTTTTTACTATAATTGACATTGCATTATGAGTCGGGTCCTGGCATACATGACGGCGTACCTGCGCCTTATCATAATCATGTGCGTAACTATTTGGACACCTGGAGTAAAAATCGTTGGATCGGTCGTGATGGGCTTATATCTTGGCCTCCTAGATCACCATATATGACACCGGTGGACTTCTTTCTATGGGGCTACGTTAAGTAAGAGGTTTATAGATATCCACAATCTACCCCGGAAAATATGAAGGAAAGGATTCAGGATGCTTTTCTGACCATAAGGCAACACATGCTGAGGGATGTGCAAGCGTCATTTATCAGGCAGCATTGGTGGCCACAGTAGAAGACTCTTCGGTCTCCTGATCAGTCGCCATGCGTTGTGCGGGTTCGAATCCCGTCCCAGGAGAAACTTTTCTCTCGGCTATGGATGTTGTGATTGTCCGTAGGTTGTAGATGGTCGAACGCGGAGGTACCACCCGGCGGATCTTGTAGGTGGGGTCAGAATGTGTGAATGTTGCATGCACAGGTGTTCCCTCGCCAGAGTCCGTGTGGGGTCCCCTGTATCCCCCTATAGCCCCACGGTACCCAATGGGTGTTTAGGCCTAAGGCCTTCGTGGTAGTTGGAGTATAAAAAAAATACCTCGGCTGCCTTTCGGCAGGAAAAATATTTTTTGACGACAAGGGACTTTGCTATTTGGAATCCGTATACTTTTCATATATCCGATCCGCAATGGTGTGTTCCGATATGCAATTTGTTTCTTTATCATTACTGCTCATTTCTTTAATTTACATATCAACGAAAACAAGCAATTTAATCTGCGAGTCTCACATCGATATTCAATTTATTTTATTGATTTATGCACGTTATGTCTGATTTATACAGAGCGAAAAATGAGTCAATTAATGTGTATTTGCTTTGAGTTAATCATGGTTTATTCATAAAAAATAATTGCGCCGAGACAGCTTGATCATTTTTACAACATTTGTTGATTTATTGGTGCTGTTGATGAATGATTAACGGCATAGTTGAATTGCTTTGACATGTTAATCACCAGAGATCTACAGCTTTGTGGATGGCAGTATTTTACATGCAAGTATTCAGTGTGCCAGAGCAGAAGGTTGGTAGTATCTTCATGTTTAAGAGACATTTCTAATCAAAGCAACAGTAATATGACCAGTTTGCTGCATTTCAACTGAAGTTCCGATCGTATTATTGAAAAATCATTGGTAATGAGGTAAGCGTACCTCCACATCCCATTTTTGCGTTCTTTGAAGTGATTCAGTTGAACCAGCAGTGGTGCAAACCTTCTAGAAAGGCTATGGTTAATACGAATAGTAATTATACATGTATCCATATATTTCCATATTTTTATGCCATCAATAAAACCACATATGCAGGCTTGGGTTCTTATTAACGTTTAGGCGTCCTCGGTGGCGTTTCTTGAAGTACAGATCGAGTAAGAGACGTAACAATATATTTCATATTTATGCCTTTGAGGTGACAATTCGTGAAACCAAGTCATGTTCAAGATTTATAATGGTGGTAAAATTAAAAATTTACCAAATTTCAACACCATCTACAGATTTCCTGTTTTTTTTTGTTTGACAACGCTGTTGGATACATCATTTGAGATCTCGTGACAATTTTCGATTTTCTACGTGATTGTTTGCATTAAAATACACTACTCATCGGTTGTACGAATAATTATCACTGAAGGTCTTTAGTAGAACAAAAATATAATTCAGGTACTGCTTTCTATGGGGCTACGTTGAGCAAGAGGTTTATAGATATCCACCATCTACCCCGGAAAACATGCAGGAAAGGATTAAAGATGCTTTTCTGAACATAAGGGAATACCTGCTGAGGGATGTGCAACGGTCATTTATCCAAAGACTACGGCTGGGTATTGAACAAGGTGGAGATATTTTCGAACAGTTTTTGGAGATTAGGTCTTGAGTAGTGATAGTTGTTTATGTTGTTGTTATAGTGGTTTTTCTCTATTACGCTTGAAGCTGATTTACACTGTTCTGATTGTTATTAGTTTTTACGTCAAATCTGTACTCTTAGTGGCCATATGGAACTAGCCTACTGATGGTCTTTTGTTTCCATGGATGATGTGATTTTGTTCCTTAATTTTGGTGTGTTGTTCTATTAAAAGCTTAATAGCTCAAAATCTTGTAATTTTTTGTGAATCAAACCTTACACCCAAAAAAAGCTTCTAAAAAATTGAATCCAAACTTGCACAAATTACACAACAAAGTACAATTCGCGTTTTTGACCACCCTGTATGAGCAAAAATGAAAATTCGAAAAAGTAACAAATAAGATAAAAGCTGAGGGGTTTTAGTTTTTTTGATACAAAATTCAGCACTCCAAACTTCAAAGTGGCGGATTGGGGGGTTTCCGAAGTGGACGCTTTTCTGGACAAAACACCTTACTTCTCAGTGGCTAATTACCAAAACCCGTAGTATGTTATATCAATCTTCTTCTTTTGAACTGGTTTATCCAAATATGCAATAAAATTTGAGGTATCACATTTAAAAAATCACAACTTTGATATGTAGGTCAAAATTGGGACACCCTGTATAATTGCGAATATCTTAGAAATGTGCCCTCAAATGCCATATATAACATGTCATAAATAGATTTTCCAAAACTGTATTTGTTTATGAGTAATATTCCGTCCACACATGGATGGGCCACCCTGTATATATATATATATATAGATTTTCTTAATTTTCATCATTATTATCATTAACGTTGAAAACTTTATTTTTAGACATTATCAATAAAAATCTTTGATGTGTTCATGATTTGTGTCTTACGACCTTCTAGTTGTTGAGTGTAAGTTTACTGTATCAAATACATTAACAAAAAATCGCAACAATGTACATATATTATTCGCTAATTTCCTCTGCGAGCTTATCTTTCTAATTATCAAATACATTTTTCTTCAGATATCAAAAATAGTTTTGCTACCAAGCCCCTCAGGTTACAACATAACAGCAAATGAAAAACACGAATGCAAATAACAGTATAATTGTTGGTATTAGAGCTCAATATATTAAAAAATCCACATATCATATACGTACTTGAAAGGTTACTTGTAATCGACGTGAAGCTTATATACAGGGTGATCAGGCAGTTTATAATTTGAAAAAGCCACCGATGTGGCCGAAACGTCAGTAAGTCAGTAGTTCTACATACGTATGTGCTTTCATTTGGGAGCATCGAGCATGGAGATACAGAAAACTATGCCACTGATTTCTGTTGAAAATGTTTGAATTTTGATAGGTTACTTCCATGGTCGATGCCAAGAACGAAAAAGCTTAAATTTTTTGAAGTAGAGGAAACTGCCCTAAACCGGTCCGCAGTTTTTATTGGTTCTACATTCTCTAAAACCCAATTATGGCAAATGATAATGAGAAATGAAGTCTTTCTAGAATGGCTAAAGCTGATGCCTTTCAGAATAAGATGATGGGATGAAAAAGGCAGCGAAGAGAAAAAGTTGTTTTTTTCGCTAAGGAATCCTTGTTTGAGAATAAAATCTCATTTGATGACTAGAGTATGTAAGGTGCTTGGAAATCATTTTTTTAACAATAATCTTCAACAACTGTAATTTTTAAAACGTTAAAAAGTGAATGCTGCTGAACATCGCAGAGTGAATGTCACACGCAGCAATTTTTTAGGAACTTTCCGAATCTCTTTAAATCAATAGTAACGTCGGGGTCCGTCTTGAGCACTTTCATACTTTTTACAGTAAAGACCAAGAGCTTTTACAGATCGAGATTCCTTGTAACGACTAGAAATTTTACACGTTATATAACTTTTGCCATTCGGATTTGGATAAAAATTTCATAAGCTGATGAATCAGTATACAAAAAAAGTATGCATGCAAGTTGCTAAGCGTCGACTTCTTCCATAAATCTATATACGAATAGAAAAGTTTTGGCTCAACATCAAGGCTTACTTGCCGCCTTATTGGAATGCCCACCTGTAAGGCTAGATTCACAAAAGGAAACATTATACATTTTATATCTGTTCGAAGTTATAAAGACGTATTTAACTGGTTTAACTGTCTACATCAGCCCCGTTATCCGATTTTTAACACTGCAAATGCCATATAAGCGCATATAAATTTTCTCAGAAGATAATTAGAATTCTCAGTAAAATTTTTGTCTTATCTCTTTTGCTCGATTAGACGTTGATTTGAATAAATGGCAGTTGCAACTCAATCTTAGCAGGCACATATCGAAGCTTTTCAACCGTATAATGCATGCATATTTATTAAAACATTATTAAAAATGACATAAGTACTACAATTATTTGATTAGTTATATGTTTCCAATTAATTGTGATATTGTAAATGTTGTTCAATTAAAATAAGCTTTAAGGTTTCCACAGTACCTATAATCATATTTTTCATCTCATTAGATTTTTCTGGTGTCCTAAAGAATCTATGCTAGTCTTACATTTTCTTCTGTACCATCTCTTTCAGAATCGGTGGATTCGACTTTTTCATCCAAAGACCAAGATTCTGGTGGAACTGTGACAGAAAGTTCATCACTATGCTTAACAGGCCGCAAAGCTGATGGTAAAATATTTAACAGTATGTTTCGAATCTTGGTCCAATACCTTTCACATTTATGAGGCAAAAATAGCAATCAGTAGTATGGTCTCTCGGTTCTCTCCAAACCATTGGTACCGCTAAGGGCATTTTACGATTGTCGCCTCTCCACCAACTTGTTAACAACATTCCACAAGTCTTACAACATATATGAGGGGCCCATAGTTTATCTTGGTCGCCAACTTTAATTCCAAAATAAATGCTTTCAACATAAGGGGAGTAAAAGTACGTTTTTGGGATTTTAAAGTTAGCTCTCCGCACACATAACAAAAACTGTTCGCACTATTTACACAATTTCTAGACATTGTCCATAAAGCTAGTCTCGATCACAGTAAACTAAAAACAACACACCTTTTTAACAAAAACTAACAGTACTCAGAACATCTCAGTACTCTTCAACACAGAAAACGTAACTGACTCGGCTGCTATTAGTCTACGAATAAACGCAATATGCTCTCTAAACATAGAGCTCGCATATAATAAACAGGAATAATAGACAGGTCTTAACATTATATATGTGCGTCATCGCATAAACGCCGAGAAATGCAGCAATATGAGATGTTACGTATTGTAATTCATAAAATTAGATGTTACCGAATATCTGTGGGTGATAGAAAAATTATCTTTTTAGATCTGATTTAAGGCGGCTTCGACGTAGTGAGTTTCAAGCCATTTACAAGCGTTCGGCTGCTTCGAAACTGACACTCCATTTTTCAATATTATTGAATGAAATTCATACAGTATGTTCAGAAAAGAATTGCCCAGGGTGCTGTAGGAGCACTTTTTGAAATTTTTTTCTGTTCAACTTCGCGATTTTTTAAAAAGAATCTAGTGATTAAAATTAAAAAGTGGCTCTATAGCACCCTGTGGGGTTTTGTTTTCAGCACACTATGAAAATTTCATTCAAAAATATCAAAAAAGAAAGCGTTAATTTTGAAGCGCGCAAACCTCTACAAATCGTATTTTGCACGAATTTTGTCTACTGTTTCGTGCTGCCAACCCAAGCATTGCGGCACAATGTACGGACTAAGAATGGACGTATTCAGATAATTTGGTGTCCCTATTTCATATAATATCGCATAGATAAGTCGTTCTGCAAATAGGTATTCATAATCGCGATCGCTGATACTCCTCAATTTTAAAGCCGCTTTACTTCCCATGCCAGTGGCGAGGAAGTATTGTAATTTTTTAAGTCATATGACATCTACATCACGAAAAACTATATCACTCATCATCAACTTGGAAATTACTGCTCGGATTTTTATGAAACTTCCACACGGGGTTACTAGTATGCCAAAGCTTTATAGTTTTAGTCCAATTGCAAGGGTGCTATAGGCAAAAAAGGAAAAGTAACAATTGCTGAAACTACGTTTTTGACGTTTCAGGGGTTCCTTATCATTGATATAAAAAAATGTACTGCTTAAAAAGTGAGGTTGGGGGAAGGTGATTCTAAATGTTGCATCTTTGATATCAGTGAAACACATTCTATAATTAAGAAGCTTCTGGTCAGAAGAAGAATGAATTCGGAAATCACTCCAGTCAAGTATAGGGTAATTTAGCGTGGAACTTTGAAATTATCGATATGTCAAGGAAATATGTTTTTGAGAACGATAATTTGGTAGATTTTATACCTGCATTTTCATTTGAATTTCATGACCCGTGAAATGTACTCATTTCGCCGACACTTTCAATTTGTGTTCTGCAGTTTGTGATGTTTTTCTGGAAATAAGCAGGACATAATTGCCTAATGTGCTATCAGAGCTTTTTACAAAATTTTAAGTTTGTGCAAGAATTATGGAGGGTTGAAATTTGTGCTCAACTTCTTGATATTTTAAAAAGGTCCTAGTGGATAAAATCGAAAAGCGACTTTGTTTTTAGCACGCTGTAAGAGTTTAATTTGGAAATAATGAAAAATGAAACGTAAATCGGTTTTTGGGCGAAAGTCGTCTACAGTTTCGTCCTGCCAGTCCTAGCGACGCGACGGTGCGTTCCGACTAAGAAAAATTGTGTTCAAATAATTTGATATCTTTAGTAATATAAATTCAAGAACTCAAATTCAAATTCGTTTATTCATGTCAATAAACACAATTATGTTTACAAGGGTCATGTGGTACATGGTAACAATTGCACGAGGGTCATAAATAAACAGGTAGGCTTATACCTGGATTAAGTACATTTCTTGTCGACTGTAATAGATAGATGGAGGCGATGCTGCCAGAAATGGATTTGTGCGATCAATAAACAAACCATAAGATTGAACTGCCGTGTCCAATGATTTTTATATTGAATTTTTTATTGCCTTACTAGAAAACCCTGTTGGGTGTATGATGGAGTTTACTAGAACTTTACAGCTTGTTGTCTGACTTCTTCTACAAACTTCACCAAATCGAGACGCTGTCAACCTTATCCTCCGATGAAGGCACCACAAAGTACAGTCCTGTGATTTGGTGACTTGTTCGATCTGCAAAATCTCGTCGTCAGTTTTTTTAAGTTTCCCTATAAATTCTTTCTTAGCAACCTCCAAATCAATGTCGTTCATGTCAGTCTTTGACAGAATTTGCCATAAAACTATTCATTTTCTTTAAACTCACTGCATTCGTAATTAAAATGGTCGCATATGACCTTTTATTGTCCATTATCAACCTTGATAAAAAAAGGCACTCAAGAACAATCACACCAACAAGAGTACAGCACAACAATAAATTCAACAACACAATATCGACGAATAGTAACAAGAGGAGAAAAATACTAAATGGTCACTTGCTGAGTACCAAAATAGGAAACGATTTACAGGCTAGATCGCTAATCGAAATCTCACTCTGTTATGGTAAAAATTTACCTTGGTATGCACCCGCAGTCATCCTTTCCCCTTTTAAAGTAGCGCCGACAACCGTCTAGGGCCAGCCCACTGTCGTTTCCTTTTCACCCCCCCCGTTACCTCAGCAGATGGTGCTCCTGATTGTAGGAGCCCCATTAAGTGTCTCAAAATTTATAAGATACACCCAGAAATTGTCATGTCACAAATCTTGTGTTTATCAATGTAGTTAACGATCTGTCTGGTAATGCTTGGATCTTCTATTGGATGATTTATTTTATTATTAAAAAAAACTAATAAAACTGACGTTTTCGTAAATCGTATTCACGTATTACGAGGCCAGATGTAAGGGTTTCCATAATGAGTCAATAGTAAAGGTACTAGAAAAGATACTATAAATCGGGTGTACCCGAAGTCCATAATGTCAATTTTTCCAAATCAGCAGTGCTTCGTTTCACTAATATCAATCCTACTCTCCGACCTTATGTCAGGAAACAAGGATTTTCTTAGCAGCGAACAAAAATGATACAGAGCTTACAAAACTTGACTCAAATACCTATGCAGGGTGTTAATAAAGTATGTATCATAAATCTAACAGACGATTCTCTGAGTAATATTAAGACAGAAAGTTCATATAAACACGGTTCGCAAAGTCTTCGATCTTAAGATACAGGGTGTTAAAATTAAGAAAGAATCGTTTTTTGTAAATATCTTAAATATCCTTTAACCAATTTTGTTGTAATTGGGCGGTGGTATTTATAACATTAAGCAGCAAATTTAGCTCTAAATTGATTAAATTTATTAAGTCCAGTGACGCCTCGAGTGGAATGTAATGAATATTTCTGATAAAAAAAGTACGCACTAACTAGTATGCAATTTCTGTTATGTTCTTTGGATTAGGGTCAAGTGGTGCGAAAACGAGACGATTTTTAAATCTTTTAATTTTTTGTCAACAAAAAACCAGACTTTAAGGCTTTGTTATATTGCCCTGTATATAGAAAGCCATGTAGTATACCTCACGTTCAAAAAGTTCATAATATTCATAATGAATGACGTTTTTGTTAAAAAACCGTGTCTCGTTTTTAACCACTTATTAGGCTAAAAATGAGACAGTGCGAGGTTAAAAACAAGACACTGTATTTTCTGGCCTTTTAGTCATTTTACATCAGTGTGCCAAAATATGAGACCCTGGGGAATAAAAACGAGACACACTGCAAGGGTTTTGAAGCGTTTAGTATGTCAAATAGCATGGTTAGGTTTTAAATTGTGACAACGTTCTTAAAGAAAACTCACATAATTAAATAAACTGAAAAAAAAAACAAATCCAAAAACAAGTTAAATAAACCATACCTAATTTAAAAAAAGGGGTAAAACAAGATTTTCAATAGGATTTTAAGAGCTAAAGTAGAAAACTTATTATTCTAACGTATTTTGTACTATTTTGTATATTGATTTTCAAAGTATATAGGAAACCAATATTGCTGAGAGATACGACAGACCTTACTTTCTATTTCTGGCTGGGGAAGTTTAATTTCTATGTCACTTTTGTCGATGAAGTACTTTTCCTCAATGGCCGGAAAAATAAATTTAAATCCTTTGCGCCTCAGATATTTTACCTCTACATCGCTCTCAAAAACTTTAAGGATTTGTGCCACGTAGGAAACTTGCGTTTTTGCGTTTTTTTGACTTAGTCTATTGCGCTTACAAAAATGTTTAAACCAATCTTTCCCGGGCTTTCCTTCCTTAAACTGGGAAGTAAGGTGGTTTTCTTGTACATAGGTTTGAACTATTGCTTGTATCTCTGGTTTAGTGAGAGCAAACCCCCATTTTGCCATAATTTTTATCTTATTACTTAAGTCTACTTCCATTTCTTTGGTTTTTCTTCCCTGTTTACCAAGTGAACGAGTACGTCTTCTCGAAAGTGCAGATTTGTCAATTTTAAACTGTTTATTATCTATTAGTTTTAGGGCTATTTCCATGTTCTTTTTGTCGTAGGGGCGCTTTTTGGGAACGTAAACCTTCGGCATTATTATCAAAGGTATAAAAGCTGTCTTGTTTTTTACCTGGCAGGTGATTTGTTTTTAAACTTTGTGGTGTCTCGTTTTTGCACCTGTTATTCACGACGTGCCTGCTTGCCAACAAATAAAAATAGACTAAATTCGATATGGAATATCATAGCCGCGTTTGTTATTTTGAAAACGCGATACTTGCCGAGTCTCTATACGTACGATCGCGTACAGCGGCGCAACAGGAAAAGTTTGTAAATACAATTTAAAAGACTTTTTAAGCAAAATGCAGAATCAGATGCGATAGTTTTTGTCTCGATGTTTGTGTTTACGTTTATTTATTATTCATTACATATTTCAATTGTATATATGTATGTGGAAGTAATTTGTAACATATTGTTTACAATGTTATTGTTTTTTGCATTGGGAAAAATTGAATGTCTTGCTTTTGACCGAAATTTCGGCTGTCTTATTTTTGCACCACTTGACCCTAAGCAAATAGAAATACAACTTTTTGTCTCTCTATTTTTTTTTCGTATCTCGCTCAGTCGACTTAATTGCATATCGCTGGACCACACAAGAAATATGGGGATAAGTTTCTATTGGGAATTATTTTTTTTATAATTTTTCATTACTATGTAACCACAAATACTAAATAACATTAACATCTAGACTAACAAATTTCACTAAATTAAGTGTTAGAAATGGCCCGCTTCGGCTTCAATACAACCGTCTATTTTATTACGCACTCTCCTGAAAATACCTGAGGTATATTTTATTATGTCACATGAATTAATGAAAGAGCAGACTAAAAATTGCACAACATTCTGTGGCATACATTTTGGATTCGTTCAGATCTCGCTCGAGTCGCCACTGCACCTAAAAAACTTATTCAAGTTTGTGCTGAATTAGCTCCTTAATATTATAAATACTACCGCCAAATTACAACAAAATAAGGTAAAGGATATTTAAGAAATTTACGAAAAAACGTTTTCATTAAATCTTAACACCCTGTATTGAGAACGATGAATTCGCGAAGCTATGTTTATATGAAATTTTTGTCATAAAATTACTCAAAGAATCATCTGCTAAATTCATGGTACATACTTGATTGACACCATGTCTACATATACACTATGCCTAGTACATATATCCAAAATCGCGTATGGTACAGAGTCGACCTACTTGATGCAAGAAAGAAAAGAAAAACGAAGGTAAGTTTACTGCTCCTGGAAAAAGGCAGCAAACTGCCGAGTTCGACTTTAAAAAATGTAACTTATCGAAGTGAAAAGCAGACCATTGGGCCGGTTTCGTCCCTTCTGTACACTGTGATATAGCAGCAACAAGAGAACGCTGAAGAAAAGCGATCGTTATGCTTCTCGTTGTCGAGACACTTGAGCTGGAATTGGAAACCAGGGAATCGAATTGCGACCTGGTAAATATTTTTACCGCACCTGTGGCGCAGCTGTAATTGAAACCAATAGGTATGAGTGCTAAGCCATTCTATAGAACTGGAAGCCAAAGAAATTACTTACCAGCAAGTGTACAAGTGGCTTCGAACACACAGACAATTCCTAGTGTAATTAAAAAGTCGACAAAAGCGTAACGCCGGGACACACCAGGTTTGTTAATTAAGTAATGAGACTGACTTTTCCTATTTTTTTTTTATTCAAATGTAATTAAAATTTTATTTTGTCACCCTCAAAATAACTTCTTTCTGAAGCCACATTGCCGGTTACAGCCGTTTGAATGTTTTCGACTGTCCAAAAATGACTCTTGAGGTGTTGATTGCCCAACTAGCAAAGTAGTGCTATAAGCTTTTGGTAAAAGAACCGTTCAGCCATAAAAGCTCTCTATTATTGTTGCCTGAACACCAAAATGCTGGCTTAATGTTATGTGGAATGCAAATTTGCTTTCTGCAACATATTTGCTCTAAAATGACTTGTTTAAAATATTCTTTAGCATTTGTCAAATTGTTGTATAACACCTGCAGGAAACACCAAAATATTCTAATAAACTGAAGACAACATGGACGATGCCATGATTATACACAACCACCAGCCATATTGGGCAAACATTTATTCCTCTATTTTATATTAAATAATTATGTTTCAGTTCGAAATTACAGATATAAAGTGATAAACATTAGTGTAATTGACTCTAAATATATGATTTGTGGAAGATTTGACGCAGATAAGTTCAGTTTTCCATCCTAAAAATCCCTAAAGATCGAGACATACTTTTGATCATTATCAAAATATGTATCAAATAAGAAGCCCGTAGAAATTGCCTAACTACTTCGCACGATAATCACAATAAAATTTGCTGCGCAAGTAATTCAATAGCCCTATATCACAATGTAGAAGTTTATCACATACCTGTGTATGAAATTCACAACGGCCGATATGTTAGTAAACAAGGTGACTGTAATGTGTTAGTTATATATTCTTCACTTCGTCTATGCAATACGTAAGAAATAGTTCGGTTGCAATAAAGTAGAATCACGTAACAGAATAGTTGTATAGTTGACAAAAACTGAATCTTGCACTTACGCAAATGTCCTATAGCGGCTGCAAGAGGCTTATACTTTTGTTGTATAACTGTTACCTGCAGCCCTTATACAACCTCTTAAATGACAGAAGTGTCCTATTAGGTATGCCCATTCCGCTTGTATAGCTGTTCTAAGAGGGTTTTGCCAATGTTCTTACAGTATACAATGCTGTGTAAGGAATACTGTATAATCATTCTTGCAACTCTAATAGGAGTTATAATTGTTATTTGGGCGTTTGGCATTGATGTATAAACTCTTTGTGGACGATTCCGTGGATATCGAAAACCAATCAGCATGCATTTTTGGAATCCAGAATGTCAAATCGCCTTCTTTACCAGATGTCCTTTTGGTCTTGCGAACGGTTTTTTGGAACCATTTTTGCGCAAATTTTTCTCTTCCTCAAATCACTGGTTAAAATCTGTTGAACGGTGTAGTGAGTCAAATTTAGGTCTTCCCCGATCACTCTGACTGTCAACCGACGATCTGAATGCAAAGATCCCGGATTCTGTCCATATTTTCATCGATTCTTGAAGACGAAGGTCTTCCGCTTTGTGGTTTATATTCAATCGACTCTCGCCCTTCTGAATCTACCTTGAACCACCAGACAATCTTAACTCTAAACAAAACGCTCCCTCCGTAGGCATGCCGAAGCTTAGCAAGAGTATTTGCTACACTGTACCTAACTCTGAGGCAAAACCTGATGGCGCATCGTTGCTGGAAATTGATGTCACTCATTTTTAGAACACAGTAGAAAAAGTCGCTACGGAGAACCAAATGACTCGAGCGAGTTCAAACTTGTATTGAAGGCGGATCAAATGTTCCATTATCTTTTACAATAAAACACAGAAGGCGTGTTCGGTTTATTTGACAATCGATACGGATTCTTCTATGTTTTACTGTGAATCTTGTATAGCAGATTGACTATACAATTACACAATGAGGAAGTTTTTCCAATTAAGAGTAAATTTAATCTACAAAAAACTGCTTAGCCTCACCGTTCTTATAATCCGTATTGCGTAAATTAAAAAGTGACATTATGTCGATTTTTAATGACATTATGTAGTTTTTTGTGAAAAAATGTTAGAATAGTTGGGGCCATGCGTAGCTTCTATGGCTTAAGCTGTATGGTCTGTACAGCGAATTCGAAAAGACTAGGAGCCAAGCCTATATGCTTACATTGTATGATTTGTCCCATTTGTCTACAAATTCCTACCAAAGTGACATCTGTCTTCATTAGGCTTGTGCCGCTCTTTGCAAATTATGTCTTTTAACAGCAGAATTATCTGCAAACACTTGTACTCTTAAAAAACAACACTAAATATACGAATTTAATGACAATTATCAAAAAATTGATTTATGTCAAGTACACTTTGATCCTCAGCATAGACTATGAGAATTAGAAGACAAACAAACCCTTGTCTGGCTCGTTCTACCTCGTCCGAATTGGTTGGTTCTATACTATTGTCGAAATGCCGGTAGTTCTGCTACTCCTCCATAAGTGGCGCTCCTAGCGGAATAAGCTAGCGACGACTTAGTACACAAGTAGACGTTACACCAATTTTTAATGACATTATATAGATTTTTTTAATCCAACTGGAATGTCAGACTGACGCATCTCGCACTGCCCATAGCTGGATTTAGAAAAAATATTGGGGACTAGTACTTTGTAAGGTATGCATCTCGCCGAAGGAAGCCAATAGGATATTGAAATGTTCGTTTGATATTTTTATGTCAAGTAGTAGTATTAATGCATCCACTTCAGTATCCCGAGTTTCACCTTACTTTTAATCTCCCTCTACGTGGTTTAAAAAGTGACATTATATCGATTTTCAACAACATTACATGGGTTAATCGATTTTTTAAAATGTTATGTAGGTTTCTTCAAAAAAATCTTACCTTAGAACTAGCTGTCATTCACTTCATTTGCTGCGCGTGTTGCCTAACCATCATGACACTTGACCTATATGACTTGGCTATGATGTAACCTCTGCTTGAGAGATGGCGCTGTTATAGGCCATTAATATCTCATATGGCCTAAGCTATAAGTTTTATACTGTAGCTGGGAAGAAACACAGCAGTGCACAGTGATAATTAGTGTACTAATAATCTGTATTGATGATAATTCTTGTCTGAAGTACATTCACTTGAGATCTATGCAAAGTTAGAAATTAGTTGCACAACAACTCCTTATTCATCCTGGATATTACATAAAGCAATTCTGAGTTTCAAAAATTCGCGAAATGCAGGTGAAGTATTGTACAACTAACAGATGAGAAATTAGGCAACTCAAGAAAACACAAATAACATTTCATTTTTTTTCTAAATATCATCAGGAAAATATTATATCTACGTGAACGGAATACGGAACATGCCATTCCTTTTATGATTATTCCACGAATATTCTTAAAAATTCTCTAAAATCCGTTTTCAGGGATTTGCATGAAACGTGTAAAGGTTATTATATTTTTCATTATTGTTTTATATCCAGCGATTTGAATTTAAGAAAATGCAAATCAGCGCCAAGATAGGGATCGTTATGGAGTTGTGGCATTCGCAACACAGCATATATGATATAAATGTCAACGTTAATGTTTACGTAAGCGCTATCTACGATGGCTAAAACTCTCTATTATTCTGGATTACCCTATATATACAAGTGGCTTCATAACAGGTATTTGATTTCGCTATTATCTAAAATGGTATATTTTTTGTTGCAGGGCAAGACTGTAATCCGACCTATAGCCTTCAAGCCAGCCATGTCACCGTCTTCGCGGTTCGGTGTCGCTGGAGAACGGTACGGATCGACCCCCATACTAACCAGACCTGGGTCCAGGTTGACGCTGTACGGAAGTAAGTGCCACTGTTTTTCTATGCGTCGTAAGATTCGTACTATTATATTTCTCACTCTAATAATTTTGGGGTAAGTTTGAACTATATTTAGCGATATTATGACAAGTCTTCTTGAGTCAGGTTTTAATATAGTAAATAGTGGCGTCAAGTAATTTGACTCTGTACTTCTCACGTTACGCTATCAACTTGTGAAGGATTATGTTTGGCACAAGTTAGCCCTTCCGAGAAAAAAGTGAGCCACGAACATGTATAACAAAAAATTAAGTGAGCTTTCTCCTCCCCCTGAGAGGATTTGCTGGAGGTGCGTTGACCAGTCCCGCGTGAATGACGATGTTGGCCTTCACCAGTGCACGGGGCTCAAAGTAGTGAGGAAGCGATTACCGACTGTGACGTATGACCACTGAACACGGCGCTTGTCCATCGGGGGACGGCGTCGCACATATCGACACCCGACTGTAGGAGATATTTTTGTTTTAAGGTTAACTCTACGGAGATATCTATGACGAGTGAAATATGCCTAATATGTACGTAGATTTTCTGGGATTATGGGCGTCTAAATATATCAACGTAAAAAATTGCGATATCCCTAATTTTTAACCCCAACAAAAATTTTTCAAAAATTATCAGGATCGTCTGACACGTCAAAAACGAAGTTTGAGCGATTTTTATTATATTTTGTTTCTGTCCTTTTTCTCCTCAAAACAAGATGTCAAGTTGCGAGAAAATTTTGTTAAATTAAGTAAAACGTGTTTCTCCTTGAAAGTATAATATCCGATACAAAAATATTTAAATATTATCCTGCTTTCATCCATCTGACCATGGACAGATGTTTCGTGCTTTTTGGCAACTCATCATCATGCTCAAGGCTTGGTCTGTGGGACATCGAACGAAAGTATAGCAACTATCCTCTATCCAGGATATACGGTCCTAAGAATATTTATCCTACTTAGCTCAATATTATTGTAATAAGTGTCCAAAAATATTCTTAAATAAAAATAATCAAATTGAAATTACAGGTGAAAAATTTTTATTATTAAACAAATGTATTGTGGAAGAACAGGTTTGAAAGCAATAGTAAGTCTGAAGATATTTTTTATTGTCAACTTATGAGTGTTATGTTACCTGCTGTTGGTTTAGCCATTAAAATACAACTAACGCTACCCGTTACATCATGTACTGTAAAAAGATCCTTCAACCCTATTCCGCGTGGACTTTGAGCGTACACAGAAAAATTATGGAAAATGTTGAGAAGGTACCCTAAAAAGAACGAAGTTTATTTTTCGTAGTTTAAAGAATGTTTATTACTTTTGATTGCTTATTTTATGCTTTTTTATTATTACATTATTTTTTCTATAAGGACTTCATACTTTTCTACCATTTCACGTAATCTGCCTCACTTAATTAATGGACGCCCCCATATCGTCAAGTAACAAATGCCTCCCCAGTACTGCTTCATATTTTCTAGCGATGCTGAAGTTTTTGTGTGATTTGATATCAATCCAAAGCTCATGAACATATTTCCATTCAGATGTGAATGAAATACATTTTAACCGCTTTTTGTGGAAAGTGTTTTTAAAATTCTATTGATTATTATCAGATTTACTATTGGCAACAGTACAAACTTAACACAAGGACGTCAGAATGTGTTCAGTTATCGTAGTAAAAAATGGTCATCACCTAGGTGGTGATTATCCATTGATGAGTAGTTATTCTGAAATATCAATGCACACCTCTTTTGCTTTTTTATTGCATAAACGTGAGTAATCAAACGAACACTACCGGGTATCATTAACGATATTATATACGTGAGAAAATCGAAAGTGTAGGTATATCGAATATCGTAAACCGTTTTTTATTTACAATCAATTCACAATATGATTATTTGTTTAAATAATCGGATGCTCATGAGATGTGTGAATGAAATTATCTACGAAGTCAAACGTGACGTTTGGACTAAAACGCAATGCTTGGATGGTCATACATTTAGATGTTCTCATATCACGAGGATCCGTTGTCTATAATTAAATGAAAAAATCAAAGATTTGATGGATATGAAGTTGCAGATCTGGATAGGGACGCAGCTATATGCATAATATTATATCGCTTTCATATCCGATGACGGATGTGAGATTATTTCGGGCTATCTGTTGTTTGCTTTCCGCCTATGCGACCACAACCAACCGTTGTTTTATGCTGTTTAGCAATCATCAGTAGTGTCACACGGAGGTACTACGTTCTTACTGTGGTGCCAGCATTGACGTTCTATGCAAAAGTTGCATAAGCCAAACAGACTGAATATGACTATCACCATTTATACAGGGTGCTCCTTAATGCTATGCGAATATTTAAGGGTGTGAATCTAGATGACAAATTAATGTTAGTTTGTTGTGGTCCAAAAATGTTTCCTTACAAAAACTCCGGGTGTTGAAGTATTAGGAAAAAAATGGAAACTAATTAATATTTGCAGAACCGCTTCAGATATTTCACTGATATTTAGTACGTAATGAAAGGTAATAATGTTGCATATTTTTCAATGCAAAAATATTCGATATCTTTCAAGGAAAAATAGTACGGCAGTGGTTTTTTGACAAATAAAAATTATTTTTGAATTTCCCGTTCAATTTAAAAAATGATCTTTTTTGAATTGTTTTACTTCGATGCGCCATTTTTGAATAAATCTACACTCACTCTTTTTTTTATCAGTGACACCACTGATTTTCTATATTGAAAACGTTACCACCCTGTATGTCAAAAATCAAGACGTTTAGAACATACGTTTATATGGCATCTTCTTAAAATGGATCCAAAATCGCCCCCTTAAATATTCACATTCAGTTGGGAAGCAACCTGTAGAAATACTTATACCGTACTAATGATTTCTAAAGAACATGACACAGCGTTGTATACGGTTGGTTATAGGCGCAGAAACGAAAACCAAACATCCTATTCAGACTGTTTTTAGTCTACCCAACTTTTGCATATATGTTTCTTGTTGATATACACATGAAAACGAAACAGACGCATTTACTGGCAGCTCAGTTTTTTTTTTTTTTTCATTTTAAAATGACTTTGCTTTCAAATGCATTGATCTCCACTAATGATGATGTATTAGTTTTATTTAAGCTTTAAATCAATAAATCTTTAAAAATACTGAACTGAAGTACATTAATTTTATGTCATTATAAAGGGAATTGAAAGGCCTTTAAAATAAGGTATCACTCGACCCCCCTTTCCATTTAAGATTTTGGGGGTGGTGTCACCCCCGCTTAGGGGGCTGCACGTGCTAACGTGATTTTTTGCCAAACTTGTGTCCCCCTCAAAAACAAAATGGACGGGTCTAAGCGTTTTTTAAAGAAAAAACTGAGCTGCTAGTAAATGCGTCTGTTTCGTTTTCGATGCGCCACCCTGTATACATCCTGTGATCGCTGTTCAGAGCAGTTCAGCTCATAGTTCTCATGAAGTGCCATTCAATCACGAACTGATTGTACGATTACGTGTGTTAAAATAAATATTTTCTTTTCAGGTAGCAGTGATTTGCATCAACATGCAAAAGAGAGCAGGAAAAACTACTCTCTGGATAGGAAAATCCGAAACTCACCACTTGCCATGAGCTCGCTCACATCCCTTCCTCACAAACTAATTAACTACGATAGTTTGGAAAGTGTTCGGAAGTCCCCCATGTCGAACGCTGATAGCTCCATTAAGTGAGTAATATTTTGCGTTTATTAGTTAGCTAAGTAAATTTTCTGGAAAAAAATGATATTTTCATTTTCCCATTCTTTCTCGATACCTCGCTACCACTGTGCTATAGTAACTGTTTCACATCTGCTCTGATGTCAGTGTAGGTAGTTGATCATGATGGCAACCGAGAAATTGCCTGATATATAGACGGACGTCGGCGAAAATAATGCTAAAAAATAAGGTTTAGTACGTTTTCTTCACGATTTCAATGGTTACTGTAACGCTTTCGTAACTAGAATTTTGAGTACCAACGAAACACCCTCGTACATCGGCGGTTAGGCAACTAGAGTTACGGAGGTCGCGAACGTTCGTCACGCAGCGAGAAACATCGACTGCCATCTACCAGGCTTCGATGAAGACTCTAGTTCTATCTACAAGGCGCGGGAATGCTTCTAAATTCGTCGATGCGAAGATAAATACACGCACAGAGAAGCAGGCAAAGAGAGTCCACGGACAGCGAATAATGAGACTCCAGCGCGAAACGCGATAGTCCAGTCGACATAGTCATACATTTGCAATAAATTACTTGCAAGTGTAATAAATTATTCTGAGAATAATATGTAAATAGTAAAAACGGTATTTTTGTTACAATACTTTCTCGTTAATAACGTAGAAGTCTGGGTAGGTTATGCATAAAACTTCGGGCGACATTCCTTTTTACTTGGGATCCCGGACCAAAAATGATTTGTCCTATAAAAGAACAATCCCGGTTTATTTAATTAACGTCACCTTCCGGAAAATGAAAGTTGAGAAGCCAATAAATGCAGTTTGTATTGTAATCAATCCTACTATTAGCAGTGATGAGTAAGATGTCATCGATTTTCCAAGACCTTAACCTGTCGGCCTGTCGCGTCGTCAGCCTTCTTAATATGTGCTCGTCCTATATTATGTACTGCACACAGTAGATTATCTTATCAGCTCTAATAGCAAAGGGTAGTTAGTTTCACGATATTACTTAATCGGTGACATATTTTGATGGGAAGTGAATACGGCAAGTCATCGCAGTGATATATCAGGTACTCGTTCCAGTTCTATTTATACAGACTGGATAGATGGTCTTTTATAAATCTCAAAAAATTCAGTCAATTAAACAGTATTTAGTAGTTCAATATAGTAGTAACTGTAGCTCAATTGAAAAATATTCCATCTTTATAACGATGTAGATATGTAGAAAAATTGATGGTTTCGTGTAGCCATAGATTTTGTCAAAATATCTTAATACCACGCATCGATCATTAAAATAGAGCTTTTCTAAAACAATATTATTTTGCATATTCAAGAAAATGTCTCAAGGAAGTGAAGAATCAAATTGTTTGATCAAGCCTATATATATTATCCATTTTAATTACAATTTCAAACACAATTTTTCAGTAATATCGAAGCTCGTAACAGATTTTCTATTAATTATATTGCACTCGTTTTTTGTTGTCGAACCAACAGCGATCAATTGAGTGATAAAGATAGGTTATAACCGCGTGACTCAAGTATATGAGTAGTTTTGTGTAATTGTTATTAAATATGTTATCGCAGTTAGCGAACTGGTGTGAATCAAAAGCGTCAAGAGCTCCCCGGCTTTGTTACGTATAGATTACAAACATTCGTAATATTTGTACGTGCCTTTACTTCGCAGCTGTGAGCCTATAAATAGTAAGTACCTATACACTTAGAAATCGCATTTAAAGCAGCGTTCTCATTAGTCAACTTTATTGATCAATAATAATGAATCTATGCGATTGAAGTGAAATAGTGCTATTCGTCATTTTTTTGTCTGGGCAGTCCGTAGGACCTTTGCCCATTAGTCACTGTCTAATGTACGTTAGTCGAATCTGTCAGTACTGGTTGCCCAGAAACCAGACAATGTCAAGGAAAAAGAGAAAAGGAAAGAGAATAAAAATGGAGAATAGCAAAGAAAAACAGAAGTGTTTAGTTTAAGAGGAGACACCTAGGCTTCTTGACTTGGTACGCGAATTAATTTTGAGGTGAACTAAACAAATTTTGATTCGGTTTTGTTACAGTGTAATTTTAAGTTTACTAAAAGGTCGCGCTAATTTTTGATTACAGTGCGAGCCGTGGCCTTGAATGTTTATGAACTTGCTCCACTGTGTCGCACAACAGAGGGCTGCTGTGCGATTCCGCTTGACTATAACGTCGTTGCGCCTGAAGTTTGACATAATCCCTCAAGCAATGAATGTCAAGGTCTCTGTGTAGTGTCTCGTTTGAGACATACCATGGAGCGTTGCAAATATTTCGCAAATTTC
This sequence comes from Acanthoscelides obtectus, assembly GCA_963669975.1. Taxonomy (NCBI): domain Eukaryota; kingdom Metazoa; phylum Arthropoda; class Insecta; order Coleoptera; family Chrysomelidae; genus Acanthoscelides; species Acanthoscelides obtectus. The sequence continues at coordinate 104,822,350 of CAVLJG010000003.1, read as the reverse complement.
TACTTTGCAGTACTTGAAGACTTTGCATATGTGTCTTGGCAAGAAAACACAAAGCCGCACATTCATATGTAGTGGCTGGTCTAATTATCATTTTATATATGCGAACTTTGTTTATCAAACTCAATTTGGAGGATCTACATAACAAAGGATATAGTTGCCGAAACGCAATTTGGAATTTTGTTTTCAAGGCTGCTGTATGTTTCTGCGAGGTCATGCTTTTATCAAGGCTGACACCGAGGTACTTGGCAGAATTTGTCCATGGTACACGATTGCCGTCTACAGAGACCCCTGCCGGGGGCCGCGTTTGGTACAATAAATAATAATATTAATAATAATAATAATCCGGCTTTATTTATACAAAGTATAAAAAGGCGAAGTGTCGCTAAAAAGCGTTTTTCAACTTAGCCTGCGTTTTCGGATCATTAATTTTAATCACTCACCGTTCCGCCCACTCTAGTACTTCTTCCACCGCACTTTGCAACCCATCGTGAACCAGATCACCAGTACATGAGTGGGCGACAAGTGCAGTGTCGTCAGTATAGAGGTAGACTTCACAGTTGCTGGGACAAGGGACATCATGGATAAAAAGCGAAGAAAGGATTGGTTCTAGGACCGAACCCTGAGGAACACCGGCCCGTACTGGCCGTGTTGTTGACAAAACTGTGTTGATTTTGATCCGAAACTTCCTTCCTTCAAGAAAGGATTTCAGCAATTTCAGAAGCCAAAAAGGAACACCCTTTTGGATTAGTTTATAAAGGAGGCCCGCGTGCCACACCTTGTCAAAGGCTTTTGAGACATCCAAAACCAAGATGCCAATACTAATGCTGAGGGGTGAACCCTCTGGTTACATGTTCCACAAGCCTGACTGCCTGTAGCTCGGTGCTATGCTCCGACCGAAAACCGAATTGAACGTCAGGAATCACTTGGTGATTTGACGAAAAATTCTCAAGGTGACGATAAATCACCTTTTCGGCGAGCTTAGAAGGAGCTGACAGCAGACTTATGGGATGGTAATCCTGAGGAAATATCGAACCCACGTTCTTTGGGATCATGATGACCTCAGCAATCTTCCACCCAGCAGGGAGGTACTGGATTCTGAGCGTCGCACTGATTATCGTCACCAAATATGTCGGGGCTTTCGGCGAGAGCAGCTTCAACGCCTTGTTGGTGATTTGATCCTCCCCAGGTGCTTTCCGCACCTTGATGTCTTTAATATGACTTAGGAGCTCCGCTGTTGTGCAATGTGGAAACTCGGAGGGTTCCGCTAATGTTCTATGTGGAACCTCAGACGAATCTTCTGAAGAAGAGTCACCTGAAGAGAATTCAGTGCCTCCGCTAACGCCGTTGGCCCTAAATTTTTTCTGACGGATCGTACGATGTGCTGTTCCTCGTCGAGGTCATTATCAAGATCATAGTTGGGAGAGAATTGTTTTTCCATGGCATCAGCGAAAACCTCGACCTTATCCTCCGTTATGAAGACTATGCCTTCAGGACCGTGGATGTGCGGGAGTTGTTCTCGCTTTCCGTTTGTGAGTAACTTTGCGACCCTCCAGAAAGGAATATTTGAATCAAGCATTCCCGCCAGAAAGTCGCTCCATTGCTCGTTGCTGAGTTCGTGCAGTGCGTTTCTCACTTCATGGACAAGATTTGTAGCCCTACGAATATCATCAGGATGACGAGACCTTTTTGCCTGCTTAATAGCGGCTCTTTTGTCAGAGCAGGCAAAATAGGTGTCGTTGTACAGGAAGTACAGCTGTAGAGCTGCTTGAATGAGACTTGTTCAATCCGCTTGAGCGGAACCTCTTCCAGACTCATCATCTATAATCGGAATATTGGGAAACTCTCTAAGGAGCAACTTGCATAGGTCCCAATCAATGCGTTTCCTTGGAGGAGCCTCCTCATCCACATCCATGACAACAGGTAGATGGTCACTAGAGATATACAAGATTCCAGAAGACATACTGTATCTACAGTTTTTAGATATCTTGAAGTCTATGACATCTGGTGCCTGAAGATGGTTGAATGGATGGTGTCTCGGCTCTTCAGTGCTATGTATAAAGTACCCATTTCGCATCACATGGTTGTGATGCGTTGATGTGACGACTTGGTTCTGGGATGGATAGATTGCTATTTAAATGAACGAATTCAATATGTCGTCATACAAAATAAACTTTCAGACAAAAGGCCGATTTGTTCCGGCGTGCCTCAGGGATCCATATTAGGTCCACTTTTATTCCTTGTATACACCTTTGACATTTCTAACACCCTTCAACATTGTTCTAGTCAATCATATGCTGATGATATGCAGGTTTTTCATAATTTCTGTCCGAACAACTACCATTTAGCTAACAACCTTATCAATCATGATCTGCAATACTTATGCACATATGCTGCAAAACATAATTTACGTCTAAACGCATCGAAATCGACAGCTATACTTTTTTGCTCCAAGAAAAAACGTACTTTCCTCAAATCAAAGTTAAATTTATCACTAAATAATGGTATCTTAATATTTTCCCATTCTGCAAAAAATGTAGGTTTGTACTTGGATGAAGATTTCAGATTTCAGGAGCATGTTGGCTATGTGTGTAAGTCTAGTTATTTTAGACTTTTAAAACTTTTAAATAGAAAAATTAAGAAAATGTTATGCGAGTCACTCATACTCAGTAAAATCGTTTACTGCAACATAGTTTATTATCCCTGTCTGGATGAAATCACAAAATACAGACTGCAAAAAATTCAAAACTCATGTAGTCGTTACATAAACAATTTAAGAAGGTACGATCACGTTTCTCACTCAATATCTTCAATGAATTGGTTGAAAATTTCTGATCTTTTCAAACACAACTTTGTTACATTTGTCGTAAAAATATTAAAAACTTCTGTTCCGGTTTATCTTATGCAAAAGCTTGTTCGTAGGAATTTAATTCGCAACATTAATCTCCTGACAATGCCGCAACATAGGACAGCCATTTTTCAACGGTCTTTTACGTATAATGCGGTGAAATTGATCAACTCTTTCGAACAATGTTTCATCTGCAACTTTTCTAAAAAAAATATAAGAACTACTTATCGAGCTCTTAGGTTATTGTCTTCTCTTTGAATCGTACGTATTATGTTTTTTGTTCTAATCGTACGCATTATGTCATATTTATTAATTCTTCTTTTACTATTATTCTTCTTTTTCCTTTTCTTTTTCAGTTTTTTTATTTTATTTTTAAGGTAGTAATAAGCATTGACATGACATTTATGGTTAAGTATAAATGGCCATTGTCCAGACTTCGCCATTTGTAAGGATACATAATTATGTATGTGTTACAATAAAGTCCATTGAATTGAATTGAATTGAATTGAAAATAGTCTAATGCGGACATCCGTTCAACCATATTGCTCTATCGATTTGCACAGTGTCATCAAATTTACCATTCAATTCTATATTCAATGGCATAGATTCATTATTATTGATCAATACGATTTACTAATGAGAACCAGCCTTAAGACAATGTTCTGGATGTAGATGACGATAAAGTCGTTTGAAGAATATCACTAATTAGTGATTTGCTGATGGCCTAGTCGGAAATTAATAACTCCTAGATCTTGTTACTACATTATATCTCCAATGTCTTCCGTAGATAGAGATTTACAATAGGATGACGCATACGGCGCACTACGCGTCAGAACCCGAGAGTTAAGAATGCGGTTCCTGGGACCCACAGAGCAGATAAAATGTGTGCTTCCAAAATTATGACGTTCTAGACCTCCCCCCCTTTTTTCAACTATACAGGGCTCTATAGGAATTTCGTGCTCCAGGCCCCAGAGGTCCTAGAACTGGCATTGCTTTCGTTGTTATTCTAAAGCCGCGTACAGAACGAGATTCCAACGGAAGCCGAGGCACATGTGGTTACAGATTTGGAGGTGCTCGAATCGGTGTGTACGGCACGAGCCAACATGAGCCAACGGTTTCCAAGGTCGGCGTTGGTGTTCGATTGCGTTTTTGAATTTCTTGAATATTTACCGACCAAGGCCTGTCACATTCACCAATACAGACTTGATAGGAAATTAGATAAAATGGTGAATGCGCATTTACTTTTCCGTATCCCCGAATAGTGATTTCAGTAGGTATAAAAAGCTTTTCAGCTATTTAACCCTCCGTTAGGCGCGCCTAATTTTGTTACGTGGATGGTCGGCGGGTGAAATGTGTCGCCCATCTCTTAATTGAAAGAATACTGAATTTCTATCAAGTTTTATCTAAGTGATAATTTAATTGAATATATAAAAATGTAAATAACAATAAAAAAATATCTACATTTATTGAAAAAAAGCAACAAAAGGTAATAATTCTATTATGTATCCATGGAAGAAAGAGACCAACCCTAAACACATTCACATATACTCCACGTGATCGCTCTCCAGAACGCCGAGCACGTTACAGCGCCGTACTAAGAATAAATGATTTGTGGTTTTACGCCACGATCAAAAAGTTTGCAAAATTATTGCGGGCATGTATAGGGTTCAAACATAAAGCTGGGAATTAGTAGATTTTTTTTAATTTAACTGTCATGACCAAGAAAAACAACTGTCTATTATTGTTTTTAGTAGAAGTGTTTTATCAAGAAATTATACTCGAAATGTGCCGTAAGGCGCATTTATAAAGCAGGCTTTTAAAAAATGTCGACACATTAAACCAATAACTGCATATGCATATACCTAACCACTGCTTGAACAGGGACGTCAGTGTGTAAACAGTTAATTCAAATATTAGACTAAAAAATGAATACATAGGTGGGTTTGAAAGAAAAAGGATTTAAATACAACATAATAATATATACTAAATATTATACAAAAATTTATTGCACAGACATTTCACACACACATAGACTCTAAAACTGGAAATACTATACATCTATTTGAAAATGAATATTATTCTAGATCTGAGGCCGTGGAACTCCCACTGTCATCAAGATTTATGATTGAAGGGGCAACGTACGTATCAATGTTACCGCCTAATTTCCACATTTCGGCCTTTTCTTTTACATGCTGAATACATTTTCCCACTTATTCGGTGTTATTCTTTGTATAGCATCATGAAAAATTTAAAACTCTTATTTTCTGCTGCAACATATTTTTTTATGTCTGCCCAAATGAGCTCAATCGGATTGAGCTCACAATGGTAAGGAGACAGTCGTAAAACAGTTTTATTTTGTTTTTAGGCCATTTAATCAATTATGTTCAGGTTATATATATTTTTATGCGTCTTGACAATTGGTAACAATTCTGCCTTAACCATGATACCATCATAATCAATCTTTTTATTTTTCAGCCAACCTTGAATTTCTGATTTTTCCGTTGACGAATTTTTCTTTAATTTTCTCATGTGGTATGAAGCATTATCTAATACTATAACCGAATTATCTTCAAACTTCGGTAGAGAATTTGAGAACCAATTTTCCAACGAGGCTTCATGCATTTCTTCATGGTAGTCTCCCCGTTTTTTTGGATTCAAATGCCTATACATCATCGGATACAAGTCCATCTTCATTACCGATGTGGCCAACTATCAATCGCTTCCCTTTTCCTAAAAATAATTCATTTTGAACACTTAAAAACCGCTCCCATTGAAAGCATTAAAAGCCCAACAAAATGATTACTTGATTTCTTATCTCGATATAGTTTAAGCATAGACAAAAACAAAAATAAGACATCATTTCAGTTGAAATTCCTCGTCTTACAAGTATTGAAAAATATGTAGGTGTCAGCCCAATTATACCAGAAATACGTACGTACGTGTTTTGAAATATTACCTGAGGGATTTTTTAATCCGGTGGATAGTCCATTCAAGAACGCTTGCTTTGAAGATTTTATGGAAGAATCCATCCAAACCTTCGCCTGTGCATGCCTAGCGTGTTCCATCTAGGTAGTATATTTTCCTACCTTATGCACGAAATTTTCTGCTTGTCTTAGATAGTTCGTTCTCCAGATAACTATTTCCTCTTTTTCCAATAAAATACTGTTTCTTCCCCGCTTTTTGTATTGAAACTCCATTTCTTTTAGAAATTTATGAAAGGTAGATCTCTTGAAACTTGGCAAGTCATTATCCTCGTTAACCAGCTTCGGCACTTTATCCACCGTTGGTGATTCATTACGAAAGAAAAAATTGTGTGCAACTCTCATTATGGCGGTACTGTCGAAGACATCTATGGCATCGTTGATTTTTTTTTCTTGGCGCATACTTTTTTGGGTCGACCAGTGAATGGTTAGATCTGTACTTCCGAACAATTCGGTAAGCACTTGTACGACTAACGCCCGAAATACTTGCTACTTTGCAAACAATGTCCTGACCACTTGAGTCACTCCTTCCTTGCGTTTCGGGTTTATAAATGTTGATAATTATTTGTTTTTCGCTAACGCTAAACTGAAGCCTTTTAGCTCTTTTAGGTGGTGTGCAGTTTATGTCAACAACTTCATCAGCTGTATCCGTATCAGACATTTTGAGTTCTACGAAATTAAACTGTCAGGTCAAATAAGTACACAGTAATACCGGTATAAATCTGATGCCAACTCTGTACTGTACGGCCAGCCACCGGGCCAACCGGCATGCACGGTCGTAACGGCTCCCACTCCACCCTCTAGTTTGTCATTGGTTCTGTGAAAGGGCTCGACCTATTCTGCCCAATAACAGTTATGCTTCCTCTCTCTTGAAATGTATCAGTGTGCTGATCATGCAATGATTTTATATAAATAGGTAGTTTGGAAGCTAATAGTAGGGGAGATTAACATATGGGGGATACCTTGTACCCTTCTTGAGCACGTCTATAATATACATATAAGCAAAGGTAGATCTTTTTGAGTGACTCCCCATTTATCATCCTGGGCTCCCATACTATAAGTAGAAATGTCCAAAAGAGTTTGAGAGATTTTAGACTGTGAACTACATTATACTTTTACGTTAAAAAATCTTGATTTAACCTTAGAAAAAACATATTTAAATACAAAACAAGGGGAATTATTAGAAATATAATGTCCATGTCGCGGAATCAATTCGACACACGGGTTTGTTGCCAAGGAACGCTTCCATGCGTATTAAAATATCTACAGAATTCTTCTCTCACAAAGAAACTGTCATTGGAGTATCTGCTTCCAGAATGAGCTAATGGTGTCAGTTGACTATCGTTCAGATCCTCCTGTCTATTATTAGCATGTCATTAAGCCTCTTAGACATTATGAATGAACACCACAATTCAATAATTAAACACTTGTTAATTAAATACACTGTGTTCAGCACAGATCAGCAGATCAGCCTACTCACAGTAATACTCAGAAGTCGGCAACACTGTTAGAAAGATATGAAAATCTATATTCTGTCCTCTGTTGCAGTTATAGGGTGATTTTTTAAGAGGTATAGGATTTGATTTTCAAAAAAAAACAAAAAAATTGAAAAAACGATTAAATCTTTATTTGAGTCGATAGAACGGTCGATATAATTCAATGTTTAAAGATTATTTCATGTAAATGTTGGGCGCGGCTCCGCTTTAGATGGCCCATGCGCAAGGTCCAATTTTGGCACACTCTCTCCAACATATCGGCCGGTATCTCACGAATAAATGCTTCAATATTGGCTTCCAGTGCGTCAATCGTTGCAGGTTTATCCCTGTAGACATTAGCCTTAACATGGCCCCACAAGAAATAGTCCAACGGCGTTAAATCACACGATCTAGGCGGCCAATTGACGGGCCCCAAACGTGAGATAAACAGTTCACCGAACTCGCCTCTCAATAGGGCCATTGTTTCGTGTGCGGTGTGGCATGTGGCACCGTCTTGTTGAAACCACATGTCAGCCAAGTCCAGCTCTTCCATTTTGGACAAAAAAAAGTTTATCATCGCACGGTAGCGCTCGCCATTCACAGTTACGTTCCGGCCATTGTCATGTTTGAACAAGTACGACCCGATGATGCCACCGGCCTATAATCCACACCAAACAGTGATTTTTTCGGGATGCATTGGTAGCTCTTGCAATGCTTCTGGCTGGTCTTCACTCCAGATGCGGCAATTTTGCTTGTTAACGTACCCATTCAACCAGAAATGAGCTTCGTCGTTGAACACAATTTTTCGATAAAAATGTGGATCTTCCTCCAACTTTGCCAGCGCTCATTCACCAAATTGGAAACGTTGTGGGAGGTCGTGTGACTTCAATTCTTGCACCAGCTGTATCTTATAAGGTTTTACACCCAAATCCTGTCGCAAAATTTTCCACGTAGTGGAGTAACAGAGGCCCAATTGCTGCGAACGGCGGCGAATCGACATTTCACGGTCATCACTAACACTGGCGGATACAGCCGCAATACTTTCTTCAGTCCTCACTCTACGTCTGCGTGTTGGTGGTTTAATGTCCAATAATGTAAACTGGGTTCGAAATTTAGTCACAAGCTTCCGAATAGCTCCCTCAGTAGGCCGACCAAATTGCCCATAAATTGGAAGCAGTGCTGGATGCACTCTCTTAACCGAGCATGAATTTTGATAGTAAAATTCAATAATTTGCAAGCGTTGTTCGTTCGTAAGTCGATTCATGGTTAAATTATAGACCAAACTAAACAAGTTTGACAATGACACAAGACACGATTCACGCATCATCTGTCAAAAACAGTGTTGCCAAAAAGATACTGGCAAAAAAATCACCCATTATTATAATATAATATTATAGCGTATTGTACGACTATAATATATATTATATTATATTATCGCTCACCGTCCGTTGCCAGCTTTATATTCCAGGTGTTGCGTGAGGAAATGGACATAGCGAAATAGTAGGATAGATTATGGACTGAGACCATTTCTGAAACCTAATGTACTAAATTCATCTCTTACGGACTTTAACAACGACAAATCTTTTATATCACATACGTACTCGTATTTCTGATTGCACAATAATAAAGTTGCGTAGTTTATTCGGATGGTCAAAAAAAAACTATGGTCGGACTCGATTTTTTTAACTCCTTTGAAAATATTTTATTAAAACCAACACCTGAGCTGAATATTGAAGTGTTTGACTAGTTACAAACAGCCAGTGAAGAGTGCTTATTGATTTTCAAAGCGTATTGATTGCACCTCTCTTGGTTTTTTAGATAAACAGTTTTATTTATTCAAATATATTGTAACATCTGGATCTTATTCTGTGGTTTTCATGCTGATGAAATTATTCATGCTTCTTGGCCGTTATCCAGAAAAAATTCAGAATAAAAGAAACACGGCCAAACCTTTTCTGAGTACCTTGGATGCGTCTCTTGAAAATCACATTTTTGAGTCACTTTTCCTGCGTTGAAACGATATTTAGTAGAAATAGTTCCATTTTTGTGGCACATTTTAGGATGTTTTTAAAGAGCAAGTTTCTGGGAATATTATGAAACCTTGCTATTCGCAAACAGTAAAAATTCTGTTACGCACCGAATTCACTAAGATGGATATTAAAAAACCTTTTCCCTATTAGCAAATACTAACCGAGTTCTTCTTCAACAGTCCGTATGGTGGCGCTAAATCGTCATCGTACCTTCTAAGCAGCTGCAGTGGTGGTGGCGGAAGCCTGGTGGACCTCACCCCCTCTCCTTCAGACTCAGGGGTCTCTGAACTGGAGGCAGCGCTTAGGGACAGGGACTCAGAGCTAGCATACCTGCGCCAAACCATGGAGCACAACGAACAGGTCATCTTCAGGGTGTACCAGGAGAAGGAGAAGGTGTGGGAAAGGGAACTCAGTAGGCTCAAGACTGTCCAGGAGAGTCGCTTAAGGGCCAGCGCACAAAAGGTGAGTCATTGAAGGTCATCAGCCATGAAAAGCCTTGTTTTTATGGAACCACAGTAACTTTGTCTTTGGGTTAACTCTAATAAGTTTTACCAGCTCTAACCTGAAAGTTGGCTGACGTTTTTAAGGTACTCCTATGGTCTATCATATAAAGATCTTCAGCTTCACAAAAAAGCCTTAAGCAGGACTGTTATCGACAATTTAGTTTCCCGCCTTTTCCACGTCTTCTATACCTCCTCGCAATCTGTAATCCTGATAGCAAAATTTTAGCACGCTGTGAAATTACTTTGATCAACGATATTCAGCCACAAAAAAATGTGTATCAATATCGCAGACAGCGGGGGTATTTGTACTGGTAATTTGAGTTTCTCGACTTTTTTGGTATCTGGACACCTAGCATTATTCTTTGTGTTTCTGTTATTCTTATTTTGCATTACGCAATTCAGAGACTCTGTCTCGAAGTACGACTTCTAGCCACAATATTCTGTACCAGCATCGCAAAGACAGCGGAACGTACCTATATAGACAATTTGAACAATTTTCAACCACCAACAATACGGTATTAGGATTGCAGAGACATGGCAATTTGAAATTTCCATCCTTTTTTGTTATTAGGGGCAAGCAACATCTTCCAAGCCTCTTCGCGTTTCTGTTATCCTGATAGCAATTTTTGTCCATGCAATTAGCATGCTTTGATAATAAGTCTATCCTGATGAATGATTTTCATCCACTAAAAGTTCTGAATGAGGATCACAGAAACGGCAAGTATCAGTAACTCGAATTCCTCACCATTTTAGTATTAGGCGCATACTTTGTTCTTCTACTTCCTCGCGTTTCTGCTATCCTGGTAGCAAATTTTGCCCACGTAGTTAAGATACTCTGAGAAGAATTCTTCCGCGATGAATGATTCTTCAGCCGCCAAAGCCACTGTATCAGGATAGCAAAGACACCGAGAGGTGTTTATACCGGCAATCTGAATTTCCGCTTTTAATGATAGTAGGAATATACTACGCCCTCCATACATCCTCGCTTTTCCATTATCCTGGTAGCAAATTTTGTCCAAGAAGTTGGGATGCTTTGAGCAGAGTTCTGACGTGGCGAACAATTTTTAGCAACTAAACCTTTGTATCAGTATCGCACAGACATCGAGAGCTATTTATTTCAGTAACTTGAGACAGCGAGAGGTATTTAATCGGCTATTTCAATATGTCGCTATTTGTGTAGCAGGATTATTATACGTCTTTCATACCTCCCAGGGGTTCCGTTATCCGCGTAAATTTTTGACTTACAAAAAAGTTACTGTGGGAAAAAAATCTGGCAGCGTGCTTTTCAGCTTATAAAAATTCTGTGTCAGTTTTGCGGAGGAAAAGGCGAGATGTATTTATATCGGTGATGATCTTTACAGGTGCTGAAATTAGAACAAATGCTCATGATGCAAACGTACCAACTACAACAAGAGAAGCGCCGGCTCTGCGCGGATATCCAGCGTTCTAATTTGCAAAACGAGAGATTGAAGCAAGAAGTGTCTGTTTTGAGGACTCGTATGGAAGAAACGGAATGGGCGCTGTGCCAGAAGACTGGAGAGATATCTTTGCTCAAAACTCAACTCAAGGAATGCCAGGTATGTTCATCATTAGTCTTAACAGTACTGGCGTATTTTATTTGACGGATTTACTATTTTTATAATCATGTAAGACGATTCTCCAAACATTTCCTTTCTTTAGTAAACAAAACTGTAGACTAATTGGTGAGGTCGGCTCCACTTCGTCCTCAATTTTTGAAACCACTTACACCACAAAACACTGAAAAAAACTCTTTTTGTTACAGAACGACCAAACTACCAAATGCCAAGAACTCCTCCAGCTTCGCACTGAGCAGCGTGAACTTCGCGACCAGCTAGAAGAAAGGGATGAAGAAATAGACAAACTTCAATCCATCAGCTCCTCCAAAGACGAAGAAATCACGCGGCTGAAGGAAGAAGTCCAAAGGCTAAGCGTAATCACACCACCTGCCCAGTACAACTCTCTGGAACCAGACGACAAAAAGTCAGATGAAACCAGGAGACTCAAAGCTGAAATCAAAGAACTTAGAGAAGAACTATCTGAGATGAGCCTGAACGACTATAGTGATATAGAACCTGGCCGAGTCCAACGCAGCAAAATCATCGAAGAAGAATCTTTAGAAGACCTGGAAATCCAAAGACTCAGCAGAGGACTAAGCCAAGAAAACATCTACTACAGCAACGAGATTGACAAGTTGAGGAAGGAACTAGATGCAAAATCAAAACAGTTTGAGTGTGAAAAGAGAACATGGGCGACGGAGAAAGAAAAAGTGTTGAGGTACCAAAAGCAGTTGCAGATGAACTATGTGCAGATGTTCAGGAGGACTAGAGCATTGGAAGCAGAGATCGAAACTCTGACTATGGAGTTAGAACTGGATAAGAACGGATTGAAGAAGGAGATGCATTTGAGCCACACTATAGAGCTGTAGTGGTGAAATTAGGGCATTTTGGTCGGATATATGTCGGAAAAAGTATCGTTTAGAAGGGTTTTGACGTTAATAACACTGATACTGATAAAGTCCAAAGCCAAGAGATGACAGGAGAAAGCTCCGAGAGGAGTTCTCCAACTTTCCGCTACATATTCGATGAAGTCAGAAAAGTATTTTTGCTCATGTAGAGTCAAATTCTACATTGGAGTTAAAAGTGCCTGTTGTTTTGTCCACACTATCCAGGGAAGTCGAGATGCTTCCATATACGTATTGCATAATACACATTTATTTCATAGGGTAAAGGACCAATTTCATATAGTCTAAGATTATTCATGTGATTTCTCCTTATTAATTTATTTATACATTGTACATAGACATAGCCACATCCACCGTTTTTATTGTAACGAAATATATTTTTACCATTATTTTCTCATATGTCTGTAGATGCTTAAGTTTTTCTTATAATTTGACGTGTATTTGTAAATAAAATAAAATTGTCTTTTTTAATACTGTTTTATTTGACGACCAGTACGTCATACAAATTTTGATTCTTTATCAGGATCGTAGAGACAGCGTAAGGTTTTTATCTCAGTATCTTGAACTTCCCGACTTTTTGCAAATAGAATCATACCTCGTCTTTCCTACCTCATCGCGTTTCTGTTATCCCGGTAGCAAATGCTGCCCACACAGTTAAGATACTCTGAGAAGAGTTTTCTGTTCTAATGAAAGATTTCTGCCGCTTAAAATCCTTCATCAGGATCGCATAGACCGCGACAGGTGTTTACATCGGTAACCTGAATGTCTCGCCTTTGTATATACATACTTCCACGTGTTTCCTAGAAGAATGATTTTTAGCTACTGAATGTTCTGTAGTCGCCTTTTCTACATCCTCGCGTTTCTACTATCCTGGTAACAAATTTTGCCCATGCAGTTATGATGCTTTGAGCAGAGTTCTGACTTGATGGATTAGGATCGCAGAGACAGCCAGAGGTATTTAAACCGGTAATTTGAATTTCCCGCCTTTTTAGTATTCTGAGCATACAACGTGTCCCATACCTCTTCGCTTTTCTGTTATCCTGATAGCAAAATTTGTCCACACAGTAAGGTTGCTTTTAGCAGAGTTCTGACGTGATGAACAATTTTCAGCGACTAAACCCTTTGGATTAGGATCGCAGAGACAGCCAGAGGTATTTAAACCGGTAATTTGAATTTCCCGCCTTTTTAGTATTCTGAGCATACAACGTGTCCCATACCTCTTCGCTTTTCTGTTATCCTGATAGCAAAATTTGTCCACACAGTAAGGTTGCTTTTAGCAGAGTTCTGACGTGATGAACAATTCTCAGCGACAAAACCCCTTGTATCAGGATCGCAGAGGCAGCGAGGGGTATTTATACCGGTAATTTAAATTTCCCGCCTTTTTAGTATCCGAAGCATACTACGTCTTCCATACCTCCTCGCGTTTCTGTTATCCGGATAGCAAATTTTCACCACGCAGGTAGAATTCTTTGAGCAGACTTCTGACGTGATGAACAATTTTCAGCCACTGAACCCTTTTGATTAGGATTGCAGAGACAGCCAGAGGTATTTAAAGCGGCAATTTGAAGTTCCCGCCTTTTTAGTAGGCGGAGCAAACTACGCCTTTCATACCTCCTCGCGTTTCTGTTATCCTGATAGGAAATTTTGTCCACTGAGTTAGGATGCTTTAAGCAGAATTCTGACGTGGTGAACAATTTTCAGCGATTAAACCCTTTGGATTAGGATCGCAGAGACAGCCAGAGGTATTTAAACCGGTAATTTGAATTTCCCGCCTTTTTAGTATTATGAGCATACAACGTGTCCCATACCTCTTCGCTTTTCTGTTATCCTGATAGCAAAATTTGTCCACACAGTAAGGTTGCTTTTAGCAGAGTTCTGACGTGATGAACAATTCTCAGCGACAAAACAGCTTGTATCAGGATTGCAGAGACAGCCAGAGGTATTTAAAGCGGCAATTTGAAGTTCCCGCCTTTTTAGTAGGCGGAGCAAACTACGCCTTCCATACCTCCTCGCGTTTCTGTTATCCTGATAGGAAATTTTGTCCACTGAGTTAGGATGCTTTAAGCAGAATTCTGACGTGGTGAACAATTTTCAGCGATTAAACCCTTTGGATTAGGATCGCAGAGACAGCGAGAGGTATTTAAACCGGTAATTTGAGTTTCCCGCCTTTTTGAGTATCCGGGGCAAACTACAACTTACATACCTCCTCGCGTTTCTGTTATCCTGATAGCAAATTTTGTCCACTGAGATAGGATGCTTTGAGCAGAGTTCTGACCTGATGAACAATTTTCAGCGACTAAACCCTTTGGATTAGGATCGCAGAGACAGCCAGAGGTATTTAAACCGGTAATTTGAATTTCCCGCCTTTTTAGTACTCTGAGCATACTGCGTGTTCCATACCTCTTCGCGTTTCTGTTATCCTGATAGCATAATTTGTCCACATAGTTAGGTTGCTTTTAGCAGAGTTGTGAAGTGATGAACAATTGTCAGCGACACAACCCCTTGTATCAGGATCGCAGAAGCAGTGAGGGGTATTTATACCGGTAATTTGAATTTCCCGCCTTCTTTAGTATAAGGAGCAAACTATACGTACGTCTTCCATACCTCCTCGCATTTCTGTTATCCTGATAGCAAATTTTGTCCACTGAGTTAGGATGCTTTAAGCAGAGTTCTGACGTGATGAACAGTTTTCAGCGACTAAACCCTTTGGATTAGGATCGCAGAGACAGCCAGAGGTATTTAAACCGGTAATTTGAATTTCCCGCCTTTTTTAGTATCAGGATCGCAGAGACAGCGAGAGTATTTATATCGATAATTTGAATTACTCGCCTTTTTTAGTATCCGGAGCAAACTACGTCTTACATACCACCTCGCGTTTCTGTTATCCTGATAGGAAATTTTGTCCACTGAGTTAGGATGCTGTAAACCGGTAATTTGAACCTCCCGTCTTTTTAGTATCCTGAGCATACTACGTGTTCCATATTCCATACCTCTTCGCTTTTCTGTTATCCTGATAGCAAAATTTGTCCACACAGGTTGCTTTTAGCAGAGTTGCGAAGTGATGAACAATTCTCAGTGACAAAACCGCTTGTATCAGGATCGCAGAGGCAGCGAGGGGTATTTATACCGGTAATTTGAATTTCTCGCCTTTTTTAGTATCGGGAGCATACTATATGTTCCATACCCGCTCGCGTTTCTGTTATCCTGATAGCAAATTTTGTCCACTGAGTTGGGATGCTTTGAGCAGAGTTCTGACCTAATTAACAATTTTCAGCGACTAAACCCTTTGGATTAGGATCGCAGAGACAGCCAGAGATATTTAAACCGGTAATTTGAATTTCCCGCATTTTTAGTATGCGAAGCAAACTATGTCTTCCATACCTCCTCGCGTTTCTGTTATCCTGATAGGAAATTTTGTCCACATAGTTAGGTTGCTTTTAGCAGAGTTGTGAAGTGATGAACAAGTGTCAGCAATTAAAACCCCTTGTATCAGGATCGCAGAGGCAGCGAGGGGTATTTTTACCGGTAATTTGAATTTCCCGCCTGTTTTAGTATCAGGATCGCAGAGACAGCGAGAGCATTTACATCGATAATTTGAATTTCCCGCCTTTTTTTAGTATACGGAGCATACTACGTCTTCCATACCTCCTCGCATTTCTGTTATCCTGATAGCAAATTTTGTCCACTGAGTTAGGATGCTTTGATCAGAGTTCTGACGTGATGAACAGTGTTCAGCGACTAAACCCTTTGTATCAGGATGGCAGAGAAAGCGAGAGGTATATATATCGGTAATTTGAATTACCCCCCTTTTTTAGTATCCGGAGCATACTACGTCTTCCATACCTCCTCGCGTTTCTGTTATCCGGATAGCAAATTTTCACCACGCACTTAGAATGCTTTGAGCAGAGTTCTGACGTGATGACCAATTTTCATCGACTGAACCCTTTGGATTAGGATCGCAGAGACAGCCAGGGGTATTTAAACCGGTAATTTGAATTTCCCGCCTTTTTTAGTATTCGGAGCAAATTACACCTTCCATACCTCCTCGCGTTTCTGTTATCCTGATAGGAAATTTTGTCCACTGAGTTAGGATGCTTTAAGCAGAGTTCTGATGTGATGAAAATTTCAGCGATTAAACCCTTTGGATTAGGATCGCAGAGATAGACAGAGGTATTTAAACCGGTAATTTGAATTTCCCGCCTTTTTAGTATTCTGAGCATACTACGTGTTCCATACCTCTTCGCGTTTGTGTTATCCTGATAGCAAAATTTGTCCACATAGTTAGGTTCCTTTTAGCAGAGTTGTGAAGTGATGAAAAATTGTCAGCGACAAAAACCCCTTGTATCAGGATCGCAGAGGCAGCGAGGGGTATTATACCGGTAATTTAAATTTCCCGCCTTTTTTAGTATCCGAAGCATACTACGTCTTCCATACCTCCTCGCGTTTCGGTTATCCGGATAGCAAATTTTCACCACGCAGGTAGAATGCTTTGAGCAGAGTTCTGACGTGATGAACAATTTTCAGCCACTGAACCCTTTTGATTAGGATTGCAGAGACAGCCAGAGGTATTTAAAGCGGCAATTTGAAGTTCCCGCCTTTTTAGTAGTCGGAGCAAACTACGCCTTCCATACCTCCTCGCGTTTCTGTTATCCTGATAGGAAATTTTTTCCACTGAGTTAGGATGCTTTAAGCAGAATTCTGACGTGGTGAACAATTTTCAGCGATTAAACCCTTTGGATTAGGATCGCAGAGACAGACAGAGGTATTTAAACCGGTAATTTGAATTTCCCGCCTTTTTTAGTATCCGGAGCAAACTACGTCTTACATACCTCCTCGCGTTTCTGTTATCCTGATAGCAAATTTTGTCCACTGAGTTAGGATGCTTTGATCAGAGTTCTGACGTGATGAACAATTTTCAGCGACTAAACCCTTTGGATTAGAGAAGTATTTAAACAGGTAATTTGAATTTCCCGCCTTTTTAGTATTCTGAGCATACTACGTGTTCAATACCTCTTCTCTTTTCTGTTAGCCTGATAGCAAAATTTGTCCACACAGGTTGCTTTTAGCAGAGTTGCGAAGTGATGAACAATTCTCAGCGACTGAACCCTTTGTATCAGGATCGCAGAGACAGCGAGAGGTATTTATATCAGTAATTTGAATTTCCCGCCTTTTTTAGTATTCGGAGCAAACTACGTCTTCCATACCTCCTCGCATTTCTGTTATCCTGATAGCAAATTTTGTCACTGAGTTAGGATGCTTTAAGCAGAGTTCTGACGTGATGAACAGTGTTCAGCGACTAAACCCTTTGTATCAGGATGGCAGAGAAAGCGAGAGGTATATATATCGGTAATTTGAATTACCCCCCTTTTTTAGTATCCGGAGCATACTACGTCTTCCATACCTCCTCGCGTTTCTGTTATCCGGATAGCAAATTTTCACCACGCACTTAGAATGCTTTGAGCAGAGTTCTGACGTGATGACCAATTTTCATCGACTGAACCCTTTGGATTAGGATCGCAGAGACAGCCAGGGGTATTTAAACCGGTAATTTGAATTTCCCGCCTTTTTTAGTATTCGGAGCAAATTACACCTTCCATACCTCCTCGCGTTTCTGTTATCCTGATAGGAAATTTTGTCCAATGAGTTAGGATGCTTTAAGCAGAGTTCTGACGTGATGAAAAATTTTCAGCGATTAAACCCTTTGGATTAGGATCGCAGAGATAGACAGAGGTATTTAAACCGGTAATTTGAATTTCCCGCCTTTTTTAGTATCCGGAGCAAACTACGTCTTACATACCTCCTCGCGTTTCTGTTATCCTGATAGGAAATTTTATCCACTGAGTTAGGACGCTTTAACCAGAGTTCTGTCGTGATGAACAATTTTCAGCGCCTAAACCCTTTGGATTGGGATCGCAGAGACAGCCAGAGGTATTTAAACCGGTAATTTGAATTTCCCGCCTTTTTAGTATTCTGAGCATACTACGTGTTCCATACCTCTTCGCGTTTGTGTTATCCTGATAGCAAAATTTGTCCACATAGTTAGGTTCCTTTTAGCAGAGTTGTGAAGTGATGAAAAATTGTCAGCGACAAAACCCCTTGTATCAGGATCGCAGAGGCAGCGAGGGGTATTTATACCGGTAATTTAAATTTCCCGCCTTTTTTAGTATCCGAAGCATACTACGTCTTCCATACCTCCTCGCGTTTCTGTTATCCGGATAGCAAATTTTCACCACGCAGGTAGAATGCTTTGAGCAGAGTTCTGACGTGATGAACAATTTTCAGCCACTGAACCCTTTTGATTAGGATTGCAGAGACAGCCAGAGGTATTTAAAGCGGCAATTTGAAGTTCCCGCCTTTTTAGTAGTCGGAGCAAACTACGCCTTCCATACCTCCTCGCGTTTCTGTTATCCTGATAGCAAATTTTGTCCACTGAGTTAGGATGCTTTGATCAGAGTTCTGACGTGATGAACAATTTTCAGCGACTAAACCCTTTGGATTAGAGAAGTATTTAAACAGGTAATTTGAATTTCCCGCCTTTTTAGTATTCTGAGCATACTACGTGTTCAATACCTCTTCTCTTTTCTGTTAGCCTGATAGCAAAATTTGTCCACACAGGTTGCTTTTAGCAGAGTTGCGAAGTGATGAACAATTCTCAGCGACTGAACCCTTTGTATCAGGATCGCAGAGACAGCGAGAGGTATTTATATCAGTAATTTGAATTTCCCGCCTTTTTTAGTATTCGGAGCAAACTACGTCTTCCATACCTCCTCGCATTTCTGTTATCCTGATAGCAAATTTTGTCACTGAGTTAGGATGCTTTAAGCAGAGTTCTGACGTGATGAACAGTTTTCAGCGACTAAACCCTTTGGATTAGGATCGCAGAGACAGCCAGAGGTATTTAAACCGGTAATTTGAATTTCCCGCCTTTTTTAGTATCAAGATCGCAGAGACAGCGAGAGTATTTATATCGATAATTTGAATTACTCGCCTTTTTTAGTATCCGGAGCAAACTACGTCTTACATACCACCTCGCGTTTCTGTTATCCTGATAGGAAATTTTGTCCACTGAGTTAGGATGCTTTAAACCGGTAATTTGAACTTGCCGTCTTTTTAGTATCCTGAGCATACTACGTGTTCCATACCTCTTCGCTTTTCTGTTACCCTTATAGCAAAATTTGTCCACACAGGTTGCTTTTAGCAGAGTTGCGAAGTGATGAACAATTCTCAGTGACAAAACCGCTTGTATCAGGATCGCAGAGGCAGCGAGGGGTATTTATACCGGTAATTTGAATTTCTCGCCTTTTTTAGTATCGGGAGCATACTATATGTTCCATACCCGCTCGCGTTTCTGTTATCCTGATAGCAAATTTTGTCCACTGAGTTGGGATGCTTTGAGCAGAGTTCTGACCTAATTAACAATTTTCAGCGACTAAACCCTTTGGATTAGGATCGCAGAGACAGCCAGAGATATTTAAACCGGTAATTTGAATTTCCCGCATTTTTAGTATGCGAAGCAAACTATGTCTTCCATACCTCCTCGCGTTTCTGTTATCCTGATAGGAAATTTTTGTCCACATAGTTAGGTTGCTTTTAGCAGAGTTGTGAAGTGATGAACAAGTGTCAGCAATTAAAACCCCTTGTATCAGGATCGCAGAGGCAGCGAGGGGTATTTTTACCGGTAATTTGAATTTCCCGCCTGTTTTTAGTATCAGGATCGCAGAGACAGCGAGAGCATTTACATCGATAATTTGAATTTCCCGCCTTTTTTAGTATACGGAGCATACTACGTCTTCCATACCTCCTCGCATTTCTGTTATCCTGATAGCAAATTTTGTCCACTGAGTTAGGATGCTTTGATCAGAGTTCTGACGTGATGAACAGTGTTCAGCGACTAAACCCTTCGTATCAGGATGGCAGAGAAAGCGAGAGGTATATATATCGGTAATTTGAATTACCCCCCTTTTTTAGTATCCGGAGCATACTACGTCTTCCATACCTCCTCGCGTTTCTGTTATCCGGATAGCAAATTTTCACCACGCACTTAGAATGCTTTGAGCAGAGTTCTGACGTGATGACCAATTTTCATCGACTGAACCCTTTGGATTAGGATCGCAGAGACAGCCAGGGGTATTTAAACCGGTAATTTGAATTTCCCGCCTTTTTTAGTATTCGGAGCAAATTACACCTTCCATACCTCCTCGCGTTTCTGTTATCCTGATAGGAAATTTTGTCCACTGAGTTAGGATGCTTTAAGCAGAGTTCTGACGTGATGAAAAATTTTCAGCGATTAAACCCTTTGGATTAGGATCGCAGAGATAGACAGAGGTATTTAAACCGGTAATTTGAATTTCCCGCCTTTTTAGTATTCTGAGCATACTACGTGTTCCATACCTCTTCGCGTTTGTGTTATCCTGATAGCAAAATTTGTCCACATAGTTAGGTTCCTTTTAGCAGAGTTGTGAAGTGATGAAAAATTGTCAGCGACAAAACCCCTTGTATCAGGATCGCAGAGGCAGCGAGGGGTATTTATACCGGTAATTTAAATTTCCCGCCTTTTTTAGTATCCGAAGCATACTACGTCTTCCATACCTCCTCGCGTTTCTGTTATCCGGATAGCAAATTTTCACCACGCAGGTAGAATGCTTTGAGCAGAGTTCTGACGTGATGAACAATTTTCAGCCACTGAACCCTTTTGATTAGGATTGCAGAGACAGCCAGAGGTATTTAAAGCGGCAATTTGAAGTTCCCGCCTTTTTAGTAGTCGGAGCAAACTACGCCTTCCATACCTCCTCGCGTTTCTGTTATCCTGATAGGAAATTTTTTCCACTGAGTTAGGATGCTTTAAGCAGAATTCTGACGTGGTGAACAATTTTCAGCGATTAAACCCTTTGGATTAGGATCGCAGAGACAGACAGAGGTATTTAAACCGGTAATTTGAATTTCCCGCCTTTTTTAGTATCCGGAGCAAACTACGTCTTACATACCTCCTCGCGTTTCTGTTATCCTGATAGCAAATTTTGTCCACTGAGTTAGGATGCTTTGATCAGAGTTCTGACGTGATGAACAATTTTCAGCGACTAAACCCTTTGGATTAGAGAAGTATTTAAACCGGTAATTTGAATTTCCCGCCTTTTTAGTATTCTGAGCATACTACGTGTTCAATACCTCTTCTCTTTTCTGTTAGCCTGATAGCAAAATTTGTCCACACAGGTTGCTTTTAGCAGAGTTGCGAAGTGATGAACAATTCTCAGCGACTGAACCCTTTGTATCAGGATCGCAGAGACAGCGAGAGGTATTTATATCAGTAATTTGAATTTCCCGCCTTTTTTAGTATTCGGAGCAAACTACGTCTTCCATACCTCCTCGCATTTCTGTTATCCTGATAGCAAATTTTGTCACTGAGTTAGGATGCTTTAAGCAGAGTTCTGACGTGATGAACAGTGTTCAGCGACTAAACCCTTTGTATCAGGATGGCAGAGAAAGCGAGAGGTATATATATCGGTAATTTGAATTACCCCCCTTTTTTAGTATCCGGAGCATACTACGTCTTCCATACCTCTTCGCGTTTCTGTTATCCGGATAGCAAATTTTCACCACGCACTTAGAATGCTTTGAGCAGAGTTCTGACGTGATGACCAATTTCATCGACTGAACCCTTTGGATTAGGATCGCAGAGACAGCCAGGGGTATTTAAACCGGTAATTTGAATTTCCCGCCTTTTTAGTATTCTGAGCATACTACGTGTTCCATACCTCTTCGCGTTTGTGTTATCCTGATAGCAAATTTGTCCACATAGTTAGGTTCCTTTTAGCAGAGTTGTGAAGTGATGAAAAATTGTCAGCGACAAAACCCCTTGTATCAGGATCGCAGAGGCAGCGAGGGGTATTTATACCGGTAATTTAAATTTCCCGCCTTTTTTAGTATCCGAAGCATACTACGTCTTCCATACCTCCTCGCGTTTCTGTTATCCGGATAGCAAATTTTCACCACGCAGGTAGAATGCTTTGAGCAGAGTTCTGACGTGATGAACAATTTTCAGCCACTGAACCCTTTTGATTAGGATTGCAGAGACAGCCAGAGGTATTTAAAGCGGCAATTTGAAGTTCCCGCCTTTTTAGTAGTCGGAGCAAACTACGCCTTCCATACCTCCTCGCGTTTCTGTTATCCTGATAGCAAATTTTGTCCACTGAGTTAGGATGCTTTGATCAGAGTTCTGACGTGATGAACAATTTTCAGCGACTAAACCCTTTGGATTAGAGAAGTATTTAAACAGGTAATTTGAATTTCCCGCCTTTTTAGTATTCTGAGCATACTACGTGTTCAATACCTCTTCTCTTTTCTGTTAGCCTGATAGCAAAATTTGTCCACACAGGTTGCTTTTAGCAGAGTTGCGAAGTGATGAACAATTCTCAGCGACTGAACCCTTTGTATCAGGATCGCAGAGACAGCGAGAGGTATTTATATCAGTAATTTGAATTTCCCGCCTTTTTTAGTATTCGGAGCAAACTACGTCTTCCATACCTCCTCGCATTTCTGTTATCCTGATAGCAAATTTTGTCACTGAGTTAGGATGCTTTAAGCAGAGTTCTGACGTGATGAACAGTTTTCAGCGACTAAACCCTTTGGATTAGGATCGCAGAGACAGCCAGAGGTATTTAAACCGGTAATTTGAATTTCCCGCCTTTTTTAGTATCAAGATCGCAGAGACAGCGAGAGTATTTATATCGATAATTTGAATTACTCGCCTTTTTTAGTATCCGGAGCAAACTACGTCTTACATACCACCTCGCGTTTCTGTTATCCTGATAGGAAATTTTGTCCACTGAGTTAGGATGCTTTAAACCGGTAATTTGAACTTGCCGTCTTTTTAGTATCCTGAGCATACTACGTGTTCCATACCTCTTCGCTTTTCTGTTACCCTTATAGCAAAATTTGTCCACACAGGTTGCTTTTAGCAGAGTTGCGAAGTGATGAACAATTCTCAATGACAAAACCGCTTGTATCAGGATCGCAGAGGCAGCGAGGGGTATTTATACCGGTAATTTGAATTTCTCGCCTTTTTTAGTATCGGGAGCATACTATATGTTCCATACCCGCTCGCGTTTCTGTTATCCTGATAGCAAATTTTGTCCACTGAGTTAGGATGCTTTGAGCAGAGTTCTGACCTGATTAACAATTTTCAGTGACTAAACCCTTTGGATTAGGATCGCAGAGGCAGCGAGGGGTATTTTTACCGGTAATTTGAATTTCACGCGTGTTTTAGTATCAGGATCGCAGAGACAGCGAGAGCATTTACATCGATAATTTGAATTTCCCGCCTTTTTAGTATACGGAGCATACTACGTCTTCCATACCTCCTCGCGTTTCTGTTATCCGGATAGCAAATTTTCACCACGCAGTTAGAATGCGGATTGGATTAGGACAGACAGAGGTATTTAAACCGGTAATTTGAATTTCCCGCCTTTTTTAGTATCCGGAGCAAACTACGTCTTACATACCTCCTCGCGTTTCTGTTATCCTGATAGCAAATTTTGTCCACTGAGTTAGGATGCTTTGATCAGAGTTCTGACGTGATGAACAATTTTCAGCGACTAAACCCTTTGGATTAGAGAAGTATTTAAACCGGTAATTTGAATTTCCCGCCTTTTTAGTATTCTGAGCATACTACGGGTTCCATACCTCTTCTCTTTTCTGTTAGCCTGATAGCAAAATTTGTCCACACAGGTTGCTTTTAGCAGAGTTGCGAAGTGATGAACAATTCTCAGCGACTGAACCCTTTGTATCAGGATCGCAGAGACAGCGAGAGGTATTTATATCAGTAATTTGAATTTCCCGCCTTTTTTAGTATTCGGAGCAAACTACGTCTTCCATACCTTCTCGCATTTCTGTTATCCTGATAGCAAATTTTGTCCACTGAGTTAGGATGCTTTGATCAGAGTTTTGACGTGATGAACAATTTTCAGCGACTAAACCCTTTGGATTAGGATCGCAGAGACAGCCAGAGGTATTTAAACCGGTAATTTGAGTTTCCCGCCTTTTTTAGTATCCGGGGCAAACTACGTCTTACATACCTCCTCGCGTTTCTGTTTTCCTGATAGCAAATTTTGTCCACTGAGTTAGGATGCTTTGAGCAGAGTTCTGACCTGATGAACAATTTTCAGCGACTAAACCCTTTGGATTAGGATCGCAGAGACAGCCAGAGGTATTTAAACCGGTAATTTGAATTTCCCGCCTTTTTAGTACTCTGAGCATACTACGTGTTCCATACCTCTTCGCGTTTCTGTTATCCTGATAGCATAATTTGTCCACATAGTTAGGTTGCTTTTAGCAGAGTTGTGAAGTGATGAACAATTGTCAGCGACACAACCCCTTGTATCAGGATCGCAGAGGTAGCGAGGAGTATTTAAACCGGTAATTTGAATTTCCCGCCTTCTTTAGTATAAGGAGCAAACTACGTCTTCCATACCTCCTCGCATTTCTGTTATCCTGATAGCAAATTTTGTCCACTGAGTTAGGATGCTTTAAGCAGAGTTCTGACGTGATGAACAGTTTTCAGCGACTAAAGCCTTTGGATTAGGATCGCAGAGACAGCTAGAGGTATTTAAACCGGTAATTTGAATTTCCCGCCTTTTTTAGTATCAGGATCGCAGAGACCTCACCTCGCGTTTTTGATATCCTGATAGGAAATTTTGTCCACTGAGTTAGGATGCTTTAAACCGGTAATTTGAACTTCCCGCCTTTTTAGTATCCTGAGCATACTACGTGTTCCATACCTCTTCGCTTTTCTGTTATCCTGATAGCAAAACTTGTCCACACAGGTTGCTTTTAGCAGAGTTGCGAAGTGATGAACAATTCTCAGTGACAAAACCGCTTGTATCAGGATCGCAGAGGCAGCGAGGGGTATTTATACCTGTAATTTGAATTTCTCGCCATTTTTAGTATCGGGAGCATACTATATGTTCCATACCCGCTCGCGTTTCTGTTATCCTGATAGCAAATTTAGTCCACTGAGTTACGATGCTTTGAGCAGAGTTCTGACCTGATTAACAATTTTCAGCGACTAAACCCTTTGGATTAGGATCGCAGAGACAGCCAGAGGTATTTAAACCGGTAATTTGAATTTCCCGCATTTCTAGTATGCGAAGCAAACTATGTCTTCCATACCTCCTCGCGTTTCTGTTATCCTGATAGGAAATTTTGTCCACATAGTTAGGTTGCTTTTAGCAGAGCTGTGAAGTGATGAACAATTGTCAGCGATAAAACCCCTTGTATCAGGATCGCAGAGGCAGCGAGGGGTATTTTTACCGGTAATTTGAATTTCCCGCCTGTTTTAGTATCAGGATCGCAGAGACAGCGAGAGCATTTACATCGATAATTTGAATTTCCCGCCTTTTTTAGTATACGGAGCATACTACGTCTTCCATACCTCCTCGCGTTTCTGTTATCCGGATAGCAAATTTTGTCCACTGAGTTAGGATGCTTTGATCAGAGTTCTGACGTGATGAACAATTTTCAGCGACTAAACCCTTTGGATTAGAGAAGTATTTAAACAGGTAATTTGAATTTCCCGCCTTTTTAGTATTCTGAGCATACTACGTGTTCAATACCTCTTCTCTTTTCTGTTAGCCTGATAGCAAAATTTGTCCACACAGGTTGCTTTTAGCAGAGTTGCGAAGTGATGAACAATTCTCAGCGACTGAACCCTTTGTATCAGGATCGCAGAGACAGCGAGAGGTATTTATATCAGTAATTTGAATTTCCCGCCTTTTTTAGTATTCGGAGCAAACTACGTCTTCCATACCTCCTCGCATTTCTGTTATCCTGATAGCAAATTTTGTCACTGAGTTAGGATGCTTTAAGCAGAGTTCTGACGTGATGAACAGTTTTCAGCGACTAAACCCTTTGGATTAGGATCGCAGAGACAGCCAGAGGTATTTAAACCGGTAATTTGAATTTCCCGCCTTTTTTAGTATCAAGATCGCAGAGACAGCGAGAGTATTTATATCGATAATTTGAATTACTCGCCTTTTTTAGTATCCGGAGCAAACTACGTCTTACATACCACCTCGCGTTTCTGTTATCCTGATAGGAAATTTTGTCCACTGAGTTAGGATGCTTTAAACCGGTAATTTGAACTTGCCGTCTTTTTAGTATCCTGAGCATACTACGTGTTCCATACCTCTTCGCTTTTCTGTTACCCTTATAGCAAAATTTGTCCACACAGGTTGCTTTTAGCAGAGTTGCGAAGTGATGAACAATTCTCAATGACAAAACCGCTTGTATCCGGATCGCAGAGGCAGCGAGGGGTATTTATACCGGTAATTTGAATTTCTCGCCTTTTTTAGTATCGGGAGCATACTATATGTTCCATACCCGCTCGCGTTTCTGTTATCCTGATAGCAAATTTTGTCCACTGAGTTAGGATGCTTTGAGCAGAGTTCTGACCTGATTAACAATTTTCAGTGACTAAACCCTTTGGATTAGGATCGCAGAGGCAGCGAGGGGTATTTTTACCGGTAATTTGAATTTCACGCGTGTTTTAGTATCAGGATCGCAGAGACAGCGAGAGCATTTACATCGATAATTTGAATTTCCCGCCTTTTTTAGTATACGGAGCATACTACGTCTTCCATACCTCCTCGCGTTTCTGTTATCCGGATAGCAAATTTTCACCACGCAGTTAGAATGCGGATTGGATTAGGACAGACAGAGGTATTTAAACCGGTAATTTGAATTTCCCGCCTTTTTTAGTATCCGGAGCAAACTACGTCTTACATACCTCCTCGCGTTTCTGTTATCCTGATAGCAAATTTTGTCCACTGAGTTAGGATGCTTTGATCAGAGTTCTGACGTGATGAACAATTTTCAGCGACTAAACCCTTTGGATTAGAGAAGTATTTAAACCGGTAATTTGAATTTCCCGCCTTTTTAGTATTCTGAGCATACTACGGGTTCCATACCTCTTCTCTTTTCTGTTAGCCTGATAGCAAAATTTGTCCACACAGGTTGCTTTTAGCAGAGTTGCGAAGTGATGAACAATTCTCAGCGACTGAACCCTTTGTATCAGGATCGCAGAGACAGCGAGAGGTATTTATATCAGTAATTTGAATTTCCCGCCTTTTTTAGTATTCGGAGCAAACTACGTCTTCCATACCTTCTCGCATTTCTGTTATCCTGATAGCAAATTTTGTCCACTGAGTTAGGATGCTTTGATCAGAGTTTTGACGTGATGAACAATTTTCAGCGACTAAACCCTTTGGATTAGGATCGCAGAGACAGCCAGAGGTATTTAAACCGGTAATTTGAGTTTCCCGCCTTTTTTAGTATCCGGGGCAAACTACGTCTTACATACCTCCTCGCGTTTCTGTTTTCCTGATAGCAAATTTTGTCCACTGAGTTAGGATGCTTTGAGCAGAGTTCTGACCTGATGAACAATTTTCAGCGACTAAACCCTTTGGATTAGGATCGCAGAGACAGCCAGAGGTATTTAAACCGGTAATTTGAATTTCCCGCCTTTTTAGTACTCTGAGCATACTACGTGTTCCATACCTCTTCGCGTTTCTGTTATCCTGATAGCATAATTTGTCCACATAGTTAGGTTGCTTTTAGCAGAGTTGTGAAGTGATGAACAATTGTCAGCGACACAACCCCTTGTATCAGGATCGCAGAGGTAGCGAGGAGTATTTAAACCGGTAATTTGAATTTCCCGCCTTCTTTAGTATAAGGAGCAAACTACGTCTTCCATACCTCCTCGCATTTCTGTTATCCTGATAGCAAATTTTGTCCACTGAGTTAGGATGCTTTAAGCAGAGTTCTGACGTGATGAACAGTTTTCAGCGACTAAAGCCTTTGGATTAGGATCGCAGAGACAGCTAGAGGTATTTAAAACCGGTAATTTGAATTTCCCGCCTTTTTTAGTATCAGGATCGCAGAGACCTCACCTCGCGTTTTTGATATCCTGATAGGAAATTTTGTCCACTGAGTTAGGATGCTTTAAACCGGTAATTTGAACTTCCCGCCTTTTTAGTATCCTGAGCATACTACGTGTTCCATACCTCTTCGCTTTTCTGTTATCCTGATAGCAAAACTTGTCCACACAGGTTGCTTTTAGCAGAGTTGCGAAGTGATGAACAATTCTCAGTGACAAAACCGCTTGTATCAGGATCGCAGAGGCAGCGAGGGGTATTTATACCTGTAATTTGAATTTCTCGCCATTTTTAGTATCGGGAGCATACTATATGTTCCATACCCGCTCGCGTTTCTGTTATCCTGATAGCAAATTTAGTCCACTGAGTTACGATGCTTTGAGCAGAGTTCTGACCTGATTAACAATTTTCAGCGACTAAACCCTTTGGATTAGGATCGCAGAGACAGCCAGAGGCATTTTAAACCGGTAATTTGAATTTCCCGCATTTCTAGTATGCGAAGCAAACTATGTCTTCCATACCTCCTCGCGTTTCTGTTATCCTGATAGGAAATTTTGTCCACATAGTTAGGTTGCTTTTAGCAGAGCTGTGAAGTGATGAACAATTGTCAGCGATAAAACCCCTTGTATCAGGATCGCAGAGGCAGCGAGGGGTATTTTTACCGGTAATTTGAATTTCCCGCCTGTTTTAGTATCAGGATCGCAGAGACAGCGAGAGCATTTACATCGATAATTTGAATTTCCCGCCTTTTTTAGTATACGGAGCATACTACGTCTTCCATACCTCCTCGCGTTTCTGTTATCCGGATAGCAAATTTTCACCACGCATTTAGAATGCTTTGATCAGAGTTTTGACGTGATGAACAATTTTCAGCGACTAAACCCTTTGGATTAGGATCGCAGAGACAGCCAGAGGTATTTAAACCGGTAATTTGAGTTTCCCGCCTTTTTTAGTATCCGGGGCAAACTACGTCTTACATACCTCCTCGCGTTTCTGTTTTCCTGATAGCAAATTTTGTCCACTGAGTTAGGATGCTTTGAGCAGAGTTCTGACCTGATGAACAATTTTCAGCGACTAAACCCTTTGGATTAGGATCGCAGAGACAGCCAGAGGTATTTAAACCGGTAATTTGAATTTCCCGCCTTTTTAGTACTCTGAGCATACTACGTGTTCCATACCTCTTCGCGTTTCTGTTATCCTGATAGCATAATGTGTCCACATAGTTAGGTTGCTTTTAGCAGAGTTGTGAAGTGATGAACAATTGTCAGCGATAAAACCCCTTGTATCAGGATCGCAGAGGCAGCGAGGAGTATTTATACCGGTAATTTGAATTACCCGCCTTCTTTAGTATAAGGAGCAAACTACGTCTTCCATACCTCCTCGCATTTCTGTTATCCTGTTAGCAAATTTTGTCCACTGAGTTAGGATGCTTTAAGCAGAGTTCTGACGTGATGAACAGTTTTCAGCGACTAAACCCTTTGGATTAGGATCGCAGAGACAGCTAGAGGTATTTAAAACCGGTAATTTGAATTTCCCGCCTTTTTTAGTATCAGGATCGCAGAGACCTCACCTCGCGTTTTTGTTATCCTGATAGGAAATTTTGTCCACTGAGTTAGGATGCTTTAAACCGGTAATTTGAACTTCCCGCCTTTTTAGTATCCTGAGCATACTACGTGTTCCATACCTCTTCGCTTTTCTGTTATCCTGATAGCAAAACTTGTCCACACAGGTTGCTTTTAGCAGAGTTGCGAAGTGATGAACAATTCTCAGTGACAAAACCGCTTGTATCAGGATCGCAGAGGCAGCGAGGGGTATTTATACCTGTAATTTGAATTTCTCGCCATTTTTAGTATCGGGAGCATACTATATGTTCCATACCCGCTCGCGTTTCTGTTATCCTGATAGCAAATTTTGTCCACTGAGTTAGGATGCTTTGAGCAGAGTTCTGACCTGATTAACAATTTTCAGCGACTAAACCCTTTGGATTAGGATCGCAGAGATAGACAGAGGTATTTAAACCGGTAATTTGAATTTCCCGCCTTTTTTAGTATCCGGAGCAAACTACGTCTTACATACCTCCTCGCGTTTCTGTTATCCTGATAGGAAATTTTATCCACTGAGTTAGGACGCTTTAACCAGAGTTCTGACGTGATGAACAATTTTCAGCGCCTAAACCCTTTGGATTGGGATCGCAGAGACAGCCAGAGGTATTTAAACCGGTAATTTGAATTTCCCGCCTTTTTAGTATTCTGAGCATACTACGTGTTCCATACCTCTTCGCGTTTCTGTTATCCTGATAGCAAAATTTGTCCACATAGTTAGGTTCCTTTTAGCAGAGTTGTGAAGTGATGAAAAATTGTCAGCGACAAAACCCCTTGTATCAGGATCGCAGAGGCAGCGAGGGGTATTTATACCGGTAACTTGAATTTCCCGCCGTTTTTAGTATGAGGATCGCAGAGACAGCGAGAGTATTTATATCGATAATTTGAATTTCCCGCCTTCTTTAGTATACGGAGCATACTACGTCTTCCATACCTCCTCGCGTTTCGGTAATCCGGATGGCAAAATTTCACCACGCAGTTAGGACGGTTTGATCAGAGTTCTGACGTGATGAATAGTTTTCAGCGACTAGCCCCTTTGTATCAGGATCGCAGAGAAAGCGAGAGGTATTTATATCGGTAATTTGAATTACCCGCCTTTTTTAGTATCCGGAGCAAACTACGCCTTACATACCTCCTCGCGTTTCTGTTATCCTGATAGGAAATTGTATCCACTTAGTTAGGATGCTTTAACCGGAGTTCTGACGTGATGAACAATTTTCAGCCACTGAACCCTTTTGATTAGGATTGCAGAGACAGCCAGAGGTATTTAAAGCGGCAATTTGAAGTTCCCGCCTTTTTAGTAGTCGGAGCAAACTACGCCTTCCATACCTCCTCGCGTTTCTGTTATCCTGATAGGAAATTTTGTCCACTGAGTTAGGATGCTTTAAGCAGAATTCTGACGTGGTGAACAATTTTCAGCGATTAAACCCTTTGGATTAGGATCGCAGAGACAGACAGAGGTATTTAAACCGGTAATTTGAATTTCCCGCCTTTTTTAGTATCCGGAGCAAACTACGTCTTACATACCTCCTCGCGTTTCTGTTATCCTGATAGCAAATTTTGTCCACTGAGTTAGGATGCTTTGATCAGAGTTCTGACGTGATGAACAATTTTCAGCGACTAAACCCTTTGGATTAGAGAAGTATTTAAACCGGTAATTTGAATTTCCCGCCTTTTTAGTATTCTGAGCATACTACGTGTTCCATACCTCTTCTCTTTTCTTTTAGCCTGATAGCAAAATTTGTCCACACAGGTTGCTTTTAGCAGAGTTGCGAAGTGATGAACAATTCTCAACGACTGAACCCTTTGTATCAGGATCGCAGAGACAGCGAGAGGTATTTATATCAGTAATTTGAATTTCCCGCCTTTTTTAGTATTCGGAGCAAACTACGTCTTCCATACCTCCTCGCATTTCTGTTATCCTGATAGCAAATTTTGTCCACTGAGTAAGGGTGCTTTGATCAGAGTTTTGAACAATTTTCAGCGACTAAACCCTTTGGATTAGGATCGCAGAGACAGCCAGGGGTATTTAAACCGGTAATTTGAATTTCCCGCCTTTTTTAGTATTCGGAGCAAATTACACCTTCCATACCTCCTCGCGTTTCTGTTATCCTGATAGGAAATTTTGTCCACTAAGTTAGGATGCTTTAAGCAGAGTTCTGACGTGATGAAAAATTTTCAGCGATTAAACCCTTTGGATTAGGATCGCAGAGATAGACAGAGGTATTTAAACCGGTAATTTGAATTTCCCGCCTTTTTTAGTATCCGGAGCAAACTACGTCTTACATACCTCCTCGCGTTTCTGTTATCCCGATAGGAAATTTTATCCACTGAGTTAGGACGCTTTAACCAGAGTTCTGACGTGATGAACAATTTTCAGCGCCTAAACCCCTTGTATCAGGATCGCAGAGGCCAGACAGCCAGAGGTATATAAACCGGTAATTTGAATTTCCCGCCTTTTTAGTATTCTGAGCATACTACGTGTTCCATACCTCTTCGCGTTTCTGTTATCCTGATAGCAAAATTTGTCCACATAGTTAGGTTCCTTTTAGCAGAGTTGTGAAGTGATGAAAAATTGTCAGCGACAAAACCCCTTGTATCAGGATCGCAGAGGCAGCGAGGGGTATTTATACCGGTAATTTGAATTTCCCGCCGTTTTTAGTATCAGGATCGCAGAGACAGCGAGAGTATTTATATCGATAATTTGAATTTGAATACCGGTAATTTGAATTTCTCGCCTTTTTTAGTATCGGGAGCATACTATATGTTCCATACCCGCTCGCGTTTCTGTTATCCTGATAGCAAATTTTGTCCACTGAGTTAGGATGCTTTGAGCAGAGTTCTGACCTGATTAACAATTTTCAGTGACTAAACCCTTTGGATTAGGATCGCAGAGGCAGCGAGGGGTATTTTTACCGGTAATTTGAATTTCACGCGTGTTTTAGTATCAGGATCGCAGAGACAGCGAGAGCATTTACATCGATAATTTGAATTTCCCGCCTTTTTTAGTATACGGAGCATACTACGTCTTCCATACCTCCTCGCGTTTCTGTTATCCGGATAGCAAATTTTCACCACGCAGTTAGAATGCGGATTGGATTAGGACAGACAGAGGTATTTAAACCGGTAATTTGAATTTCCCGCCTTTTTTAGTATCCGGAGCAAACTACGTCTTACATACCTCCTCGCGTTTCTGTTATCCTGATAGCAAATTTTGTCCACTGAGTTAGGATGCTTTGATCAGAGTTCTGACGTGATGAACAATTTTCAGCGACTAAACCCTTTGGATTAGAGAAGTATTTAAACCGGTAATTTGAATTTCCCGCCTTTTTAGTATTCTGAGCATACTACGTGTTCCATACCTCTTCTCTTTTCTGTTAGCCTGATAGCAAAATTTGTCCACACAGGTTGCTTTTAGCAGAGTTGCGAAGTGATGAACAATTCTCAGCGACTGAACCCTTTGTATCAGGATCGCAGAGACAGCGAGAGGTATTTATATCAGTAATTTGAATTTCCCGCCTTTTTTAGTATTCGGAGCAAACTACGTCTTCCATACCTTCTCGCATTTCTGTTATCCTGATAGCAAATTTTGTCCACTGAGTTAGGATGCTTTGATCAGAGTTTTGACGTGATGAACAATTTTCAGCGACTAAACCCTTTGGATTAGGATCGCAGAGACAGCCAGAGGTATTTAAACCGGTAATTTGAGTTTCCCGCCTTTTTTAGTATCCGGGGCAAACTACGTCTTACATACCTCCTCGCGTTTCTGTTTTCCTGATAGCAAATTTTGTCCACTGAGTTAGGATGCTTTGAGCAGAGTTCTGACCTGATGAACAATTTTCAGCGACTAAACCCTTTGGATTAGGATCGCAGAGACAGCCAGAGGTATTTAAACCGGTAATTTGAATTTCCCGCCTTTTTAGTACTCTGAGCATACTACGTGTTCCATACCTCTTCGCGTTTCTGTTATCCTGATAGCATAATTTGTCCACATAGTTAGGTTGCTTTTAGCAGAGTTGTGAAGTGATGAACAATTGTCAGCGACACAACCCCTTGTATCAGGATCGCAGAGGTAGCGAGGAGTATTTAAACCGGTAATTTGAATTTCCCGCCTTCTTTAGTATAAGGAGCAAACTACGTCTTCCATACCTCCTCGCATTTCTGTTATCCTGATAGCAAATTTTGTCCACTGAGTTAGGATGCTTTAAGCAGAGTTCTGACGTGATGAACAGTTTTCAGCGACTAAAGCCTTTGGATTAGGATCGCAGAGACAGCTAGAGGTATTTAAACCGGTAATTTGAATTTCCCGCCTTTTTTAGTATCAGGATCGCAGAGACCTCACCTCGCGTTTTTGATATCCTGATAGGAAATTTTGTCCACTGAGTTAGGATGCTTTAAACCGGTAATTTGAACTTCCCGCCTTTTTAGTATCCTGAGCATACTACGTGTTCCATACCTCTTCGCTTTTCTGTTATCCTGATAGCAAAACTTGTCCACACAGGTTGCTTTTAGCAGAGTTGCGAAGTGATGAACAATTCTCAGTGACAAAACCGCTTGTATCAGGATCGCAGAGGCAGCGAGGGGTATTTATACCTGTAATTTGAATTTCTCGCCATTTTTAGTATCGGGAGCATACTATATGTTCCATACCCGCTCGCGTTTCTGTTATCCTGATAGCAAATTTTGTCCACTGAGTTACGATGCTTTGAGCAGAGTTCTGACCTGATTAACAATTTTCAGCGACTAAACCCTTTGGATTAGGATCGCAGAGACAGCCAGAGGTATATAAACCGGTAATTTGAATTTCCCGCCTTTTTTAGTATTCGGAGCAAATTACACCTTCCATACCTCCTCGCGTTTCTGTTATCCTGATAGGAAATTTTGTCCACTAAGTTAGGATGCTTTAAGCAGAGTTCTGACGTGATGAAAAATTTTCAGCGATTAAACCCTTTGGATTAGGATCGCAGAGATAGACAGAGGTATTTAAACCGGTAATTTGAATTTCCCGCCTTTTTTAGTATCCGGAGCAAACTACGTCTTACATACCTCCTCGCGTTTCTGTTATCCCGATAGGAAATTTTATCCACTGAGTTAGGACGCTTTAACCAGAGTTCTGACGTGATGAACAATTTTCAGCGCCTAAACCCTTTGGATTGGGATCGCAGAGACAGCCAGAGGTATATAAACCGGTAATTTGAATTTCCCGCCTTTTTAGTATTCTGAGCATACTACGTGTTCCATACCTCTTCGCGTTTCTGTTATCCTGATAGCAAAATTTGTCCACATAGTTAGGTTCCTTTTAGCAGAGTTGTGAAGTGATGAAAAATTGACAGCGACAAAACCCCTTGTATCAGGATCGCAGAGACAGCCAGAGGTATTTAAACCGGTAATTTGAATTTCCCGCCTTTTTAGTATTCTGAGCATACTACGTGTTCCATACCTCTTCGCGTTTCTGTTATCCTGATAGCAAAATTTGTCCACATAGTTAGGTTCCTTTTAGCAGAGTTGTGAAGTGATGAAAAATTGTCAGCGACAAAACCCCTTGTATCAGGATCGCAGAGGCAGCGAGGGGTATTTATACCGGTAATTTGAATTTCCCGCCGTTTTTAGTATCAGGATCGCAGAGACAGCGAGAGTATTTATATCGATAATTTGAATTTCCCGCCTTTTTTAGTATCCGGAGCAAACTACGCCTTACATACCTCCTCGCGTTTCTGTTATCCTGATAGGAAATTGTATCCACTTAGTTAGGATGCTTTAACCGGAGTTCTGACGTGATGAACAATTTTCAGCCACTGAACCCTTTTGATTAGGATCGCAGAGGCAGCGAGGGGTATTTTTACCGGTAATTTGAATTTCACGCGTGTTTTAGTATCAGGATCGCAGAGACAGCGAGAGCATTTACATCGATAATTTGAATTTCCCGCCTTTTTTAGTATACGGAGCATACTACGTCTTCCATACCTCCTCGCGTTTCTGTTATCCGGATAGCAAATTTTCACCACGCAGTTAGAATGCGGATTGGATTAGGACAGACAGAGGTATTTAAACCGGTAATTTGAATTTCCCGCCTTTTTTAGTATCCGGAGCAAACTACGTCTTATATACCTCCTCGCGTTTCTGTTATCCTGATAGCAAATTTTGTCCACTGAGTTAGGATGCTTTGATCAGAGTTCTGACGTGATGAACAATTTTCAGCGACTAAACCCTTTGGATTAGAGAAGTATTTAAACCGGTAATTTGAATTTCCCGCCTTTTTAGTATTCTGAGCATACTACGTGTTCCATACCTCTTCTCTTTTCTGTTAGCCTGATAGCAAAATTTGTCCACACAGGTTGCTTTTAGCAGAGTTGCGAAGTGATGAACAATTCTCAGCGACTGAACCCTTTGTATCAGGATCGCAGAGACAGCGAGAGGTATTTATATCAGTAATTTGAATTTCCCGCCTTTTTTAGTATTCGGAGCAAACTACGTCTTCCATACCTTCTCGCATTTCTGTTATCCTGATAGCAAATTTTGTCCACTGAGTTAGGATGCTTTGATCAGAGTTTTGACGTGATGAACAATTTTCAGCGACTAAACCCTTTGGATTAGGATCGCAGAGACAGCCAGAGGTATTTAAACCGGTAATTTGAGTTTCCCGCCTTTTTAGTATCCGGGGCAAACTACGTCTTACATACCTCCTCGCGTTTCTGTTTTCCTGATAGCAAATTTTGTCCACTGAGTTAGGATGCTTTGAGCAGAGTTCTGACCTGATGAACAATTTTCTGCGACTAAACCCTTTGGATTAGGATCGCAGAGACAGCCAGAGGTATTTAAACCGGTAATTTGAATTTCCCGCCTTTTTAGTACTCTGAGCATACTACGTGTTCCATACCTCTTCGCGTTTCTGTTATCCTGATAGCATAATTTGTCCACATAGTTAGGTTGCTTTTAGCAGAGTTGTGAAGTGATGAACAATTGTCAGCGACACAACCCCTTGTATCAGGATCGCAGAGGTAGCGAGGAGTATTTAAACCGGTAATTTGAATTTCCCGCCTTCTTTAGTATAAGGAGCAAACTACGTCTTCCATACCTCCTCGCATTTCTGTTATCCTGATAGCAAATTTTGTCCACTGAGTTAGGATGCTTTAAGCAGAGTTCTGACGTGATGAACAGTTTTCAGCGACTAAAGCCTTTGGATTAGGATCGCAGAGACAGCTAGAGGTATTTAAACCGGTAATTTGAATTTCCCGCCTTTTTTAGTATCAGGATCGCAGAGACCTCACCTCGCGTTTTTGATATCCTGATAGGAAATTTTGTCCACTGAGTTAGGATGCTTTAAACCGGTAATTTGAACTTCCCGCCTTTTTAGTATCCTGAGCATACTAC
The DNA here is from genome assembly GCA_963669975.1 of Acanthoscelides obtectus. NCBI lineage: Eukaryota > Metazoa > Arthropoda > Insecta > Coleoptera > Chrysomelidae > Acanthoscelides > Acanthoscelides obtectus. The sequence continues at coordinate 104,785,136 of CAVLJG010000003.1, read as the reverse complement.
GTGTTCCATACCTCTTCGCTTTTCTGTTATCCTGATAGCAAAACTTGTCCACACAGGTTGCTTTTAGCAGAGTTGCGAAGTGATGAACAATTCTCAGTGACAAAACCGCTTGTATCAGGATCGCAGAGGCAGCGAGGGGTATTTATACCTGTAATTTGAATTTCTCGCCATTTTTAGTATCGGGAGCATACTATATGTTCCATACCCGCTCGCGTTTCTGTTATCCTGATAGCAAATTTTGTCCACTGAGTTACGATGCTTTGAGCAGAGTTCTGACCTGATTAACAATTTTCAGCGACTAAACCCTTTGGATTAGGATCGCAGAGACAGCCAGAGGTATATAAACCGGTAATTTGAATTTCCCGCCTTTTTTAGTATTCGGAGCAAATTACACCTTCCATACCTCCTCGCGTTTCTGTTATCCTGATAGGAAATTTTGTCCACTAAGTTAGGATGCTTTAAGCAGAGTTCTGACGCGATGAAAAATTTTCAGCGATTAAACCCTTTGGATTAGGATCGCAGAGATAGACAGAGGTATTTAAACCGGTAATTTGAATTTCCCGCCTTTTTTAGTATCCGGAGCAAACTACGTCTTACATACCTCCTCGCGTTTCTGTTATCCCGATAGGAAATTTTATCCACTGAGTTAGGACGCTTTAACCAGAGTTCTGACGTGATGAACAATTTTCAGCGCCTAAACCCTTTGGATTGGGATCGCAGAGACAGCCAGAGGTATATAAACCGGTAATTTGAATTTCCCGCCTTTTTAGTATTCTGAGCATACTACGTGTTCCATACCTCTTCGCGTTTCTGTTATCCTGATAGCAAAATTTGTCCACATAGTTAGGTTCCTTTTAGCAGAGTTGTGAAGTGATGAAAAATTGACAGCGACAAAACCCCTTGTATCAGGATCGCAGAGACAGCCAGAGGTATTTAAACCGGTAATTTGAATTTCCCGCCTTTTTAGTATTCTGAGCATACTACGTGTTCCATACCTCTTCGCGTTTCTGTTATCCTGATAGCAAAATTTGTCCACATAGTTAGGTTCCTTTTAGCAGAGTTGTGAAGTGATGAAAAATTGTCAGCGACAAAACCCCTTGTATCAGGATCGCAGAGGCAGCGAGGGGTATTTATACCGGTAATTTGAATTTCCCGCCGTTTTTAGTATCAGGATCGCAGAGACAGCGAGAGTATTTATATCGATAATTTGAATTTCCCGCCTTCTTTAGTATACGGAGCATACTACGTCTTCCATACCTCCTCGCGTTTCGGTAATCCGGATGGCAAAATTTCACCACGCAGTTAGGACGGTTTGATTAGAGTTCTGACGTGATGAATAGTTTTCAGCGACTAGACCCTTTGTATCAGGATCGCAGAGAAAGCGAGAGGTATTTATATCGGTAATTTGAATTACCCGCCTTTTTAGTATCCGGAGCAAACTACGCCTTACATACCTCCTCGCGTTTCTGTTATCCTGATAGGAAATTGTATCCACTTAGTTAGGATGCTTTAACCGGAGTTCTGACGTGATGAACAATTTTCAGCCACTGAACCCTTTTGATTAGGATCGCAGAGGCAGCGAGGGGTATTTTTACCGGTAATTTGAATTTCACGCGTGTTTTAGTATCAGGATCGCAGAGACAGCGAGAGCATTTACATCGATAATTTGAATTTCCCGCCTTTTTTAGTATACGGGGCATACTACGTCTTCCATACCTCCTCGCGTTTCTGTTATCCGGATAGCAAATTTTCACCACGCAGTTAGAATGCGGATTGGATTAGGACAGACAGAGGTATTTAAACCGGTAATTTGAATTTCCGCCTTTTTTAGTATCCGGAGCAAACTACGTCTTACATACCTCCTCGCGTTTCTGTTATCCTGATAGCAAATTTTGTCCACTGAGTTAGGATGCTTTGATCAGAGTTCTGACGTGATGAACAATTTTCAGCGACTAAACCCTTTGGATTAGAGAAGTATTTAAACCGGTAATTTGAATTTCCCGCCTTTTTAGTATTCTGAGCATACTACGTGTTCCATACCTCTTCTCTTTTCTGTTAGCCTGATAGCAAAATTTGTCCACACAGGTTGCTTTTAGCAGAGTTGCGAAGTGATGAACAATTCTCAGCGACTGAACCCTTTGTATCAGGATCGCAGAGACAGCGAGAGGTATTTATATCAGTAATTTGAATTTCCCGCCTTTTTTAGTATTCGGAGCAAACTACGTCTTCCATACCTTCTCGCATTTCTGTTATCCTGATAGCAAATTTTGTCCACTGAGTTAGGATGCTTTGATCAGAGTTTTGACGTGATGAACAATTTTCAGCGACTAAACCCTTTGGATTAGGATCGCAGAGACAACCAGAGGTATTTAAACCGGTAATTTGAGTTTCCCGCCTTTTTTAGTATCCGGGGCAAACTACGTCTTACATACCTCCTCGCGTTTCTGTTTTCCTGATAGCAAATTTTGTCCACTGAGTTAGGATGCTTTGAGCAGAGTTCTGACCTGATGAACAATTTTCAGCGACTAAACCCTTTGGATTAGGATCGCAGAGACAGCCAGAGGTATTTAAACCGGTAATTTGAATTTCCCGCCTTTTTAGTACTCTGAGCATACTACGTGTTCCATACCTCTTCGCGTTTCTGTTATCCTGATAGCATAATTTGTCCACATAGTTAGGTTGCTTTTAGCAGAGTTGTGAAGTGATGAACAATTGTCAGCGACACAACCCCTTGTATCAGGATCGCAGAGGCAGCGAGGAGTATTTAAACCGGTAATTTGAATTTCCCGCCTTCTTTAGTATAAGGAGCAAACTACGTCTTCCATACCTCCTCGCATTTCTGTTATCCTGATAGCAAATTTTGTCCACTGAGTTAGGATGCTTTAAGCAGAGTTCTGACGTGATGAACAGTTTTCAGCGACTAAAGCCTTTGGATTAGGATCGCAGAGACAGCTAGAGGTATTTAAACCGGTAATTTGAATTTCCCGCCTTTTTTAGTATCAGGATCGCAGAGACCTCACCTCGCGTTTTTGTTATCCTGATAGGAAATTTTGTCCACTGAGTTAGGATGCTTTAAACCGGTAATTTGAACTTCCCGCCTTTTTAGTATCCTGAGCATACTACGTGTTCCATACCTCTTCGCTTTTCTGTTATCCTGATAGCAAAACTTGTCCACACAGGTTGCTTTTAGCAGAGTTGCGAAGTGATGAACAATTCTCAGTGACAAAACCGCTTGTATCAGGATCGCAGAGGCAGCGAGGGGTATTTATACCTGTAATTTGAATTTCTCGCCATTTTTAGTATCGGGAGCATACTATATGTTCCATACCCGCTCGCGTTTCTGTTATCCTGATAGCAAATTTTAGTCCACTGAGTTAGGATGCTTTGAGCAGAGTTCTGACCTGATTAACAATTTTCAGCGACTAAACCCTTTGGATTAGGATCGCAGAGATAGACAGAGGTATTTAAACCGGTAATTTGAATTTCCCGCCTTTTTTAGTATCCGGAGCAAACTACGTCTTACATACCTCCTCGCGTTTCTGTTATCCTGATAGGAAATTTTATCCACTGAGTTAGGACGCTTTAACCAGAGTTCTGACGTGATGAACAATTTTCAGCGCTAAACCCTTGGATGATCGCAGAGACAGCCAGAGGTATTTAAACCGGTAATTTGAATTTCCCGCCTTTTTAGTATTCTGAGCATACTACGTGTTCCATACCTCTTCGCGTTTCTGTTATCCTGATAGCAAAATTTGTCCACATAGTTAGGTTCCTTTTAGCAGAGTTGTGAAGTGATGAAAATTGTCAGCGACAAAACCCATTGTATCAGGATCGCAGAGGCAGCGAGGGGTATTTATACCGGTAACTTGAATTTCCCGCCGTTTTTAGTATGAGGATCGCAGAGACAGCGAGAGTATTTATATCGATAATTTGAATTTCCCGCCTTCTTTAGTATACGGAGCATACTACGTCTTCCATACCTCCTCGCGTTTCGGTAATCCGGATGGCAAAATTTCACCACGCAGTTAGGACGGTTTGATCAGAGTTCTGACGTGATGAATAGTTTTCAGCGACTAGCCCCTTTGTATCAGGATCGCAGAGAAAGCGAGAGGTATTTATATCGGTAATTTGAATTACCCGCCTTTTTTAGTATCCGGAGCAAACTACGCCTTACATACCTCCTCGCGTTTCTGTTATCCTGATAGGAAATTGTATCCACTTAGTTAGGATGCTTTAACCGGAGTTCTGACGTGATGAACAATTTTCAGCCACTGAACCCTTTTGATTAGGATTGCAGAGACAGCCAGAGGTATTTAAAGCGGCAATTTGAAGTTCCCGCCTTTTTAGTAGTCGGAGCAAACTACGCCTTCCATACCTGCTCGCATTTCTGTTATCCTGATAGCAAATTTTGTCCACTGAGTAAGGGTGCTTTGATCAGAGTTTTGAACAATTTTCAGCGACTAAACCCTTTGGATTAGGATCGCAGAGACAGCCAGGGGTATTTAAACCGGTAATTTGAATTTCCCGCCTTTTTTAGTATTCGGAGCAAATTACACCTTCCATACCTCCTCGCGTTTCTGTTATCCTGATAGGAAATTTTGTCCACTAAGTTAGGATGCTTTAAGCAGAGTTCTGACGTGATGAAAAATTTTCAGCGATTAAACCCTTTGGATTAGGATCGCAGAGATAGACAGAGGTATTTAAACCGGTAATTTGAATTTCCCGCCTTTTTTAGTATCCGGAGCAAACTACGTCTTACATACCTCCTCGCGTTTCTGTTATCCCGATAGGAAATTTTATCCACTGAGTTAGGACGCTTAACCAGAGTTCTGACGTGATGAACAATTTTCAGCGCCTAAACCCTTTGGATTGGGATCGCAGAGACAGCCAGAGGTATATAAACCGGTAATTTGAATTTCCCGCCTTTTTAGTATTCTGAGCATACTACGTGTTCCATACCTCTTCGCGTTTCTGTTATCCTGATAGCAAAATTTGTCCACATAGTTAGGTTCCTTTTAGCAGAGTTGTGAAGTGATGAAAAATTGTCAGCGACAAAACCCCTTGTATCAGGATCGCAGAGACAGCCAGAGGTATTTAAACCGGTAATTTGAATTTCCCGCCTTTTTAGTATTCTGAGCATACTACGTGTTCCATACCTCTTCGCGTTTCTGTTATCCTGATAGCAAAATTTGTCCACATAGTTAGGTTCCTTTTAGCAGAGTTGTGAAGTGATGAAAAATTGTCAGCGACAAAACCCCTTGTATCAGGATCGCAGAGGCAGCGAGGGGTATTTATACCGGTAATTTGAATTTCCCGCCGTTTTTAGTATCAGGATCGCAGAGACAGCGAGAGTATTTATATCGATAATTTGAATTTCCCGCCTTCTTTAGTATACGGAGCATACTACGTCTTCCATACCTCCTCGCGTTTCGGTAATCCGGATGGCAAAATTTCACCACGCAGTTAGGACGGTTTGATCAGAGTTCTGACGTGATGAATAGTTTTCAGCGACTAGACCCTTTGTATCAGGATCGCAGAGAAAGCGAGAGGTATTTATATCGGTAATTTGAATTACCCGCCTTTTTAGTATCCGGAGCAAACTACGCCTTACATACGTCCTCGCGTTTCTGTTATCCTGATAGGAAATTTTGTCCACTGAGTTAGGATGCTTTAAGCAGAATTCTGACGTGGTGAACAATTTTCAGCGATTAAACCCTTTGGATTAGGATCGCAGAGACAGACAGAGGTATTTAAACCGGTAATTTGAATTTCCCGCCTTTTTTAGTATCCGGAGCAAACTACGTCTTACATACCTCCTCGCGTTTCTGTTATCCTGATAGCAAATTTTGTCCACTGAGTTAGGATGCTTTGATCAGAGTTCTGACGTGATGAACAATTTTCAGCGACTAAACCCTTTGGATTAGAGAAGTATTTAAACAGGTAATTTGAATTTCCCGCCTTTTTAGTATTCTGAGCATACTACGTGTTCAATACCTCTTCTCTTTTCTGTTAGCCTGATAGCAAAATTTGTCCACACAGGTTGCTTTTAGCAGAGTTGCGAAGTGATGAACAATTCTCAGCGACTGAACCCTTTGTATCAGGATCGCAGAGACAGCGAGAGGTATTTATATCAGTAATTGAATTTCCCGCCTTTTTTAGTATTCGGAGCAAACTACGTCTTCCATACCTCCTCGCATTTCTGTTATCCTGATAGCAAATTTTGTCACTGAGTTAGGATGCTTTAAGCAGAGTTCTGACGTGATGAACAGTTTTCAGCGACTAAACCCTTTGGATTAGGATCGCAGAGACAGCCAGAGGTATTTAAACCGGTAATTTGAATTTCCCGCCTTTTTTAGTATCAGGATCGCAGAGACAGCGAGAGTATTTATATCGATAATTTGAATTACTCGCCTTTTTAGTATCCGGAGCAAACTACGTCTTACATACCACCTCGCGTTTCTGTTATCCTGATAGGAAATTTTGTCCACTGAGTTAGGATGCTTTAAACCGGTAATTTGAACTTGCCGTCTTTTTAGTATCCTGAGCATACTACGTGTTCCATACCTCTTCGCTTTTCTGTTATCCTGATAGCAAAATTTGTCCACACAGGTTGCTTTTAGCAGAGTTGCGAAGTGATGAACAATTCTCAATGACAAAACCGCTTGTATCAGGATCGCAGAGGCAGCGAGGGGTATTTATACCGGTAATTTGAATTTCTCGCCTTTTTAGTATCGGGAGCATACTATATGTTCCATACCCGCTCGCGTTTCTGTTATCCTGATAGCAAATTTTGTCCACTGAGTTAGGATGCTTTGAGCAGAGTTCTGACCTGATTAACAATTTTCAGTGACTAAACCCTTTGGATTAGGATCGCAGAGGCAGCGAGGGGTATTTTTACCGGTAATTTGAATTTCAAGCGTGTTTTAGTATCAGGATCGCAGAGACAGCGAGAGCATTTACATCGATAATTTGAATTTCCCGCCTTTTTTAGTATACGGAGCATACTACGTCTTCCATACCTCCTCGCGTTTCTGTTATCCGGATAGCAAACTTTCACCACGCAGTTAGAATGCGGATTGGATTAGGACAGACAGAGGTATTTAACCCGGTAATTTGAATTTCCCGCCTTTTTTAGTATCCGGAGCAAACTACGTCTTACATACCTCCTCGCGTTTCTGTTATCCTGATAGCAAATTTTGTCCACTGAGTTAGGATGCTTTGATCAGAGTTCTGACGTGATGAACAATTTTCAGCGACTAAACCCTTTGGATTAGAGAAGTATTTAACCGGTAATTTGAATTTCCCGCCTTTTTAGTATTCTGAGCATACTACGTGTTCCATACCTCTTCTCTTTTCTGTTAGCCTGATAGCAAAATTTGTCCACACAGGTTGCTTTTAGCAGAGTTGCGAAGTGATGAACAATTCTCAGCGACTGAACCCTTTGTATCAGGATCGCAGAGACAGCGAGAGGTATTTATATCAGTAATTTGAATTTCCCGCCTTTTTAGTATTCGGAGCAACCTACGTCTTCCATACCTTCTCGCATTTCTGTTATCCTGATAGCAAATTTTGTCCACTGAGTTAGGATGCTTTGATCAGAGTTTTGACGTGATGAACAATTTTCAGCGACTAACCCTTTGGATTAGGATCGCAGAGACAGCCAGAGGTATTTAAACCGGTAATTTGAGTTTCCCGCCTTTTTTAGTATCCGGGGCAAACTACGTCTTACATACCTCCTCGCGTTTCTGTTTTCCTGATAGCAAATTTTGTCCACTGAGTTAGGATGCTTTGAGCAGAGTTCTGACCTGATGAACAATTTTCAGCGACTAAACCCTTTGGATTAGGATCGCAGAGACAGCCAGAGGTATTTAAACCGGTAATTTGAATTTCCCGCCTTTTTAGTACTCTGAGCATACTACGTGTTCCATACCTCTTCGCGTTTCTGTTATCCTGATAGCATAATTTGTCCACATAGTTAGGTTGCTTTTAGCAGAGTTGTGAAGTGATGACAATTGTCAGCGACACAACCCCTTGTATCAGGATCGCAGAGGTAGCGAGGAGTATTTAAACCGGTAATTTGAATTTCCCGCCTTCTTTAGTATAAGGAGCAAACTACGTCTTCCATACCTCCTCGCATTTCTGTTATCCTGATAGCAAATTTTGTCCACTGAGTTAGGATGCTTTAAGCAGAGTTCTGACGTGATGAACAGTTTTCAGCGACTAAAGCCTTTGGATTAGGATCGCAGAGACAGCTAGAGGTATTTAAACCGGTAATTTGAATTTCCCGCCTTTTTTAGTATCAGGATCGCAGAGACCTCACCTCGCGTTTTTGATATCCTGATAGAAAATTTTGTCCACTGAGTTAGGATGCTTTAAACCGGTAATTTGAACTTCCCGCCTTTTTAGTATCCTGAGCATACTACGTGTTCCATACCTCTTCGCTTTTCTGTTATCCTGATAGCAAAACTTGTCCACACAGGTTGCTTTTAGCAGAGTTGCGAAGTGATGAACAATTCTCAGTGACAAAACCGCTTGTATCAGGATCGCAGAGGCAGCGAGGGGTATTTATACCTGTAATTTGAATTTCTCGCCATTTTTAGTATCGGGAGCATACTATATGTTCCATACCCGCTCGCGTTTCTGTTATCCTGATAGCAATTTGTCCACTGAGTTACGATGCTTTGAGCAGAGTTCTGAGCTGATTAACAATTTTCAGCGACTAAACCCTTTGGATTAGGATCGCAGAGACAGCCAGAGGTATTTAAACCGGTAATTTGAATTTCCCGCATTTCTAGTATGCGAAGCAAACTATGTCTTCCATACCTCCTCGCGTTTCTGTTATCCTGATAGGAAATTTTGTCCACATAGTTAGGTTGCTTTTAGCAGAGCTGTGAAGTGATGAACAATTGTCAGCGATAAAACCCCTTGTATCAGGATCGCAGAGGCAGCGAGGGGTATTTTTACCGGTAATTTGAATTTCCCGCCTGTTTTAGTATCAGGATCGCAGAGACAGCGAGAGCATTTACAATCGATAATTTGAATTTCCCGCCTTTTTTAGTATACGGAGCATACTACGTCTTCCATACCTCCTCGCGTTTCTGTTATCCGGATAGCAAATTTTCACCACGCAGTTAGAATGCTTTGATCAGAGTTTTGACGTGATGAACAATTTTCAGCGACTAAACCCTTTGGATTAGGATCGCAGAGGACAGCCAGAGGTATTTAAACCGGTAATTGAGTTTCCCGCCTTTTTTAGTATCCGGGGCAAACTACGTCTTACATACCTCCTCGCGTTTCTGTTTCCTGATAGCAAATTTTGTCCACTGAGTTAGGATGCTTTGAGCAGAGTTCTGACCTGATGAACATTTTCAGCGACTAAACCCTTTGGATTAGGATCGCAGAGACAGCCAGAGGTATTTAAACCGGTAATTTGAATTTCCCGCCTTTTTAGTACTCTGAGCATACTACGTGTTCCATACCTCTTCGCGTTTCTGTTATCCTGATAGCATAATTTGGTCCACATAGTTAGGTTGCTTTTAGCAGAGTTGTGAAGTGATGAACAATTGTCAGCGACACAACCCCTTGTATCAGGATCGCAGAGGCAGCGAGGAGTATTTATACCGGTAATTTGAATTACCCGCCTTCTTAGTATAAGGAGCAAACTACGTCTTCCATACCTCCTCGCATATCTGTTATCCTGATAGCAAATTTTGTCCACTGAGTTAGGATGCTTTAAGCAGAGTTCTGACGTGATGAACAGTTTTCAGCGACTAAACCCTTTGGATTAGGATCGCAGAGACAGCTAGAGGTATTTAAACCGGTAATTTGAATTTCCCGCCTTTTTTAGTATCAGGATCGCAGAGACCTCCCCTCGCGTTTTTGTTATCCTGATAGGAAATTTTGTCCACTGAGTTAGGATGCTTTAAACCGGTAATTTGAACTTCCCGCCTTTTAGTATCCTGAGCATACTACGTGTTCCATACCTCTTCGCTTTTCTGTTATCCTGATAGCAAAACTTGTCCACACAGGTTGCTTTTAGCAGAGTTGCGAAGTGATGAACAATTCTCAGTGACAAAACCGCTTGTATCAGGATCGCAGAGGCAGCGAGGGGTATTTATACCTGTAATTTGAATTTCTCGCCATTTTTAGTATCGGGAGCATACTATATGTTCCATACCCGCTCGCGTTTCTGTTATCCTGATAGCAAATTTTGTCCACTGAGTTAGGATGCTTTGAGCAGAGTTCTGACCTGATTAACAATTTTCAGCGACTAAACCCTTTGGATTAGGATCGCAGAGATAGACAGAGGTATTTAAACCGGTAATTTGAATTTCCCGCCTTTTTTAGTATCCGGAGCAAACTACGTCTTACATACCTCCTCGCGTTTCTGTTATCCTGATAGGAAATTTATCCACTGAGTTAGGACGCTTTAACCAGAGTTCTGACGTGATGAACAATTTTCAGCGCCTAAACCCTTTGGATTGGGATCGCAGAGACAGCCAGAGGTATTTAAACCGGTAATTTGAATTTCCCGCCTTTTTAGTATTCTGAGCATACTACGTGTTCCATACCTCTTCGCGTTTCTGTTATCCTGATAGCAAAATTTGTCCACATAGTTAGGTTCCTTTTAGCAGAGTTGTGAAGTGATGAAAAATTGTCAGCGACAAAACCCCTTGTATCAGGATCGCAGAGGCAGCGAGGGGTATTTATACCGGTTAACTTGAATTTCCCGCCGTTTTTAGTATGAGGATCGCAGAGACAGCGAGAGTATTTATATCGATAATTTGAATTTCCCGCCTTCTTTAGTATACGGAGCATACTACGTCTCCATACCTCCTCGCGTTTCGGTAATCCGGATGGCAAAATTTCACCACGCAGTTAGGACGGTTTGATCAGAGTTCTGACGTGATGAATAGCTTTCAGCGACTAGCCCCTTTGTATCAGGATCGCAGAGAAAGCGAGAGGTATTTATATCGGTAATTTGAATTACCCGCCTTTTTTAGTATCCGGAGCAAACTACGCCTTACATACCTCCTCGCGTTTTCTGTTATCCTGATAGGAAATTGTATCCACTTAGTTAGGATGCTTTAACCGGAGTTCTGACGTGATGAACAATTTTCAGCCACTGAACCCTTTTGATTAGATTGCAGAGACAGCCAGAGGTATTTAAAGCGGCAATTTGAATTTCCCGCCTTTTAGTAGTCGGAGGCAAACTACGCCTTCCATACCTCCTCGCGTTTCTGTTATCCTGATAGGAAATTTTGTCCACTGAGTTAGGATGCTTTAAGCAGAATTCTGTGGTGAACAATTTCAGCGATTAAACCCTTTGGATTAGGATCGCAGAGACAGACAGAGGTATTTAAAACCGGTAATTTGAATTTCCCGCCTTTTTAGTATCCGGAGCAAACTACGTCTTACATACCTCCTCGCGTTTCTGTTATCCTGATAGCAAATTTTGTCCACTGAGTTAGGATGCTTTGATCAGAGTTCTGACGTGATGAACAATTTCAGCGACTAAACCCTTTGGATTAGAGAAGTATTTAAACCGGTAATTTGAATTTCCCGCCTTTTTAGTATTCCGAGCATACTACGTGTTCCATACCTCTTCTCTTTTCTTTTAGCCTGATAGCAAAATTTGTCCACACAGGTTGCTTTTAGCAGAGTTGCGAAGTGATGAACAATTCTCAACGACTGAACCCTTTGTATCAGGATCGCAGAGACAGCGAGAGGTATTTATATCAGTAATTTGAATTTCCCGCCTTTTTTAGTATTCGGAGCAAACTACGGTCTTCCATACCTCCTCGCATTTCTGTTATCCTGATAGCAAATTTTGTCCACTGAGTAAGGGTGCTTTGATCAGAGTTTTGAACAATTTTCAGCGACTAAACCCTTTGGATTAGGATCGCAGAGACAGCCAGGGGTATTTAAACCGGTAATTTGAATTTCCCGCCTTTTTTAGTATTCGGAGCAAATTACACCTTCCATACCTCCTCGCGTTTCTGTTATCCTGATAGGAAATTTTGTCCACTAAGTTAGGATGCTTTAAGCAGAGTTCTGACGTGATGAAAAATTTTCAGCGATTAAACCCTTTGGATTAGGATCGCAGAGATAGACAGAGGTATTTAAACCGGTAATTTGAATTTCCCGCCTTTTTTAGTATCCGGAGCAAACTACGTCTTACATACCTCCTCGCGTTTCTGTTATCCCGATAGGAAATTTTATCCACTGAGTTAGGACGCTTTAACCAGAGTTCTGACGTGATGAACAATTTTCAGCGCCTAAACCCTTTGGATTGGGATCGCAGAGACAGCCAGAGGTATATAAACCGGTAATTTGAATTTCCCGCCTTTTTAGTATTCTGAGCATACTACGTGTTCCATACCTCTTCGCGTTTCTGTTATCCTGATAGCAAAATTTGTCCACATAGTTAGGTTCCTTTTAGCAGAGTTGTGAAGTGATGAAAAATTGACAGCGACAAAACCCCTTGTATCAGGATCGCAGAGACAGCCAGAGGTATTTAAAACCGGTAATTTGAATTTCCCGCCTTTTTAGTATTCTGAGCATACTACGTGTTCCATACCTCTTCGCGTTTCTGTTATCCTGATAGCAAAATTTGTCCACATAGTTAGGTTTCCTTTTAGCAGAGTTGTGAAGTGATGAAAAATTGTCAGCGACAAAACCCCTTGTATCAGGATCGCAGAGGCAGCGAGGGGTATTTATACCGGTAATTTGAATTTCCCGCCGTTTTTAGTATCAGGATCGCAGAGACAGCGAGAGTATTTATATCGATAATTTGAATTTCCCGCCTTCTTTAGTATACGGAGCATACTACGTCTTCCATACCTCCTCGCGTTTCGGTAATCCGGATGGCAAAATTTCACCACGCAGTTAGGACGGTTTGATTAGAGTTCTGACGTGATGAATAGTTTTCAGCGACTAGACCCTTTGTATCAGGATCGCAGAGAAAGCGAGAGGTATTTATATCGGTAATTTGAATTACCCGCCTTTTTTAGTATCCGGAGCAAACTACGCCTTACATACCTCCTCGCGTTTCTGTTATCCTGATAGGAAATTGTATCCACTTAGTTAGGATGCTTTAACCGGAGTTCTGACGTGATGAACAATTTTCAGCCACTGAACCCTTTTGATTAGGATCGCAGAGGCAGCGAGGGGTATTTTTTACCGGTAATTTGAATTTCACGCGTGTTTTAGTATCAGGATCGCAGAGACAGCGAGAGCATTTACATCGATAATTTGAATTTCCCGCCTTTTTTAGTATACGGAGCATACTACGTCCTCCATACCTCCTCGCGTTTCTGTTATCCGGATAGCAAATTTTCACCACGCAGTTAGAATGCGGATTGGATTAGGACAGACAGAGGTATTTAAACCGGTAATTTGAATTTCCCGCCTTTTTTAGTATCCGGAGCAAACTACGTCTTACATACCTCCTCGCGTTTCTGTTATCCTGATAGCAAATTTTGTCCACTGAGTTAGGATGCTTTGATCAGAGTTCTGACGTGATGAACAATTTTCAGCGACTAAACCCTTTGGATTAGAGAAGTATTTAAACCGGTAATTTGAATTTCCCGCCTTTTTAGTATTCTGAGCATACTACGTGTTCCATACCTCTTCTCTTTTCTGTTAGCCTGATAGCAAAATTTGTCCACACAGGTTGCTTTTAGCAGAGTTGCGAAGTGATGAACAATTCTCAGCGACTGAACCCTTTGTATCAGGATCGCAGAGACAGCGAGAGGTATTTATATCAGTAATTTGAATTTCCTGCCTTTTTTAGTATTCGGAGCAAACTACGTCTTCCATTCCTTCTCGCATTTCTGTTATCCTGATAGCAAATTTTGTCCACTGAGTTAGGATGCTTTGATCAGAGTTTTGACGTGATGAACAATTTTCAGCGACTAAACCCTTTGGATTAGGATCGCAGAGACAGCCAGAGGTATTTAAACCGGTAATTTGAGTTTCCCGCCTTTTTTAGTATCCGGGGCAAACTACGTCTTACATACCTCCTCGCGTTTCTGTTTTCCTGATAGCAAATTTTGTCCACTGAGTTAGGATGCTTTGAGCAGAGTTCTGACCTGATGAACAATTTTCAGCGACTAAACCCTTTGGATTAGGATCGCAGAGACAGCCAGAGGTATTTAAACCGGTAATTTGAATTTCCCGCCTTTTTAGTACTCTGAGCATACTACGTGTTCCATACCTCTTCGCGTTTCTGTTATCCTGATAGCATAATTTGTCCACATAGTTAGGTTGCTTTTAGCAGAGTTGTGAAGTGATGAACAATTGTCAGCGACACAACCCCTTGTATCAGGATCGCAGAGGCAGCGAGGAGTATTTAAACCGGTAATTTGAATTTCCCGCCTTCTTTAGTATAAGGAGCAAACTACGTCTTCCATACCTCCTCGCATTTCTGTTATCCTGATAGCAAATTTTGTCCACTGAGTTAGGATGCTTTAAGCAGAGTTCTGACGTGATGAACAGTTTTCAGCGACTAAAGCCTTTGGATTAGGATCGCAGAGACAGCTAGAGGTATTTAAACCGGTAATTTGAATTTCCCGCCTTTTTTAGTATCAGGATCGCAGAGACCTCACCTCGCGTTTTTGTTATCCTGATAGGAAATTTTGTCCACTGAGTTAGGATGCTTTAAACCGGTAATTTGAACTTCCCGCCTTTTTAGTATCCTGAGCATACTACGTGTTCCATACCTCTTCGCTTTTCTGTTATCCTGATAGCAAAACTTGTCCACACAGGTTGCTTTTAGCAGAGTTGCGAAGTGATGAACAATTCTCAGTGACAAAACCGCTTGTATCAGGATCGCAGAGGCAGCGAGGGGTATTTATACCTGTAATTTGAATTTCTCGCCATTTTTAGTATCGGGAGCATACTATATGTTCCATACCCGCTCGCGTTTCTGTTATCCTGATAGCAAATTTTGTCCACTGAGTTACGATGCTTTGAGCAGAGTTCTGACCTGATTAACAATTTTCAGCGACTAAACCCTTTGGATTAGGATCGCAGAGACAACCAGAGGTATTTAAACCGGTAATTTGAATTTCCCGCATTTCTAGTATGCGAAGCAAACTATGTCTTCCATACCTCCCCGCGTTTCTGTTATCCTGATAGGAAATTTTGTCCACATAGTTAGGTTGCTTTTAGCAGAGCTGTGAAGTGATGAACAATTGTCAGCGATAAAACCCCTTGTATCAGGATCGCAGAGGCAGCGAGGGGTATTTTTACCGGTAATTTGAATTTCCCGCCTGTTTTAGTATCAGGATCGCAGAGACAGCGAGAGCATTTACATCGATAATTTGAATTTCCCGCCTTTTTTAGTATACGGAGCATACTACGTCTTCCATACCTCCTCGCGTTTCTGTTATCCGGATAGCAAATTTTCACCACGCAGTTAGAATGCTTTGATCAGAGTTTTGACGTGATGAACAATTTTCAGCGACTAAACCCTTTGGATTAGGATCGCAGAGACAGCCAGAGGTATTTAAACCGGTAATTTGAGTTTCCCGCCTTTTTTAGTATCCGGGGCAAACTACGTCTTACATACCTCCTCGCGTTTCTGTTTTCCTGATAGCAAATTTTGTCCACTGAGTTAGGATGCTTTGAGCAGAGTTCTGACCTGATGAACAATTTTCAGCGACTAAACCCTTTGGATTAGGATCGCAGAGACAGCCAGAGGTATTTAAACCGGTAATTTGAATTTCCCGCCTTTTTAGTACTCTGAGCATACTACGTGTTCCATACCTCTTCGCGTTTCTGTTATCCTGATAGCATAATTTGTCCACATAGTTAGGTTGCTTTTAGCAGAGTTGTGAAGTGATGAACAATTGTCAGCGACACAACCCCTTGTATCAGGATCGCAGAGGCAGCGAGGAGTATTTATACCGGTAATTTGAATTACCCGCCTTCTTTAGTATAAGGAGCAAACTACGTCTTCCATACCTCCTCGCATTTCTGTTATCCTGATAGCAAATTTTGTCCACTGAGTTAGGATGCTTTAAGCAGAGTTCTGACGTGATGAACAGTTTTCAGCGACTAAACCCTTTGGATTAGGATCGCAGAGACAGCTAGAGGTATTTAAACCGGTAATTTGAATTTCCCGCCTTTTTTAGTATCAGGATCGCAGAGACCTCACCTCGCGTTTTTGTTATCCTGATAGGAAATTTTGTCCACTGAGTTAGGATGCTTTAAACCGGTAATTTGAACTTCCCGCCTTTTTAGTATCCTGAGCATACTACGTGTTCCATACCTCTTCGCTTTTCTGTTATCCTGATAGCAAAACTTGTCCACACAGGTTGCTTTTAGCAGAGTTGCGAAGTGATGAACAATTCTCAGTGACAAAACCGCTTGTATCAGGATCGCAGAGGCAGCGAGGGGTATTTATACCTGTAATTTGAATTTCTCGCCATTTTTAGTATCGGGAGCATACTATATGTTCCATACCCGCTCGCGTTTCTGTTATCCTGATAGCAAATTTTGTCCACTGAGTTAGGATGCTTTGAGCAGAGTTCTGACCTGATTAACAATTTTCAGCGACTAAACCCTTTGGATTAGGATCGCAGAGATAGACAGAGGTATTTAAACCGGTAATTTGAATTTCCCGCCTTTTTTAGTATCCGGAGCAAACTACGTCTTACATACCTCCTCGCGTTTCTGTTATCCTGATAGGAAATTTTATCCACTGAGTTAGGACGCTTTAACCAGAGTTCTGACGTGATGAACAATTTTCAGCGCCTAAACCCTTTGGATTGGGATCGCAGAGACAGCCAGAGGTATTTAAACCGGTAATTTGAATTTCCCGCCTTTTTAGTATTCTGAGCATACTACGTGTTCCATACCTCTTCGCGTTTCTGTTATCCTGATAGCAAAATTTGTCCACATAGTTAGGTTCCTTTTAGCAGAGTTGTGAAGTGATGAAAAATTGTCAGCGACAAAACCCCTTGTATCAGGATCGCAGAGGCAGCGAGGGGTATTTATACCGGTAACTTGAATTTCCCGCCGTTTTTAGTATGAGGATCGCAGAGACAGCGAGAGTATTTATATCGATAATTTGAATTTCCCGCCTTCTTTAGTATACGGAGCATACTACGTCTTCCATACCTCCTCGCGTTTCGGTAATCCGGATGGCAAAATTTCTCCACGCAGTTAGGACGGTTTGATCAGAGTTCTGACGTGATGAATAGTTTCAGCGACTAGCCCCTTTGTATCAGGATCGCAGAGAAAGCGAGAGGTATTTATATCGGTAATTTGAATTACCCGCCTTTTTTAGTATCCGGAGCAAACTACGCCTTACATACCTCCTCGCGTTTCTGTTATCCTGATAGGAAATTGTATCCACTTAGTTAGGATGCTTTAACCGGAGTTCTGACGTGATGAACAATTTTCAGCCACTGAACCCTTTTGATTAGGATTGCAGAGACAGCCAGAGGTATTTAAAGCGGCAATTTGAAGTTCCCGCCTTTTAGTAGTCGGAGCAAACTACGCCTTCCATACCTCCTCGCGTTTCTGTTATCCCGATAGGAAATTTTATCCACTGAGTTAGGACGCTTTAACCAGAGTTCTGACGTGATGAACAATTTTCAGCGCCTAAACCCTTTGGATTGGGATCGCAGAGACAGCCAGAGGTATTTAAAACCGGTAATTTGAATTTCCCGCCTTTTTAGTATTCTGAGCATACTACGTGTTCCATACCTCTTCGCGTTTCTGTTATCCTGATAGGAAATTTGATCCACTGAGTTAGGACGCTTTAACCAGAGTTCTGACGTGATGAACAATTTTCAGCGCCTAAACCCTTTGGATTGGGATCGCAGAGACAGCCAGAGGTATTTAAACCTGTAATTTGAATTTCCCGCCTTTTTAGTATTCTGAGTATACTACGTGTTCCATACCTCTTCGCGTTTCTGTTATCCTGATAGCAAAATTTGTCCACATAGTTAGGTTCCTTTTAGCAGAGTTGTGAAGTGATGAAAAATTGTCAGCGACAAAACCCCTTGTATCAGGATCGCAGAGGCAGCGAGGGGTATTTATACCGGTAATTTGAATTTCCCGCCGTTTTTAGTATCAGGATCGCAGAGACAGCGAGAGTATTTATATCGATAATTTGAATTTCCCGCCTTTTTTAGTATACGGAGCATACTACGTCTTCCATACCTCCTCGCGTTTCTGTTTATCCGGATAGCAAATTTTCACCACGCAGTTAGAATGCTTTGAGCAGAGTTCTGACGTGATGAACAATTTCACGACTGAACCCTTTGTATCAGGATCGCAGAGACAGCGAGAGGTATTTATATCGGTAATTTGAATTACCCGCCTTTTTTTAGTATCCGGAGCAAACTACGCCTTACATACCTCCTCGCGTTTCTGTTATCCTGATAGGAAATTGTATCCACTTAGTTAGGATGCTTTAACCGGAGTTCTGACGTGATGAACAATTTTCAGCCACTGAACCCTTTTGATTAGGATTGCAGAGACAGCCAGAGGTATTTAAAGCGGCAATTTGAAGTTCCCTCCTTTTTAGTAGTCGGAGCAAACTACACCTTCCATACTCCTCGCGTTTCTGTTATCCTGATAGGAAATTTTGTCCACTGAGTTAGGATGCTTTAAGCAGAATTCTGACGTGGTGAACAATTTTCAGCGATTAAACCCTTTGGATTAGGATCGCAGAGACAGACAGAGGTATTTAAACCGGTAATTTGAATTTCCCGCCTTTTTTAGTATCCGGAGCAAACTACGTCTTACATACCTCCTCGCGTTTCTGTTATCCTGATAGCAAATTTTGTCCACTGAGTTAGGATGCTTTGATCAGAGTTCTGACGTGATGAACAATTTTCAGCGACTAAGCCCTTTGGATTAGAGAAGTATTTAAAACCGGTAATTTGAATTTCCCGCCTTTTTAGTATTCTGAGCATACTACGTGTTCCATAACCTCTTCTCTTTTCTGTTAGCCTGATAGCAAAATTTGTCCACACAGGTTGCTTTTAGCAGAGTTGCGAAGTGATGAACAATTCTCAGCGACTGAACCCTTTGTATCAGGATCGCAGAGACAGCGAGAGGTATTTATATCAGTAATTTGAATTTCCCGCCTTTTTAGTATTCGGAGCAAACTACGTCTTCCATACCTCCTCGCATTTCTGTTATCCTGATAGCAAAATTTTGTCCACTGAGTTAGGGTGCTTTGATCAGAGTTTTGAACAATTTTCAGCGACTAAACCCTTTGGATTAGGATCGCAGAGACAGCCAGAGGTATTTAAAACCGGTAATTTGAGTTTCCCGCCTTTTTTAGTATCCGGGGCAAACTACGTCTTACATACCTCCTCGCGTTTCTGTTATCCTGATAGCAAATTTTGTCCACTGAGTTAGGATGCTTTGAGCAGAGTTCTGACCTGATGAACAATTTTCAGCGACTAAACCCTTTGGATTAGGATCGCAGAGACAGCAAGAGGTATTTTAAACCGGTAATTTGAATTTCCCGCATTTTTAGTATGCGAAGCAAACTATGTCTTCCATACCTCCTCGCGTTTCTGTTAGCCTGATAGGAAATTTTGTCCACATAGTTAGGTTGCTTTTAGCAGAGTTGTGAAGTGATGACAATTGTCAGCGATAAAACCCCTTGTATCAGGATCGCAGAGGCAGCGAGGGTATTTTTACCGGTAATTTGAATTTCCCGCCTGTTTAGTATCAGGATCGCAGAGACAGCGAGAGCATTTATATCGATAATTTGAATTTCCCGCCTTTTTTTAGTATACGGAGCATACTACGTCTTCCATACCTCCTCGCGTTTCTGTTATCCTGATAGGAAATTTTATCCACTGAGTTAGGACGCTTTAACCAGAGTTCTGACGTGATGAACAATTTTCAGCGCCTAAACCCTTTGGATTGGGATCGCAGAGACAGCCAGAGGTATTTAAACCGGTAATTTGAATTTCCCGCCTTTTTAGTATTCTGAGCATACTACGTGTTCCATACCTCTTCGCGTTTCTGTTATCATGATAGCAAAATTTGTCCACATAGTTTAGGTTCCTTTTAGCAGAGTTGTGAAGTGATGAAAAATTGTCAGCGACAAAACCCCTTGTATCAGGATCGCAGATGCAGCGAGGGGTATTTATACCTGTAATTTGAATTTCCCGCCGTTTTTTAGTATCAGGATCGCAGAGACGTGATGAAAAATTTTCAGCGATTAAACCCTTTGGATTAGGATCGCAGAGATAGACAGAGGTATTTAAACCGGTAATTTGAATTCCGCCTTTTTTAGTATCCGGAGCAAACTACGTCTTACATACCTCCTCGCGTTTCTGTTATCCGATAGGAAATTTTATCCACTGAGTTAGGACGCTTTAACCAGAGTTCTGACGTGATGAACAATTTTCAGCGCCTAAACCCTTTGGATTGGGATCGCAGAGACAGCCAGAGGTATTTAAACCGGTAATTTGAATTTCCCGCCTTTTTAGTATTCTGAGCATACTACGTGTTCCATACCTCTTCGCGTTTCTGTTATCCTGATAGGAAATTTGATCCACTGAGTTAGGACGCTTTAACCAGAGTTCTAACGTGATGAACAATTTCAGCGCCTAAAACCGTTTGGATTGGGATCGCAGAGACAGCCAGAGGTATTTAAAACCGGTAATTTCAATTTCCTGCCTTTTTAGTATTCTGAGCATACTACGTGTTCCATACCTCTTCGCGTTTCTGTTATCCTGATAGCAATATTTGTCCACATAGTTAGGTTCCTTTTAGCAGAGTTGTGAAGTGATGAAAAATTGTCAGCGACAAAACCCTTGTATCAGGATCGCAGAGGCAGCGAGGGGTATTTATACCGGTAATTTGAATTTCCCGCGTTTTTAGTATCAGGATCGCAGAGACAGCGAGAGCATTTATATCGATAATTTGAATTTCCCGCCTTTTTTAGTATACGGAGCATACTACGTCTTCCATACCTCCTCGCGTTTCTGTTATCCTGATAGGAAATTTTATCCACTGAGTTAGGACGCTTTAACCAGAGTTTCTGACGTGATGAACAATTTTCAGCGCCTAAACCCTTTGGATTGGGATCGCAGAGACAGCCAGAGGTATTTAAACCGGTAATTTGAATTTCCCGCCTTTTTAGTATTCTGAGCATACTACGTGTTCCATACCTCTTCGCGTTTCTGTTATCATGATAGCAAAATTGTCCACATAGTTAGGTTCCTTTTAGCAGAGTTGTGAAGTGATGAAAAATTGTCAGCGACAAAACCCCTTGTATCAGGATCGCAGATGCAGCGAGGGGTATTTATACCTGTAATTGAATTTCCCGCCGTTTTTTAGTATCAGATCGCAGAGACAGCGAGAGTATTTATATCGATAATTTGAATTTCCCGCCTTCTTTAGTATACGGAGCATACTACGTCTTCCATACCTCCTCGCGTTTCGGTAATCCGGATGGCAAAATTTCACCACGCAGTTAGGACGGTTTGATCAGAGTTCTGACGTGATGAATAGTTTTCAGCGGACTAGCCCCTTTGTATCAGGATCGCAGAGAAAGCGAGAGGTATTTATATCGGTAATTTGAATTACCCGCCTTTTTTAGTATCCGGAGCAAACTACGTCTTACATACCTCCTCGCGTTTCTGTTATCCTGATAGGAAATTTATCCACTGAGTTTAGGACGCTTTAACCAGAGTTCTGACGTGATGAACAATTTTTCAGCGCCTAAACCCTTTGGATTGGGATCGCAAGACAGCCAGAGGTATTTAAACCGGTAATTTGAATTTCCCGCCTTTTAGTATCTGAGCATACTACGTGTTCCATACCTCTTCGCGTTTCTGTTATCCTGATAGCAAAATTTGTCCAAATAGTTAGGTTCCTTTTAGCAGAGTTGTGAAGAGATGAAAATTGTCAGCGACAAAACCCCTTGTACCAGGATCGCAGAGGCAGCGAGGGGTATCTATACCGGTAATTTGAATTTCCCGCCGTTTTTAGTATCAGGATCGCAGAGACAGCGAGAGTATTTATATCGATAATTTGAATTTCCCGCCTTCTTTAGTATACGGAGCATACTACGTCTTCCATACCTCCTCGCGTTTCGGTAATCCGGATGGCAAATTTCACCACGCAGTTAGGACGGTTTGATCAGAGTTCTTGACGTGATGAATAGTTTTTTCAGCGACTAGCCCCTTTGTATCAGGATCGCAGAGAAAGCGAGAGGTATTTATATCGGTAATTTGAATTACCCGCCTTTTTAGTATCCGGAGCAAACTACGCCATACATACCTCCTCGCGTTTCTGTTATCCTGATAGGAAATTGTATCCACTTAGTTAGGATGCTTTAAACCGAGTTCTGACGTGATGAACAATTTTCAGCCACTGAAACCCTTTGATTAGGATTGCAGAGACAGCAGAGGTATTTAAAGCGGCAATTTGAAGTTCCCGCCTTTTTAGTAGTCGGAGCAAACTACGGCCTTCCATACCTCCTCGCGTTTCTGTTATCCTGATAGGAAATTTGTCCACTGAGTTAGGATGCTTTAAGCAGAATTCTGACGTGGTGAACAATTTTCAGCGATTAAACCCTTTGGATTAGGATCGCAGAGACAGACAGAGGTATTTAAACCGGTAATTTGAATTTCCGCCTTTTTTAGTATCCGGAGCAAACTACGTCTTACATACCTCCTCGCGTTTCTGTTATCCTGATAGCAAATTTTGTCCACTGAGTTAGGATGCTTTGATCAGAGTTCTGACGTGATGAACAATTTTCAGCGACTAAACCCTTGGATTAGAGAAGTATTTAAACCGGTAATTTGAATTTCCCGCCTTTTTAGTATTCTGAGCATACTACGTGTTCCATACCTCTTCTCTTTTCTGTTAGCCTGATAGCAAAATTTGTCCACCAGGTTGCTTTTAGCAGAGTTGCGAAGTGATGAACAATTCTCAGCGACTGAACCCTTTGTATCAGGATCGCAAAGACAGCGAGAGGTATTTATATCTGTAATTTGAATTTCCCGCCTTTTTTAGTATTCGGAGCAAACTACGTCTTCCATACCTCCTCGCATTTCTGTTATCCTGATAGCAAATTTTGTCCACTGAGTTAGGGTGCTTTGATCAGAGTTTTGAACAATTTATTCAGCGACTAAACCCTTTGGATTAGGATCGCAGAGACAGCCAGGGGTATTTAAACCGGTAATTTGAATTTCCCGCCTTTTTTAGTATTCGGAGCAAATTACACCTTCCATACCTCCTCGCGTTTCTGTTATCCTGATAGGAAATTTTGTCCACTGAGTTAGGATGCTTTAAGCAGAGTGCTGACGTGATGAAAAAATTTTCAGCGATTAAACCCTTTGGATTAGGATCGCAGAGATAGACAGAGGTATTTAAACCGGTAATTTGAATTTCCCGCCTTTTTTAGTATCCGGAGCAAACTACGTCTTACATACCTCCTCGCGTTTCTGTTATCCCGATAGGAAATTTTATCCACTGAGTTAGGACGCTTTAACCAGAGTTCTGACGTGATGAACAATTTTCAGCGCCTAAACCCTTTGGATTGGGATCGCAGAGACAGCCAGAGGTATTTAAAACCGGTAATTTGAATTTCCCGCCCTTTTTAGTATTCTGAGCATACTACGTGTTCCATACCTCTTCGCGTTTCTGTTATCCTGATAGGAAATTTGATCCACTGAGTTTAGGACGCTTTAACCAGAGTTCTGACGTGATGAACAATTTTCAGCGCCTAAACCCTTTGGATTGGGATCGCAGAGACAGCCAGAGGTATTTAAACCGGGTAATTTGAATTTCCCGCCTTTTAGTATTCTGAGCATACTACGTGTTTCCATACCTCTTCGCGTTTCTGTTATCCTGATAGCAAAATTTGTCCACATAGTTAGGTTCCTTTTAGCAGAGTTGTGAAGTGATGAAAAATTGTCAGCGACAAAACCCCTTGTATCAGGATCGCAGAGGCAGCGAGGGGTATTTATACCGGTAATTTGAATTTCCCGCCGTTTTTAGTATCAGGATCGCAGAGACAGCGAGAGTATTTATATCGATAATTTGAATTTCCCGCCTTTTTTAGTATACGGAGCATACTACGTCTTCCATACCTCCTCGCGTTTCTGTTATCCGGATAGCAAATTTTCACCACGCAGTTAGAATGCTTTGAGCAGAGTTCTGACGTGATGAACAATTTTCACGACTGAACCCTTTGTATCAGGATCGCAGAGACAGCGAGAGGTATTTATATCGGTAATTTCAATTACCCGCCTTTTTTAGTATCCGGAGCAAACTACGCCTTACATACCTCCTCGCGTTTCTGTTATCCTGATAGGAAATTGTATCCACTTAGTTAGGATGCTTTAACCGGAGTTCTGACGTGATGAACAATTTTCAGCCACTGAACCCTTTTGATTAGGATTGCAGAGACAGCCAGAGGTATTTAAAGCGGCAATTTGAAGTTCCCTCCTTTTTAGTAGTCGGAGCAAACTACACCATCCATACCTCCTCGCGTTTCTGTTATCCTGATAGCAAATTTTGTCCACTGAGTTAGGGTGCTTTGATCAGAGTTTTGAACAATTTTCAGCGACTAAAACCTTTGGATTAGGATCGCAGAGACAGCCAGAGGTATTTAAACCGGTAATTTGAGTTTCCCGCCTTTTTTAGTATCCGGGCAAACTACGTCTTACATACCTCCTCGCGTTTCTGTTATCCTGATAGCAAATTTTTGTCCACTGAGTTAGGATGCTTTGAGCATAGTTCTGACCTGATGAACAATTTTCAGCGACTAAAACCCTTTGGATTAGGATCGCAGAGACAGCAAGAGGTATTTAAAAACCGGTAATTTGAATTCCCGCATTTTTAGTATGCGAAGCAAACTATGTCTTCCATACCTCCTCGCGTTTCTGTTATCCTGATAGGAAATTTTGTCCACATAGTTAGGTTGCTTTTAGCAGAGTTGTGAAGTGATGAACAATTGTCAGCAATAAAACCCCTTGTATCAGGATCGCAGAGGCAGCGAGGGGTATTTTACCGGTAATTTGAATTTCCCGCCTGTTTTAGTATCAGGATCGCAGAGACAGCGAGAGCATTTATATCGATAATTTGAATTTCCCGCCCTTTTTAGTATACGGAGCATACTACGTCTTCCATACCTCCTCGCGTTTCTGTTATCCGGATAGCAAATTTTCACCACGCAGTTAGAATGCTTTGAGCAGAGTTCTGACGTGATGAACAGTGTTCAGCGACTAAACCCTTTGTATCAGGATGGCAGAGAAAGCGAGAGGTATATATATCGGTAATTTGAATTACCCGCCTTTTTTAGTAGCCGGAGCATACTACGTCTTCCATACCTCTCGCCTTTCTGTTATCCGGATAGCAAATTTCACCACCCACTTAGAATGCTTTGAGCAGAGTTCTGACGTGATGAACAATTTTCAGCCACTGAACCCTTTTGATTAGGATTGCAGAGACAGCCAGAGGTATTTAAACCGGCAATTTGAAGTTCCCGCCTTTTAGTAGTCGGAGCATACTACGTGTTCCATACCTCTTCTCTTTTCTGTTAGCCTGATAGCAAAATTTGTCCACACAGGTTGCTTTTAGCAGAGTTGCGAAGTGATGAACAATTCTCAGCGATCGCAGAGACAGCGAGAGGTATTTATATCAGTAATTTGAATTTTCCGCCTTTTTTAGTATTCGGAGCAAACTACGTCTTCCATACCTCCTCGCATTTCTGTTATCCTGATAGCAAATTTTGTCCACTGAGTTAGGATGCTTTGAACAGAGTTTTTGACGTGATGAACAATTTTCAGCGACTAAACCCTTTGGATTAGGATCGCAGAGACAGCCAGAGGTATTTAAACCGGTAATTTGAGTTTCCCAGCCTTTTTTAGTATCCGGGGCAAACTACATCTTACATACCTCCTCGCGTTTCTGTTATCCTGATAGCAAATTTTGTCCACTGAGTTAGGATGCTTTGAGCAGAGTTCTGACCTGATGAACAATTTTCAGCGACTAAACCCTTTGGATTAGGATCGCAGAGACAGCCAGAGGTATTTAAACCGGGAATTTGAATTTCTCGCCTTTTTAGTACTCTGAGCATACTACTTGTTCCATACCTCTTCGCGTTTCTGTTATCCTGATAGCATAATTTGTCCACATAGTTAGGTTGCTTTTAGCAGAGTTGTGAAGTGATGAACAATTGTCAGCGATAAAACCCCTTGTATCAGGATCGCAGAGGCAGCGAGGGGTATTTTTACCGGTAATTTGAATTTCCCGCCTGTTTTAGTATCAGGATCGCAGAGACAGCGAGAGCATTTATATCGATAATTTGAATTTCCCGCCTTTTTAGTATACGGAGCATACTACGTCTTCCATACCTTCTCGCGTTTCTGTTATCCGGATAGCAAATTTTCACCACGCAGTTAGAATGCTTTGAGCAAAGTTCTGACGTGATGAACAATTTTCACGACTGAACCCTTTGTATCAGGATCGCAGAGACAGCGAGAGGTATTTATATCAGTAATTTGAATTTCCCGCCTTTTTTAGTATCCGGAGCATACTACGTCTTCCATACCTCCTCGCGTTTCTGTTATCCGGATAGCAAATTTTCACCACGCACTTAGAATGCTTTGAGCAGAGATCTGACGTGATGAACAATTTTCAGCCACTGAACCCTTTTGATTAGGATTGCAGAGACAGCCAGAGGTATTTAAACAGGCAATTTGAAGTTCCCGCCTTTTTAGTAGTCGGAGCATACTACGTGTTCCATACCTCTTCTCTTTTCTGTTAGCCTGATAGCAAAATTTGTCCACACAGGTTGCTTTTAGCAGAGTTGCGAAGTGATGAACAATTCTCAGCGACTGAACCCTTTGTATCAGGATCGCAGAGACAGCGAGAGGTATTTATATCAGTAATTTGAATTTCCCGCCTTTTTTAGTATCCGGAGCATACTACGTCTTCCATACCTCCTCGCCTTTCTGTTATCCGGATAGCAAATTTTCACCACGCACTTAGAATGCTTTGAGCAGAGTTCTGACGTGATGAACAATTTTCAGCCACTGAACCCTTTTGATTAGGATTGCAGAGACAGCCAGAGGTATTTCAACCGGCAATTTGAAGTTCCCGCCTTTTTAGTAGTCGGAGCATACTACGTGTTCCATACCTCTTCTCTTTTCTGTTAGCCTGATAGCAAAATTTGTCCACACAGGTTGCTTTTAGCAGAGTTGCGAAGTGATGAACAATTCTCAGCGACTGAACCCTTTGTATCAGGATCGCAGAGACAGCGAGAGGTATTTATATCAGTAATTTGAATTTTCCGCCTTTTTTAGTATTCGGAGCAAACTACGTCTTCCATACCTCCTCGCATTTCTGTTATCCTGATAGCAAATTTTGTCCACTGAGTTAGGATGCTTTGAACAGAGTTTTGACGTGATGAACAATTTTCAGCGACTAAACCCTTTGGATTAGGATCGCAGAGACAGCCAGAGGTATTTAAACCGGTAATTTGAGTTTCCCGCCTTTTTTAGTATCCGGGGCAAACTACATCTTACATACCTCCTCGCGTTTCTGTTATCCTGATAGCAAATTTTGTCCACTGAGTTAGGATGCTTTGAGCAGAGTTCTGACCTGATGAACAATTTCAGCGACTAAACCCTTTGGATTAGGATCGCAGAGACAGCCAGAGGTATTTAAACCGGGAATTAGAATTTCTCGCCTTTTTAGTACTCTGAGCATACTACGTGTTCCATACCTCTTCGCGTTTCTGTTATCCTGATAGCATAATTTGTCCACATAGTTAGGTTGCTTTTAGCAGAGTTGTGAAGTGATGAACAATTGTCAGCGATAAAACCCCTTGTATCAGGATCGCAGAGGCAGCGAGGGGTATTTTTACCGGTAATTTGAATTTCCCGCCTGTTTTAGTATCAGGATCGCAGAGACAGCGAGAGCATTTATATCGATAATTTGAATTTCCCGCCTTTTTTAGTATACGGAGCATACTAAGTCTTCCATACCTCCTCGCGTTTCTGTTATCCGGATAGCAAATTTTCACCACGCAGTTAGAATGCTTTGAGCAGAGTTCTGACGTGATGAACAATTTTCACGACTGAACCCTTTGTATCCGGATCGCAGAGACAGCGAGAGGTATTTAAACAGGCAATTTGAAGTTCCCGCCTTTTTAGTAGTCGGAGCATACTACGTGTTCCATACCTCTTCTCTTTTCTGTTAGCCTGATAGCAAAATTTGTCCACACAGGTTGCTTTTAGCAGAGTTGCGAAGTGATGAACAATTCTCAGCGACTGAACCCTTTGTATCAGGATCGCAGAGACAGCGAGAGGTATTTATATCAGTAATTTGAATTTTCCGCCTTTTTTAGTATTCGGAGCAAACTCCGTCTTCCATACCTCCTCGCATTTCTGTTATCCTGATAGCAAATTTTGTCCACTGAGTTAGGATGCTTTGATCAGAGTTTTGACGTGATGAACAATTTTCAGCGACTAAACCCTTTGGATTAGGATCGCAGAGACAGCCAGAGGTATTTAAACCGGTAATTTGAGTTTCCCGCCTTTTTAGTACTCTGAGCATACTACGTCTTCCATACCTCTTCGCGTTTCTGTTATCCTGATAGCATAATTTGTCCACATAGTTAGGTTGCTTTTAGCAGAGTTGTGAAGTGATGAACAATTGTCAGCGATAAAACCCCTTGTATCAGGATCGCAGAGGCAGCGAGGGGTATTTTTACCGGTAATTTGAATTTCCCGCCTGTTTTAGTATCAGGATCGCAGAGACAGCGAGAGCATTTATATCGATAATTTGAATTTCCCGCCTTTTTTAGTATACGGAGCATACTAAGTCTTCCATACCTCCTCGCGTTTCTGTTATCCGGATAGCAAATTTTCACCACGCAGTTAGAATGCTTTGAGCAGAGTTCTGACGTGATGAACAATCTTCACGACTGAACCCTTTGTATCCGGATCGCAGAGACAGCGAGAGGTATTTATATCAGTAATTTGAATTTCCCGCCTTTTTTAGTATTCGGAGCAAACTACGTCTTCCATGTCTCCTCGCATTTCTGTTATCCTGATAGCAAAGTTTGTCCACTGAGTTAGGTTGCTTAGATCAGAGTTCTGACGTGATGAACAGTGTTCAGCGACTAAACCCTTTGTATCGGGATGGCAGAGAAAGCGAGAGGTATATATATCGGTAATCTGAATTACCCGCCTTTTTTAGTATCCGGAGCATACTACGTCTTCCATACCTCCTCGCGTTTCTGTTATTCGGATAGCAAATTTTCACCACGCACTTAGAATGCTTTGAGCAGAGTTCTGACGTGATGAACAATTTTCAGCCACTGAAAGTAGTCGGAGCATACTACGTGTTCCATACCTCTTCGCGTTTCTGTTATCCTGATAGCAAAATTTGTCCACATAGTTAGGTTGCTTTTAGCAGAGTTGTGAAGTGATGAAAAATTGTCAGCGACAAAACCCCTTGTATCAGGATCGCAGAGGCAGCGAGGGGTATTTATACCGGTAACTTGAATTTCCCGCCGTTTTTAGTATGAGGATCGCAGAGACAGCGAGAGTATTTATATCGATAATTTGAATTTCCCGCCTTCTTTAGTATACGGAGCATACTACGTCTTCCATACCTCCTCGCGTTTCGGTAATCCGGATGGCAAAATTTCTCCACGCAGTTAGGACGGTTTGATCAGAGTTCTGACGTGATGAATAGTTTTCAGCGACTAGCCCCTTTGTATCAGGATCGCAGAGAAAGCGAGAGGTATTTATATCGGTAATTTGAATTACCCGCCT
The DNA here is from genome assembly GCA_963669975.1 of Acanthoscelides obtectus. Lineage (NCBI taxonomy): Eukaryota > Metazoa > Arthropoda > Insecta > Coleoptera > Chrysomelidae > Acanthoscelides > Acanthoscelides obtectus. The sequence continues at coordinate 104,755,347 of CAVLJG010000003.1, read as the reverse complement.
TTTTTAGTATCCGGAGCAAACTACGCCTTACATACCTCCTCGCGTTTCTGTTATCCTGATAGGAAATTGTATCCACTTAGTTAGGATGCTTTAACCGGAGTTCTGACGTGATGAACAATTTTCAGCCACTGAACCCTTTTGATTAGGATTGCAGAGACAGCCAGAGGTATTTAAAGCGGCAATTTGAAGTTCCCGCCTTTTTAGTAGTCGGAGCAAACTACGCCTTCCATACCTCCTCGCGTTTCTGTTATCCCGATAGGAAATTTTATCCACTGAGTTAGGACGCTTTAACCAGAGTTCTGACGTGATGAACAATTTTCAGCGCCTAAACCCTTTGGATTGGGATCGCAGAGACAGCCAGAGGTATTTAAACCGGTAATTTGAATTTCCCGCCTTTTTAGTATTCTGAGCATACTACGTGTTCCATACCTCTTCGCGTTTCTGTTATCCTGATAGGAAATTTGATCCACTGAGTTAGGACGCTTTAACCAGAGTTCTGACGTGATGAACAATTTTCAGCGCCTAAACCCTTTGGATTGGGATCGCAGAGACAGCCAGAGGTATTTAAACCTGTAATTTGAATTTCCCGCCTTTTTAGTATTCTGAGTATACTACGTGTTCCATACCTCTTCGCGTTTCTGTTATCCTGATAGCAAAATTTGTCCACATAGTTAGGTTCCTTTTAGCAGAGTTGTGAAGTGATGAAAAATTGTCAGCGACAAAACCCCTTGTATCAGGATCGCAGAGGCAGCGAGGGGTATTTATACCGGTAATTTGAATTTCCCGCCGTTTTTAGTATCAGGATCGCAGAGACAGCGAGAGTATTTATATCGATAATTTGAATTTCCCGCCTTTTTTAGTATACGGAGCATACTACGTCTTCCATACCTCCTCGCGTTTCTGTTATCCGGATAGCAAATTTTCACCACGCAGTTAGAATGCTTTGAGCAGAGTTCTGACGTGATGAACAATTTTCACGACTGAACCCTTTGTATCAGGATCGCAGAGACAGCGAGAGGTATTTATATCGGTAATTTGAATTACCCGCCTTTTTTAGTATCCGGAGCAAACTACGCCTTACATACCTCCTCGCGTTTCTGTTATCCTGATAGGAAATTGTATCCACTTAGTTAGGATGCTTTAACCGGAGTTCTGACGTGATGAACAATTTTCAGCCACTGAACCCTTTTGATTAGGATTGCAGAGACAGCCAGAGGTATTTAAAGCGGCAATTTGAAGTTCCCTCCTTTTTAGTAGTCGGAGCAAACTACACCTTCCATACCTCCTCGCGTTTCTGTTATCCTGATAGGAAATTTTGTCCACTGAGTTAGGATGCTTTAAGCAGAATTCTGACGTGGTGAACAATTTTCAGCGATTAAACCCTTTGGATTAGGATCGCAGAGACAGACAGAGGTATTTAAAACCGGTAATTTGAATTTCCCGCCTTTTTTAGTATCCGGAGCAAACTACGTCTTACATACCTCCTCGCGTTTCTGTTATCCTGATAGCAAATTTTGTCCACTGAGTTAGGATGCTTTGATCAGAGTTCTGACGTGATGAACAATTTTCAGCGACTAAGCCCTTTGGATTAGAGAAGTATTTAAACCGGTAATTTGAATTTCCCGCCTTTTTAGTATTCTGAGCATACTACGTGTTCCATACCTCTTCTCTTTTCTGTTAGCCTGATAGCAAAATTTGTCCACACAGGTTGCTTTTAGCAGAGTTGCGAAGTGATGAACAATTCTCAGCGACTGAACCCTTTGTATCAGGATCGCAGAGACAGCGAGAGGTATTTATATCAGTAATTTGAATTTCCCGCCTTTTTTAGTATTCGGAGCAAACTACGTCTTCCATACCTCCTCGCATTTCTGTTATCCTGATAGCAAATTTTGTCCACTGAGTTAGGGTGCTTTGATCAGAGTTTTGAACAATTTTCAGCGACTAAACCCTTTGGATTAGGATCGCAGAGACAGCCAGAGGTATTTAAACCGGTAATTTGAGTTTCCCGCCTTTTTTAGTATCCGGGGCAAACTACGTCTTACATACCTCCTCGCGTTTCTGTTATCCTGATAGCAAATTTTGTCCACTGAGTTAGGATGCTTTGAGCAGAGTTCTGACCTGATGAACAATTTTCAGCGACTAAACCCTTTGGATTAGGATCGCAGAGACAGCAAGAGGTATTTAAACCGGTAATTTGAATTTCCCGCATTTTTAGTATGCGAAGCAAACTATGTCTTCCATACCTCCTCGCGTTTCTGTATCCTGATAGGAAATTTTGTCCACATAGTTAGGTTGCTTTTAGCAGAGTTGTGGAAGTGATGAACAATTGTCAGCGATAAAAACCCCTTGTATCAGGATCGCAGAGGCAGCGAAGGGGTATTTTTAACCGGTAATTTGAATTTCCCGCCTGTTTTAGTATCAGGATCGCAGAGACAGCGAGAGCATTTATATCGATAATTTGAATTTCCCGCCTTTTTTAGTATACGGAGCATAACTACGTCTTCCATACCTCCTCGCGTTTCTGTTATCCTGATAGGAAATTTTATCCACTGAGTTAGGACGCTTTAACCAGAGTTCTGACGTGATGAACAATTTTCAGCGCCTAACCCTTTGGATTGGGATCGCAGAGACAGCCAGAGGTATTTAAACCGGTAATTTGAATTTCTCCCGCCTTTTTAGTATTCTGAGCATACTACGTGTTCCATACCTCTTCGCGTTTCTGTTATCATGATAGCAAATTTGTCCACATAGTTAGGTTCCTTTTAGCAGAGTTGTGAAGTGATGAAAAATTGTCAGCGACAAAAACCCTTGTATCAGGATCGCAGATGCAGCGAGGGGTATTTATACCTGTAATTTGAATTTCCCGCCGTTTTTAGTATCAGGATCGCAGAGACGTGATGAAAAATTTTCAGCGATTAAACCCTTTGGATTAGGATCGCAGAGATAGACAGAGGTATTTAAACCGGTAATTTGAATTTCCCGCCTTTTTTAGTATCCGGAGCAAACTACGTCGTACATACCTCCTCGCGTTTCTGTTATCCCGATAGGAAATTTTATCCACTGAGTTAGGACGCTTTAACCAGAGTTCTGACGTGATGAACAATTTTTCAGCGCCTAAACCCTTGGATTGGGATCGCAGAGACAGCCAGAGGTATTTAAACCGGTAATTTGAATTTCCCGCCTTTTTAGTATTCTGAGCATACTACGTGTTCCATACCTCTTCGCGTTTCTGTTATCCTGATAGGAAATTTGATCCACTGAGTTAGGGACGCTTTAACCAGAGTTCTAACGTGATGAACAATTTTCAGCGCCTAAACCGTTTGGATTGGGATCGCAGAGACAGCCAGAGGTATTTAAACCGGTAATTTCAATTTCCGCCTTTTTAGTATTCTGAGCATACTACGTGTTCCATACCTCTTCGCGTTTCTGTTATCCTGATAGCAATATTTGTCCACATAGTTAGGTTCCTTTAGCAGAGTTGTGAAGTGATGAAAAATTGTCAGCGACAAAACCCCTTGTATCAGGAGCGCAGAGGCAGCGAGGGGTATTTATACCGGTAATTTGAATTTCCCGCCGTTTTTAGTATCAGGATCGCAGAGACAGCGAGAGCATTTATATCGATAATTTGAATTTCCCGCCTTTTTAGTATACGGAGCATACTACGTCTTCCATACCTCCTCGCGTTTCTGTTATCCTGATAGGAAATTTTATCCACTGAGTTAGGACGCTTAACCAGAGTTCTGACGTGATGAACAATTTCAGCGCCTAAACCCTTTGGATTGGGATCGCAGAGACAGCCAGAGGTATTTAAACCGGTAATTTGAATTTCCCGCCTTTTTACTATTCTGAGCATACTACGTGTTCCATACCTCTTCGCGTTTCTGTTATCATGATAGCAAAATTTGTCCACATAGTTAGGTTCCTTTTAGCAGAGTTGTGAAGTGATGAAAAATTGTCAGCGACAAAACCCCTTGTATCAGGATCGCAGATGCAGCGAGGGTATTTATACCTGTAATTTGAATTCCCGCCGTTTTTAGTATCAGGATCGCAGAGACAGCGAGAGTATTATATCGATAATTTGAATTTCCCGCCTTCTTTAGTATACGGAGCATACTACGTCTTCCATACCTCCTCGCGTTTCGGTAATCCGGATGGCAAAATTTCACCACGCAGTTAGGACGGTTTGATCAGAGTTCTGACGTGATGAATAGTTTTCAGCGACTAGCCCCTTTGTATCAGGATCGCAGAGAAAGCGAGAGGTATTTATATCGGTAATTTGAATTACCCGCCTTTTTTAGTATCCGGGAGCAAACTACGTCTTACATACCTCCTCGCGTTTCTGTTATCCTGATAGGAAATTTTATCCACTGAGTTAGGACGCTTTAACCAGAGTTCTGACGTGATGAACAATTTTCAGCGCCTAAAACCCTTTGGATTGGATCGCAGAGACAGCCAGAGGTATTTAAACCGGTAATTTGAATTTCCCGCCTTTTTTAGTATTCTGAGCATACTACGTGTTCCATACCTCTTCGCGTTTCTGTTATCCTGATAGCAAAATTTGTCCAAATAGTTAGGTTCCTTTTAGCAGAAGTTGTGAAGAGATGAAAAATTGTCCGCGACAAAACCCCTTGTACCAGGATCGCAGAGGCAGCGAGGGGTATCTATACCGGTAATTGAATTTCCCGCCGTTTTAGTATCAGGATCGCAGAGACAGCGAGAGTATTTATATCGATAATTTGAATTTCCCGCCTTCTTTAGTATACGGAGCATACTACGTCTTCCATACCTCCTCGCGTTTCGGTAATCCGGATGGCAAAATTTCACCACGCAGTTAGGACGGTTTGATCAGAGTTCTGACGTGATGAATAGTTTTCAGCGACTAGCCCTTTGTATCAGGATCGCAGAGAAAGCGAGAGGTATTTATATCGGTAATTTGAATTACCCGCCTTTTTTAGTATCCGGAGCAAACTACGCCATACATACCTCCTCGCGTTTCTGTTATCCTGATAGGAAATTGTATCCACTTAGTTAGGATGCTTTAACCGGAGTTCTGACGTGATGAACAATTTTCAGCCACTGAACCCTTTTGATTAGGATTGCAGAGACAGCCAGAGGTATTTAAAGCGGCAATTTGAAGTTCCCGCCTTTTTAGTAGTCGGAGCAAACTACGCCTTCCATACCTCCTCGCGTTTCTGTTATCCTGATAGGAAAATTTTGTCCACTGAGTTAGGATGCTTTAAGCAGAATTCTGACGTGGTGAACAATTTTCAGCGATTAAACCCTTTGGATTAGGGATCGCAGAGACAGACAGAGGTATTTAAAACCGGTAATTTGAATTTCCCGCCTTTTTTAGTATCCGGAGCAAACTACGTCTTACATACCTCCTCGCGTTTCTGTTATCCTATAGCAAATTTGTCCACTGAGTTAGGATGCTTTGATCAGAGTTCTGACGTGATGAACAATTTTCAGCGACTAAACCCTTTGGATTAGAGAAGTATTTAAACCGGTAATTTGAATTCCCGCCTTTTTAGTATTCTGAGCATACTACGTGTTCCATACCTCTTCTCTTTTCTGTTAGCCTGATAGCAAAATTTGTCCACACAGGTTGCTTTTAGCAGAGTTGCGAAGTGATGAACAATTCTCAGCGACTGAACCCTTTGTATCAGGATCGCAAAGACAGCGAGAGGTATTTATATCTGTAATTTGAATTTCCCGCCTTTTTTAGTATTCGGAGCAAACTACGTCTTCCATACCTCCTCGCATTTCTGTTATCCTGATAGCAAATTTTGTCCACTGAGTTAGGGTGCTTTGATCAGAGTTTTGACAATTTTCAGCGACTAAACCCTTTGGATTAGGATCGCAGAGACAGCCAGGGGTATTTAAACCGTAATTTGAATTTCCTCGCCTTTTTTAGTATTCGGAGCAAATTACACCTTCCATACCTCCTCGCGTTTCTGTTATCCTGATAGGAAATTTTGTCCGCTGAGTTAGGATGCTTTAAGCAGAGTGCTGACGTGATGAAAAATTTTCAGCGATTAAACCCTTTGGATTAGGATCGCAGAGATAGACAGAGGTATTTAAACCGGTAATTTGAATTCCCGCCTTTTTTAGTATCCGGAGCAAACTACGTCTTACATACCTCCTCTCGCGTTTCTGTTATCCCGATAGGAATTTATCACTGAGTTAGGACCTTTAACCAGAGTTCTGACGTGATGAACAATTTTCAGCGCCTAAACCCTTTGGATGGGATCGCAGAGACAGCCAGAGGTATTTAAAACCGTAATTTGAATTTCCCGCCTTTTTAGTATTCTGAGCATACTACGTGTTCCATACCTCTTTCGCGTTTCTGTTATCCTGATAGGAAATGTGATCCACTGAGTTAGGACGCTTTAAACCAGAGTTCTGACGTGATGAACAATTTTCAGCGCCTAAACCCTTGGATTGGATCGCATAGACGCCAGAGGTATTTAAACCGGTAATTTGAATTTCCCCCCGCCTTTTTAGTATTCTGAGCATACTAACGTGTTCCATACCTCTTTCGCGTTTCTGTTATCCTGATAGCAAAATTTGTCCACATAGTTAGGTTCCTTTTAGCAGAGTTGTGAAGTGATGAAAAATTGTCAGCGACAACTAACCCCTTGTATCAGGATCGCAGAGGCAGCGAGGGGGTATTATACCGGTAATTTGAATTTCCCGCCGTTTTAGTATCAGGATCGCAGAGACAGCGAGAGTATTTATATCGATAATTGAATTTCCCGCCTTTTTAGTAGACGGAGCATACTACGTCTTCCATACCTCCTCGCGTTTCTGTTATCCGGATAGCAATTTTCACCACGCAGTTAGAATGCTTTGAGCAGAGTTCTGACTGTGATGAACAATTTCACACGACTGAAACCCTTTGTATCAGGATCGCAGAGACGCGAGAGGTATTTATATCGTAATTTCATACCCGCTTTTTAGTATCCGGAGCAAACTAACGCCTTACATCCTCCTCGCGTTTCTGTTATCCTGATAGGAAATTGTATCCACTTAGTTAGGATGCTTTAAACCCGGAGTTCTGACGTGATGAACAATTTTCAGCCACTGAACCCTTTTGATTAGGATTGCAGAGACAGCCAGAGGTATTTAAAGCGGCAATTTGAAGTTCCCTCCTTTTTAGTCGGAGCAAACTACACACATCCATACCTCCTCGCGTTTCTGTTATCCTGATAGCAAATTTTGTCCACTGAGTTAGGGTGCTTTGATCAGAGTTTTGAACAATTTTCAGCGACTAAACCCTTTGGATTAGGATCGCAGAGACAGCCAGAGGTATTTAAACCGGTAATTTGAGTTTCCCGCCTTTTTTAGTATCCGGGCAAACTACGTCTTACATACCTCCTCGCGTTTCTGTTATCCTGATAGCAAATTTTTGTCCACTGAGTTAGGATGCTTTGAGCAGAGTTCTGACCTGATGAACAATTTTCAGCGACTAAACCCTTTGGATTAGGATCGCAGAGACCAAGAGGTATTTAAACCGGTAATTTGAATTTCCCGCATTTTTAGTATGCGAAGCAAACTATGTCTTCCATACCTCCTCGCGTTTCTGTTATCCTGATAGGAAATTTTGTCCACATAGTTAGGTTGCTTTTAGCAGAGTTGTGAAGTGATGAACAATTGTCAGCAATAAAACCCCTTGTATCAGGATCGCAGAGGCAGCGAGGGGTATTTTTACCGGTAATTTGAATTTCCCGCCTGTTTTGTATCAGGATCGCAGAGACAGCGAGAGCATTTATATCGATAATTTGAATTTCCCGCCCTTTTTAGTATACGGAGCATACTACGTCTTCGTCTTCCATACCTCCTCGCGTTTCTGTTATCCGGATAGCAAATTTTCACCACGCAGTTAGAATGCTTTGAGCAGAGTTCTGACGTGATGAACAGTGTTCAGCGACTAAACCCTTTGTATCAGGATGGCAGAGAAAGCGAGAGGTAATATATCGGTAATTTGAATTACCCGCCTTTTTAGTATCCGGAGCATACTACGTCTTCCATACCCCTCGCCTTTCTGTTATCCGGATAGCAAATTTTCACCACCCACTTAGAATGCTTTGAGCAGAGTTCTGACGTGATGAACACTTTTCAGCCACTGAAACCCTTTTGATTAGGATTGCAGAGACAGCAGAGGTATTTAAACCGGCAATTTGAAGTTCCCGCCTTTTTAGTAGTCGGAGCATACTACGTGTTCCATACCTCTTTCTCTTTTCTGTTAGCCTGATAGCAAAATTTGTCCACACAGGTTGCTTTTAGCAGAGTTGCGAAGTGATGAACAATTCTCAGCGATCGCAGAGACAGCGAGAGGTATTATATCAGTAATTTGAATTTTCCCGCCTTTTTTAGTATTCGGAGCAAACTACGTCTTCCATACCTCCTCGCATTTCTGTTATCCTGATAGCAAATTTTGTCCACTGAGTTAGGATGCTTTGAACAGAGTTTTGACGTGATGAACAATTTCAGCGACTAAACCCTTTGGATTAGGATCGCAGAGACAGCCAGAGGTATTTAAACCGGTAATTTGAGTTTCCCGCCTTTTTTAGTATCCGGGCAAACTACATCTTACATACCTCTCGCGTTTCTGTTATCCTGATAGCAAATTTTTGTCCACTGAGTTAGGATGCTTTGAGCAGAGTTCTGACCTGATGAACAATTTTCAGCGACTAAACCCTTTGGATTAGGATCGCAGAGACAGCCAGAGGTATTAAAACCGGGAATTTGAATTTCTCGCCTTTTTAGTACTCTGAGCATACTACTTGTTCCATACCTCTTCGCGTTTCTGTTATCCTGATAGCATAATTTGTCCACATAGTTAGTTGCTTTTAGCAGAGTTGTGAAGTGATGAACAATTGTCAGCGATAAAACCCCTTGTATCAGGATCGCAGAGGCAGCGAGGGGTATTTTACCGGTAATTTGAATTTCCCGCCTGTTTAGTATCAGGATCGCAGAGACAGCGAGAGCATTTATATCGATAATTTGAATTTCCCGCCTTTTTTAGTATACGGAGCATACTACGTCTTCCATACCTTCTCGCGTTTTTGTATCCGGATAGCAAATTTTCACCACGCAGTTAGAATGCTTTGAGCAAAGTTCTGACGTGATGAACAATTTCCAGACTGAACCCTTTGTATCAGGATCGCAGAGACAGCGAGGTATTTATATCAGTAATTTGAATTTCCCGCCTTTTTTGTATCCGGAGCATACTACGTACGTTTCATACCTCCGCGTTTCTGTTATCCGGATAGCAAATTTTCACCACGCACTTAGAATGCTTTGAGCAGAGATCTGACGTGATGAACAATTTTCAGCCACTGAACCCTTTTGATTAGGATTGCAGAGACAGCCAGAGGTATTTAAACAGGCAATTTGAAGTTCCCGCCTTTTTAGTAGTCGGAGCATACTACGTGTTCCATACCTCTTCTTTTCTGTTAGCCTGATAGCAAAATTTGTCCACACAGGTTGCTTTTAGCAAGTTGCGAAGTGATGAACAATTCTCAGCGACTGACCTTTGTATCAGGATCGCAGAGACAGCGAGAGGTATTTATATCAGTAATTTGAATTTCCCGCCTTTTTTAGTATCCGAGCATACTACGTCCTTCCATACCTCCTCGCCTTTCTGTTATCCGGATAGCAAATTTTCACCACGCACTAGAATGCTTTGAGCAGAGTTCTGACGTGATGAACAATTTTCAGCCATGAACCCTTTTGATTTAGGATTGCAGAGACAGCCAGAGGTATTTCAACCGGCAATTTGAAGTTCCCGCCTTTTTAGTAGTCGGAGCATACTACGTGTTCCATACCTCTTCTCTTTTCTGTTAGCCTGGATAGCAAAATTTGTCCACACAGGTTGCTTTTAGCAGAGTTGCGAAGTGATGAACAATTCTCAGCGACTGAACCCTTTGTATCAGGATCGCAGAGACAGCGAGAGGTATTTATATCAGTAATTTGAATTTTCCGCCTTTTTTAGTATTCGGAGCAAACTACGTCTTCCATACCTCCTCGCATTTCTGTTATCCTGATAGCAAATTTTGTCCACTGAGTTAGGATGCTTTGAACAGAGTTTTGACGTGATGAACAATTTTCAGCGACTAAACCCTTTGGATTAGGATCGCAGAGACAGCCAGAGGTATTTAAACCGGTTAATTTGAGTTTCCCGCCTTTTTAGTATCCGGGCAAACTACATCTTACATACCTCCTCGCGTTTCTGTTATCCTGATAGCAAATTTGTCCACTGAGTTAGGATGCTTTGAGCAGAGTTCTGACCTGATGAACAATTTTCAGCGACTAAACCCTTTGATTAGGATCGCAGAGACAGCCAGAGTATTTAAACCGGGAATTAGAATTTCTCTCGCCTTTTTAGTACTCTGAGCACTACGTGTTCCATACCTCTTCGCGTTTCTGTTATCCTGATAGCAAATTGTCCACATAGTTAGGTTGCTTTTAGCAGAGTTGTGAAGTGATGAACAATTGTCAGCGATAAACAACCTTGTATCAGGATCGCAGAGGCAGCGAGGGGTATTTTTACCGGTAATTTGAATTTCCCGCCTGTGTTTAGTATCAGGATCGCAGAGACAGCGAGAGCATTTATATCGATAATTTGAATTTCCCGCCTTTTTAGTATACGGAGCATACTAAGTCTCCATACCTCCTCGCGTTTCTGTTATCCGGATAGCAAATTTTTCACCACGCATTAGAATGCTTTGAGCAGAGTTCTGACGTGATGAACAATTTTCACGACTGAACCTTTGTATCCGGATCGCAGAGACAGCGAGAGGTATTTAAACAGGCAATTTGAAGTTCCCGCCTTTTAGTAGTCGGAGCATACTACGTTTCCATACCTCTTCTCTTTTCTGGTTAGCCTGATAGCAAAATTTGTCCACACAGGTTCTTTAGCAGAGTTGCGAAGTGAGAACAATTCTCAGCGACTGAACCCTTTGTATCAGGATCGCAGAGACAGCGAGAGGTTTTTATATAAGTATTTGAATTTTCCGCCTTTTTAGTATTCGGAGCAAACTCCGTCTTCCATACCTCCTCGCATTTCGTTATCCTGATAGCAAATTTTGTCCACTGAGTTAGGATGCTTTGATCAGAGTTTTGACGTGATGAACAATTTTCAGCGATAAACCCTTTGGATTAGGATGCGCGAGACAGCCAGAGGTATTTAAACCGGTAATTTGAGTTTCCCGCCTTTTTAGTACTCTGAGCATACTACGTCTTCCATACCTCTTAGCGTTTCTGTTATCCTGATAGCATAATTTGTCCACATAGTTAGGTTGCTTTTAGCAGAGTTGTGAATGATGAAACAATTGTCAGCGATAAAACCCTTGTATCAGATCGCAGAGGCAGCGAGGGGTATTTTTACCGTAGTAATTTGAATTTCCCGCCTGTTTTAGTATCAGGATCGCAGAGACAGCGAGAGCATTTATATCGATAATTTGAATTTCCCGCCTTTTTTAGTATACGGAGCATACTAAGTCTTCCATACCTCCTCGCGTTTCTGTTATCCGGATAGCAAATTTTCACCACGCAGTTAGAATGCTTTGAGCAGAGTTCTGACGTGATGAACAATCTTCACGACTGAACCCTTGTATCCGGATCGCAGAGACAGCGAGAGGTATTTATATCAGTAATTTGAATTCCCGCCTTTTTTAGTATCGGAGCAAACTACGTCTTCCATGTCTCCTCGCATTTCTGTTAGCCTGATAGCAAAGTTTGTCCACTGCGTTAGGTTGCTTAGATCAGAGTCTGACGTGATGAAACAGTGTTCAGCGACTAAACCCTTGTATCGGGATGGCAGAGAAAGCGAGAGGTATATATATCGGTAATCTGAATTACCCGCCTTTTTAGTATCCGGAGCATCTACGTCTTCCATACCTCCGCGTTTCGTTATTCGGATAGCAATTTTTCACCACGCACTTAGAATGCTTTGAGCAGAGTTCTGACGTGATGAACAATTTCAGCCACTGAAAGTTCGGAGCATACTACGTGTTCCATACCTCTTCGCGTTTCTGTTATCCTGATAGCAAAATTTGTCCACATAGTTAGGTTGCTTTTAGCAGAGTTGTGAAGTGATGAAAATTGTCAGCGACAAAACCCTTGTATCAGGATCGCAGAGGCAGCGAGGGGTATTTATACCGGTAACTTGAATTTCCCGCCGTTTTTAGTATGAGGATCGCAGAGACAGCGAGAGTATTTATATCGATAATTTGAATTTCCCGCCTTCTTTAGTATACGGAGCATACTACGTCTTCCATACCTCCTCGCGTTTTCGGTAATCCGGATGGCAAAATTTCTCCACGCAGTTAGGACGTTTGATCAGAGTTCTGACGTGATGAATAGTTTTCAGCGACTAGCCCCTTTGTATCAGGATCGCAGAGAAAGCGAGAGGTATTATATCGTAATTTGAATTACCCGCCTTTTTTAGTATCCGGAGCAAACTACGCCTTACATACCTCCTCGCGTTTCTGTTATCCTGATAGGAAATTGTATCCACTTAGTTAGGATGCTTTAACCGGCGTTCTGACGTGATGAACAATTTTCAGCCACTGAACCCTTTTGATTAGGATTGCAGAGACAGCCAGAGGTATTTAAAGCGGCAATTTGAAGTTCCCCCTTTTTAGTAGTCGGAGCAAACTACGCCTTCCATACCTCCTCGCGTTTTCTGTTATCCCGATAGGAAATTTTTCCACTGAGTTAGGACCGCTTTAACCAGATTCTGACGTGATGAACAATTTCAGCGCCTAAACCCTTTGGATTGGGATCGCAGAGACAGCCAGAGGTATTTAAACCGGTAATTTGAATTTCCCGCCTTTTTAGTTTCTGAGCATACTACGTGTTCCATACCTCTTCGCGTTTGTTATCCTGATAGGAAATTTGATCCACTGAGTTAGGACGCTTAACCAGAGTTCTGACGTGATGAACAATTTTCAGCGCCTAAACCCTTTGGCTTGGGATCGCAGAGACAGCCAGAGGTATTTAAACCGTAATTTGAATTTCCCGCCTTTTTAGTATTCTGAGTATACTACGTTTCCATACCTCTTCGCGTTTCTGTTATCCTGATAGCAAAATTTGTCCACATAGTTAGGTTCCTTTTAGCAGAGTTGTGAAGTGATGAAAAATTGTCAGCGACAAACCCCTTGTATCAGGATCGCAGAGGCAGCGAGGGGTATTATACCGGTAATTTGAATTTCCCGCCGTTTTTAGTATCAGGATCGCAGAGACAGCGAGAGTATTTATATCGATAATTTGATTTCCCGCCTTTTTTAGTATACGGAGCATACTACGTCTTCCATACCTCCTCGCGTTTCTGTTATCCGGATAGCAAATTTTCACCACGCAGTTAGAATGCTTTGAGCAGAGTTCTGACGTGATGAACAATTTTCACGACTGAACCCTTTGTATCAGGATCGCAGAGACAGCGAGAGGTATTTATCGGTAATTTGAATTACCCGCCTTTTTTAGTATCCGGAGCAAACTACGCCTTACATACCTCCTCGCGTTTTTTCCTGATAGGAAATTGTATCCACTTAGTTAGGATGCTTTAACCGGAGTTCTGACGTGATGAACAATTTTCAGCCACTGAACCCTTTTGATTAGGATTGCAGAGACAGCCAGAGGTATTTAAAGCGGCAATTTGAAGTTCCCTCCTTTTTAGTAGTCGGAGCAAACTACACCTTCCATACCTCCTCGCGTTTCTGTTATCCTGATAGGAAATTTGTCCACTGAGTTAGGATGCTTTAAGCAGAATTCTGACGTGGGTGAACAATTTTCAGCGATTAAACCCTTTGGATTAGGATCGCAGAGACAGACAGAGGTATTTAAACCGGTAATTTGAATTTCCCGCCTTTTTTATATCCGGAGCAAACTACGTCTTACATACCTCCTCGCGTTTCTGTTATCCTGATAGCAAATTTTGTCCACTGAGTTAGGATGCTTTGATCAGAGTTCTGACGTGATGAACAATTTTCAGCGACTAAGCCCTTTGGATTAGAGAAGTATTTAAACCGGTAATTTGAATTTCCCGCCTTTTTAGTATTCTGAGCATACTACGTGTTCCATACCTCTTCTCTTTTCTGTTAGCCTGATAGCAAAATTTGTCCACACAGGTTGCTTTTAGCAGAGTTGCGAAGTGATGAACAATTCTCAGCGACTGAACCCTTTGTATCAGGATCGCAGAGACAGCGAGAGGTATTTATATCAGTAATTTGAATTTCCCGCCTTTTTTAGTATTCGGAGCAAACTACGTCTTCCATACCTCCTCGCATTTCTGTTATCCTGATAGCAAATTTTGTCCACTGAGTTAGGGTGCTTTGATCAGAGTTTTGAACAATTTTCAGCGACTAAACCCTTTGGATTAGGATCGCAGAGACAGCCAGAGGTATTTAAACCGGTAATTGAGTTTCCCGCCTTTTTAGTATCCGGGCAAACTACGTCTTACATACCTCCTCGCGTTTCTGTTATCCTGATAGCAAATTTTGTCCACTGAGTTAGGATGCTTTGAGCAGAGTTCTGACCTGATGAACAATTTTCAGCGACTAAACCCTTTGGATTAGGATCGCAGAGACAGCAAGAGGTATTTAAACCGGTAATTTGAATTTCCCGCATTTTTAGTATGCGAAGCAAACTATGTCTTCCATACCTCCTCGCGTTTCTGTTATCCTGATAGGAAATTTTGTCCACATAGTTAGGTTGCTTTTAGCAGAGTTGTGAAGTGATGAACAATTGTCAGCGATAAAACCCCTTGTATCAGGATCGCAGAGGCAGCGAGGGGTATTTTTACCGGTAATTTGAATTTCCCGCCTGTTTTAGTATCAGGATCGCAGAGACAGCGAGAGCATTTATATCGATAATTTGAATTTCCCGCCTTTTTTAGTATACGGAGCATACTACGTCTTCCATACCTCCTCGCGTTTCTGTTATCCTGATAGGAAATTTTATCCACTGAGTTAGGACGCTTTAACCAGAGTTCTGACGTGATGAACAATTTTCAGCGCCTAAACCCTTTGGATTGGGATCGCAGAGACAGCCAGAGGTATTTAAACCGGTAATTGAATTTCCCGCCTTTTTAGTATTCTGAGCATACTACGTGTTCCATACCTCTTCGCGTTTCTGTTATCATGATAGCAAAATTTGTCCACATAGTTAGGTTCCTTTTAGCAGAGTTGTGAAGTGATGAAAAATTGTCAGCGACAAAACCCCTTGTATCAGGATCGCAGATGCAGCGAGGGGTATTTATACCTGTAATTTGAATTTCCCGCCGTTTTTAGTATCAGGATCGCAGAGACGTGATGAAAAATTTTCAGCGATTAAACCCTTTGGATTAGGATCGCAGAGATAGACAGAGGTATTTAAACCGGTAATTTGAATTTCCCGCCTTTTTTAGTATCCGGAGCAAACTACGTCTTACATACCTCCTCGCGTTTCTGTTATCCCGATAGGAAATTTTATCCACTGAGTTAGGACGCTTTAACCAGAGTTCTGACGTGATGAACAATTTTCAGCGCCTAAACCCTTTGGATTGGGATCGCAGAGACAGCCAGAGGTATTTAAACCGGTAATTTGAATTTCCCGCCTTTTTAGTATTCTGAGCATACTACGTGTTCCATACCTCTTCGCGTTTCTGTTATCCTGATAGGAAATTTGATCCACTGAGTTAGGACGCTTTAACCAGAGTTCTAACGTGATGAACAATTTTCAGCGCCTAAACCGTTTGGATTGGGATCGCAGAGACAGCCAGAGGTATTTAAACCGGTAATTTCAATTTCCTGCCTTTTTAGTATTCTGAGCATACTACGTGTTCCATACCTCTTCGCGTTTCTGTTATCCTGATAGCAATATTTGTCCACATAGTTAGGTTCCTTTTAGCAGAGTTGTGAAGTGATGAAAAATTGTCAGCGACAAAACCCCTTGTATCAGGATCGCAGAGGCAGCGAGGGGTATTTATACCGGTAATTTGAATTTCCCGCCGTTTTTAGTATCAGGATCGCAGAGACAGCGAGAGCATTTATATCGATAATTTGAATTTCCCGCCTTTTTTAGTATACGGAGCATACTACGTCTTCCATACCTCCTCGCGTTTCTGTTATCCTGATAGGAAATTTTATCCACTGAGTTAGGACGCTTTAACCAGAGTTCTGACGTGATGAACAATTTTCAGCGCCTAAACCCTTTGGATTGGGATCGCAGAGACAGCCAGAGGTATTTAAACCGGTAATTTGAATTTCCCGCCTTTTTACTATTCTGAGCATACTACGTGTTCCATACCTCTTCGCGTTTCTGTTATCATGATAGCAAAATTTGTCCACATAGTTAGGTTCCTTTTAGCAGAGTTGTGAAGTGATGAAAAATTGTCAGCGACAAAACCCCTTGTATCAGGATCGCAGATGCAGCGAGGGGTATTTATACCTGTAATTTGAATTTCCCGCCGTTTTTAGTATCAGGATCGCAGAGACAGCGAGAGTATTTATATCGATAATTTGAATTTCCCGCCTTCTTTAGTATACGGAGCATACTACGTCTTCCATACCTCCTCGCGTTTCGGTAATCCGGATGGCAAAATTTCACCACGCAGTTAGGACGGTTTGATCAGAGTTCTGACGTGATGAATAGTTTTCAGCGACTAGCCCCTTTGTATCAGGATCGCAGAGAAAGCGAGAGGTATTTATATCGGTAATTTGAATTACCCGCCTTTTTAGTATCCGGAGCAAACTACGTCTTACATACCTCCTCGCGTTTCTGTTATCCTGATAGGAAATTTTATCCACTGAGTTAGGACGCTTTAACCAGAGTTCTGACGTGATGAACAATTTTCAGCGCCTAAACCCTTTGGATTGGGATCGCAGAGACAGCCAGAGGTATTTAAACCGGTAATTTGAATTTCCCGCCTTTTTAGTATTCTGAGCATACTACGTGTTCCATACCTCTTCGCGTTTCTGTTATCCTGATAGCAAAATTTGTCCAAATAGTTAGGTTCCTTTTAGCAGAGTTGTGAAGAGATGAAAAATTGTCAGCGACAAAACCCCTTGTACCAGGATCGCAGAGGCAGCGAGGGGTATCTATACCGGTAATTTGAATTTCCCGCCGTTTTTAGTATCAGGATCGCAGAGACAGCGAGAGTATTTATATCGATAATTTGAATTTCCCGCCTTCTTTAGTATACGGAGCATACTACGTCTTCCATACCTCCTCGCGTTTCGGTAATCCGGATGGCAAAATTTCACCACGCAGTTAGGACGGTTTGATCAGAGTTCTGACGTGATGAATAGTTTTCAGCGACTAGCCCCTTTGTATCAGGATCGCAGAGAAAGCGAGAGGTATTTATATCGGTAATTTGAATTACCCGCCTTTTTTAGTATCCGGAGCAAACTACGCCATACATACCTCCTCGCGTTTCTGTTATCCTGATAGGAAATTGTATCCACTTAGTTAGGATGCTTTAACCGGAGTTCTGACGTGATGAACAATTTTCAGCCACTGAACCCTTTTGATTAGGATTGCAGAGACAGCCAGAGGTATTTAAAGCGGCAATTTGAAGTTCCCGCCTTTTTAGTAGTCGGAGCAAACTACGCCTTCCATACCTCCTCGCGTTTCTGTTATCCTGATAGGAAATTTTGTCCACTGAGTTAGGATGCTTTAAGCAGAATTCTGACGTGGTGAACAATTTTCAGCGATTAAACCCTTTGGATTAGGATCGCAGAGACAGACAGAGGTATTTAAACCGGTAATTTGAATTTCCCGCCTTTTTTAGTATCCGGAGCAAACTACGTCTTACATACCTCCTCGCGTTTCTGTTATCCTGATAGCAAATTTTGTCCACTGAGTTAGGATGCTTTGATCAGAGTTCTGACGTGATGAACAATTTTCAGCGACTAAACCCTTTGGATTAGAGAAGTATTTAAACCGGTAATTTGAATTTCCCGCCTTTTTAGTATTCTGAGCATACTACGTGTTCCATACCTCTTCTCTTTTCTGTTAGCCTGATAGCAAAATTTGTCCACACAGGTTGCTTTTAGCAGAGTTGCGAAGTGATGAACAATTCTCAGCGACTGAACCCTTTGTATCAGGATCGCAAAGACAGCGAGAGGTATTTATATCTGTAATTTGAATTTCCCGCCTTTTTTAGTATTCGGAGCAAACTACGTCTTCCATACCTCCTCGCATTTCTGTTATCCTGATAGCAAATTTTGTCCACTGAGTTAGGGTGCTTTGATCAGAGTTTTGAACAATTTTCAGCGACTAAACCCTTTGGATTAGGATCGCAGAGACAGCCAGGGGTATTTAAACCGGTAATTTGAATTTCCCGCCTTTTTTAGTATTCGGAGCAAATTACACCTTCCATACCTCCTCGCGTTTCTGTTATCCTGATAGGAAATTTTGTCCGCTGAGTTAGGATGCTTTAAGCAGAGTGCTGACGTGATGAAAAATTTTCAGCGATTAAACCCTTTGGATTAGGATCGCAGAGATAGACAGAGGTATTTAAACCGGTAATTTGAATTTCCCGCCTTTTTTAGTATCCGGAGCAAACTACGTCTTACATACCTCCTCGCGTTTCTGTTATCCCGATAGGAAATTTTATCCACTGAGTTAGGACGCTTTAACCAGAGTTCTGACGTGATGAACAATTTTCAGCGCCTAAACCCTTTGGATTGGGATCGCAGAGACAGCCAGAGGTATTTAAACCGGTAATTTGAATTTCCCGCCTTTTTAGTATTCTGAGCATACTACGTGTTCCATACCTCTTCGCGTTTCTGTTATCCTGATAGGAAATTTGATCCACTGAGTTAGGACGCTTTAACCAGAGTTCTGACGTGATGAACAATTTTCAGCGCCTAAACCCTTTGGATTGGGATCGCAGAGACAGCCAGAGGTATTTAAACCGGTAATTTGAATTTCCCGCCTTTTTAGTATTCTGAGCATACTACGTGTTCCATACCTCTTCGCGTTTCTGTTATCCTGATAGCAAAATTTGTCCACATAGTTAGGTTCCTTTTAGCAGAGTTGTGAAGTGATGAAAAATTGTCAGCGACAAAACCCCTTGTATCAGGATCGCAGAGGCAGCGAGGGGTATTTATACCGGTAATTTGAATTTCCCGCCGTTTTTAGTATCAGGATCGCAGAGACAGCGAGAGTATTTATATCGATAATTTGAATTTCCCGCCTTTTTTAGTATACGGAGCATACTACGTCTTCCATACCTCCTCGCGTTTCTGTTATCCGGATAGCAAATTTTCACCACGCAGTTAGAATGCTTTGAGCAGAGTTCTGACGTGATGAACAATTTTCACGACTGAACCCTTTGTATCAGGATCGCAGAGACAGCGAGAGGTATTTATATCGGTAATTTCAATTACCCGCCTTTTTTAGTATCCGGAGCAAACTACGCCTTACATACCTCCTCGCGTTTCTGTTATCCTGATAGGAAATTGTATCCACTTAGTTAGGATGCTTTAACCGGAGTTCTGACGTGATGAACAATTTTCAGCCACTGAACCCTTTTGATTAGGATTGCAGAGACAGCCAGAGGTATTTAAAGCGGCAATTTGAAGTTCCCTCCTTTTTAGTAGTCGGAGCAAACTACACCATCCATACCTCCTCGCGTTTCTGTTATCCTGATAGCAAATTTTGTCCACTGAGTTAGGGTGCTTTGATCAGAGTTTTGAACAATTTTCAGCGACTAAACCCTTTGGATTAGGATCGCAGAGACAGCCAGAGGTATTTAAACCGGTAATTTGAGTTTCCCGCCTTTTTTAGTATCCGGGGCAAACTACGTCTTACATACCTCCTCGCGTTTCTGTTATCCTGATAGCAAATTTTGTCCACTGAGTTAGGATGCTTTGAGCAGAGTTCTGACCTGATGAACAATTTTCAGCGACTAAACCCTTTGGATTAGGATCGCAGAGACAGCAAGAGGTATTTAAACCGGTAATTTGAATTTCCCGCATTTTTAGTATGCGAAGCAAACTATGTCTTCCATACCTCCTCGCGTTTCTGTTATCCTGATAGGAAATTTTGTCCACATAGTTAGGTTGCTTTTAGCAGAGTTGTGAAGTGATGAACAATTGTCAGCAATAAAACCCCTTGTATCAGGATCGCAGAGGCAGCGAGGGGTATTTTTACCGGTAATTTGAATTTCCCGCCTGTTTTAGTATCAGGATCGCAGAGACAGCGAGAGCATTTATATCGATAATTTGAATTTCCCGCCCTTTTAGTATACGGAGCATACTACGTCTTCCATACCTCCTCGCGTTTCTGTTATCCGGATAGCAAATTTTCACCACGCAGTTAGAATGCTTTGAGCAGAGTTCTGACGTGATGAACAGTGTTCAGCGACTAAACCCTTTGTATCAGGATGGCAGAGAAAGCGAGAGGTATATATATCGGTAATTTGAATTACCCGCCTTTTTTAGTATCCGGAGCATACTACGTCTTCCATACCTCCTCGCCTTTCTGTTATCCGGATAGCAAATTTTCACCACCCACTTAGAATGCTTTGAGCAGAGTTCTGACGTGATGAACAATTTTCAGCCACTGAACCCTTTTGATTAGGATTGCAGAGACAGCCAGAGGTATTTAAACCGGCAATTTGAAGTTCCCGCCTTTTTAGTAGTCGGAGCATACTACGTGTTCCATACCTCTTCTCTTTTCTGTTAGCCTGATAGCAAAATTTGTCCACACAGGTTGCTTTTAGCAGAGTTGCGAAGTGATGAACAATTCTCAGCGATCGCAGAGACAGCGAGAGGTATTTATATCAGTAATTTGAATTTTCCGCCTTTTTTAGTATTCGGAGCAAACTACGTCTTCCATACCTCCTCGCATTTCTGTTATCCTGATAGCAAATTTTGTCCACTGAGTTAGGATGCTTTGAACAGAGTTTTGACGTGATGAACAATTTTCAGCGACTAAACCCTTTGGATTAGGATCGCAGAGACAGCCAGAGGTATTTAAACCGGTAATTTGAGTTTCCCGCCTTTTTTAGTATCCGGGGCAAACTACATCTTACATACCTCCTCGCGTTTCTGTTATCCTGATAGCAAATTTTGTCCACTGAGTTAGGATGCTTTGAGCAGAGTTCTGACCTGATGAACAATTTTCAGCGACTAAACCCTTTGGATTAGGATCGCAGAGACAGCCAGAGGTATTTAAACCGGGAATTTGAATTTCTCGCCTTTTTAGTACTCTGAGCATACTACTTGTTCCATACCTCTTCGCGTTTCTGTTATCCTGATAGCATAATTTGTCCACATAGTTAGGTTGCTTTTAGCAGAGTTGTGAAGTGATGAACAATTGTCAGCGATAAAACCCCTTGTATCAGGATCGCAGAGGCAGCGAGGGGTATTTTTACCGGTAATTTGAATTTCCCGCCTGTTTTAGTATCAGGATCGCAGAGACAGCGAGAGCATTTATATCGATAATTTGAATTTCCCGCCTTTTTTAGTATACGGAGCATACTACGTCTTCCATACCTTCTCGCGTTTCTGTTATCCGGATAGCAAATTTTCACCACGCAGTTAGAATGCTTTGAGCAAAGTTCTGACGTGATGAACAATTTTCACGACTGAACCCTTTGTATCAGGATCGCAGAGACAGCGAGAGGTATTTATATCAGTAATTTGAATTTCCCGCCTTTTTTAGTATCCGGAGCATACTACGTCTTCCATACCTCCTCGCGTTTCTGTTATCCGGATAGCAAATTTTCACCACGCACTTAGAATGCTTTGAGCAGAGATCTGACGTGATGAACAATTTTCAGCCACTGAACCCTTTTGATTAGGATTGCAGAGACAGCCAGAGGTATTTAAACAGGCAATTTGAAGTTCCCGCCTTTTTAGTAGTCGGAGCATACTACGTGTTCCATACCTCTTCTCTTTTCTGTTAGCCTGATAGCAAAATTTGTCCACACAGGTTGCTTTTAGCAGAGTTGCGAAGTGATGAACAATTCTCAGCGACTGAACCCTTTGTATCAGGATCGCAGAGACAGCGAGAGGTATTTATATCAGTAATTTGAATTTCCCGCCTTTTTTAGTATCCGGAGCATACTACGTCTTCCATACCTCCTCGCCTTTCTGTTATCCGGATAGCAAATTTTCACCACGCACTTAGAATGCTTTGAGCAGAGTTCTGACGTGATGAACAATTTTCAGCCACTGAACCCTTTTGATTAGGATTGCAGAGACAGCCAGAGGTATTTCAACCGGCAATTTGAAGTTCCCGCCTTTTTAGTAGTCGGAGCATACTACGTGTTCCATACCTCTTCTCTTTTCTGTTAGCCTGATAGCAAAATTTGTCCACACAGGTTGCTTTTAGCAGAGTTGCGAAGTGATGAACAATTCTCAGCGACTGAACCCTTTGTATCAGGATCGCAGAGACAGCGAGAGGTATTTATATCAGTAATTTGAATTTTCCGCCTTTTTTAGTATTCGGAGCAAACTACGTCTTCCATACCTCCTCGCATTTCTGTTATCCTGATAGCAAATTTTGTCCACTGAGTTAGGATGCTTTGAACAGAGTTTTGACGTGATGAACAATTTTCAGCGACTAAACCCTTTGGATTAGGATCGCAGAGACAGCCAGAGGTATTTAAACCGGTAATTTGAGTTTCCCGCCTTTTTTAGTATCCGGGGCAAACTACATCTTACATACCTCCTCGCGTTTCTGTTATCCTGATAGCAAATTTTGTCCACTGAGTTAGGATGCTTTGAGCAGAGTTCTGACCTGATGAACAATTTTCAGCGACTAAACCCTTTGGATTAGGATCGCAGAGACAGCCAGAGGTATTTAAACCGGGAATTAGAATTTCTCGCCTTTTTAGTACTCTGAGCATACTACGTGTTCCATACCTCTTCGCGTTTCTGTTATCCTGATAGCATAATTTGTCCACATAGTTAGGTTGCTTTTAGCAGAGTTGTGAAGTGATGAACAATTGTCAGCGATAAAACCCCTTGTATCAGGATCGCAGAGGCAGCGAGGGGTATTTTTACCGGTAATTTGAATTTCCCGCCTGTTTTAGTATCAGGATCGCAGAGACAGCGAGAGCATTTATATCGATAATTTGAATTTCCCGCCTTTTTTAGTATACGGAGCATACTAAGTCTTCCATACCTCCTCGCGTTTCTGTTATCCGGATAGCAAATTTTCACCACGCAGTTAGAATGCTTTGAGCAGAGTTCTGACGTGATGAACAATTTTCACGACTGAACCCTTTGTATCCGGATCGCAGAGACAGCGAGAGGTATTTAAACAGGCAATTTGAAGTTCCCGCCTTTTTAGTAGTCGGAGCATACTACGTGTTCCATACCTCTTCTCTTTTCTGTTAGCCTGATAGCAAAATTTGTCCACACAGGTTGCTTTTAGCAGAGTTGCGAAGTGATGAACAATTCTCAGCGACTGAACCCTTTGTATCAGGATCGCAGAGACAGCGAGAGGTATTTATATCAGTAATTTGAATTTTCCGCCTTTTTTAGTATTCGGAGCAAACTCCGTCTTCCATACCTCCTCGCATTTCTGTTATCCTGATAGCAAATTTTGTCCACTGAGTTAGGATGCTTTGATCAGAGTTTTGACGTGATGAACAATTTTCAGCGACTAAACCCTTTGGATTAGGATCGCAGAGACAGCCAGAGGTATTTAAACCGGTAATTTGAGTTTCCCGCCTTTTTAGTACTCTGAGCATACTACGTCTTCCATACCTCTTCGCGTTTCTGTTATCCTGATAGCATAATTTGTCCACATAGTTAGGTTGCTTTTAGCAGAGTTGTGAAGTGATGAACAATTGTCAGCGATAAAACCCCTTGTATCAGGATCGCAGAGGCAGCGAGGGGTATTTTTACCGGTAATTTGAATTTCCCGCCTGTTTTAGTATCAGGATCGCAGAGACAGCGAGAGCATTTATATCGATAATTTGAATTTCCCGCCTTTTTTAGTATACGGAGCATACTAAGTCTTCCATACCTCCTCGCGTTTCTGTTATCCGGATAGCAAATTTTCACCACGCAGTTAGAATGCTTTGAGCAGAGTTCTGACGTGATGAACAATCTTCACGACTGAACCCTTTGTATCCGGATCGCAGAGACAGCGAGAGGTATTTATATCAGTAATTTGAATTTCCCGCCTTTTTTAGTATTCGGAGCAAACTACGTCTTCCATGTCTCCTCGCATTTCTGTTATCCTGATAGCAAAGTTTGTCCACTGAGTTAGGTTGCTTAGATCAGAGTTCTGACGTGATGAACAGTGTTCAGCGACTAAACCCTTTGTATCGGGATGGCAGAGAAAGCGAGAGGTATATATATCGGTAATCTGAATTACCCGCCTTTTTTAGTATCCGGAGCATACTACGTCTTCCATACCTCCTCGCGTTTCTGTTATTCGGATAGCAAATTTTCACCACGCACTTAGAATGCTTTGAGCAGAGTTCTGACGTGATGAACAATTTTCAGCCACTGAAAGTAGTCGGAGCATACTACGTGTTCCATACCTCTTCGCGTTTCTGTTATCCTGATAGCAAAATTTGTCCACATAGTTAGGTTGCTTTTAGCAGAGTTGTGAAGTGATGAACAATTGTCAGCGATAAAACCCCTTGTATCAGGATCGCAGAGGCAGCGAGGGGTATTTATACCGGTAATTTGAATTTCCCGCCTGTTTTAGTATCAGGATCGCAGAGACAGCGAGAGTATTTATATCGATAATTTGAATTTCCCGCCTTTTTTGTATACGGAGCATACTACGTCTTCCATACCTCCTCGCGTTTCTGTTATCCGGATAGCAAATTTTCACCACGCAGGTAGAATGCTTTGATCAAAGTCCTGACGTGATGAACAGTTTCCAGCGACTAAACCCTTTGTATCAGGATCGCAGAGAAAGCGAGAGGTATTTATATCGGTAATTTGAATTACCCGCCTTTTTAGTTCCCGGAGCAAAGTACGACTTACATACCTCCTCGCGTTTCTGTTATCCTGATAGGAAATTTTATCCACTGAGTTAGGATGCTTTAACCAGAGTTCTGACGTGATGAACAATTTTCAGAGACTAAACCCTTTGGATTAGGATCGCAGAGACAGCCAGAGATATTTAAACCGGTAATTTGAATTTCCCGCCTTTTTAGTAGGCGGAGCAAACTACGCCTTCCATACCTCCTCGCGTTTCTGTTATCCTGCTAGCAAATTTTGTCCAGTGAGTTAGGATACCTTTGATCAGAGTTCTGACGTGATGAACAGTTTTCAGCGACTAAACCATTTGTATCAGGATCGCAGAGAAGGCGAGAGGTATTTATATCGGTAATTTGAATTACCCGCCTTTTTTAGTATTCGGAGCATACTACGTGGTCCATACCTCTTCGCGTTTCTGTTATCCTGATAGGAAATTGTATCCACTTAGTTAGGATGCTTTAACCGGAGTTCTGACGTGATGAACAATTTTCAGCCACTGAACCCTTTGTATTAGGATCGCAGAGACAGTGAGAGGTATTTATATCGGTAATTTGAATTACCCGCCTTTTTTAGTATCCGGAGCAAACTACGCCTTACATACCTCCTCGCGTTTCTGTTATCCTGATAGGAAATTGTATCCACTTAGTTAGGATGCTTTAACCGGAGTTCTGACGTGATGAACAATTTTCAGCCAC
Source organism: Acanthoscelides obtectus (assembly GCA_963669975.1). Classification (NCBI taxonomy): domain Eukaryota; kingdom Metazoa; phylum Arthropoda; class Insecta; order Coleoptera; family Chrysomelidae; genus Acanthoscelides; species Acanthoscelides obtectus. The sequence continues at coordinate 104,729,702 of CAVLJG010000003.1, read as the reverse complement.
TGAACCCTTTTGATTAGGATCGCAGAGGCAGCGAGGGGTATTTTTACCGGTAATTTGAATTTCACGCCTTTTTTAGTATCCGGAGCAAACTACGTCTTACATACCTCCTCACGTTTCTGTTATCCTGATAGCAAATTTTGTCCACTGAGTTAGGATGCTTTGATCAGAGTTCTGACGTGATGAACAATTTTCAGCGACTAAACCCTTTGGATTAGAGAAGTATTTAAACCGGTAATTTGAATTTCCCGCCTTTTTAGTATTCTGAGCATACTACGTGTTCCATACCTCTTCTCCTTTCTGTTAGCCTGATAGCAAAATTTGTCCACACAGGTTGCTTTTAGCAGAGTTGCGAAGTGATGAACAATTCTCAGCGACTGAACCCTTTGTATCAGGATCGCAGAGACAGCGAGAGGTATTTATATCAGTAATTTGAATATCCCGCCTTTTTTAGTATTCGGAGCAAACTACGTTTTCCATACCTCCTCGCATTTCTGTTATCCTGATAGCAAATTTTGTCCACTGAGTTAGGGTGCTTTGATCAGAGTTTTGAACAATTTTCAGCGACTAAACCCTTTGGATTAGGATCGCAGAGACAGCCAGGGGTATTTAAATCGGTAATTTGAATTTCCCGCCTTTTTTAGTATTCGGAGCAAATTACACCTTCCATACCTCCTCGCGTTTCTGTTATCCTGATAGGAAATTTTGTCCACTGAGTTAGGATGCTTTAAGCAGAGTTCTGACGTGATGAAAAATTTTCAGCGATTAAACCCTTTGGATTAGGATCGCAGAGATAGACAGAGGTATTTAAACCGGTAATTTGAATTTCCCGCCTTTTTTAGTATCCGGAGCAAACTACGTGTTCCATACCTCTTCGCGTTTCTGTTATCCTGATAGCAAAATTTGTCCACATAGTTAGGTTCCTTTTAGCAGAGTTGTGAAGTGATGAAAAATTGTCAGCGACAAAACCCCTTGTATCAGGATCGCAGAGACAGCCAGAGGTATTTAAACCGGTAATTTGAATTTCCCGCCTTTTTAGTATTCTGAGCATACTACGTGTTCCATACCTCTTCGCGTTTCTGTTATCCTGATAGCAAAATTTGTCCACATAGTTAGGTTCCTTTTAGCAGAGTTGTGAAGTGATGAAAAATTGTCAGCGACAAAACCCCTTGTATCAGGATCGCAGAGGCAGCGAGGGGTATTTATACCGGTAATTTGAATTTCCCGCCGTTTTTAGTATCAGGATCGCAGAGACAGCGAGAGTATTTATATCGATAATTTGAATTTTTCGCCTTCTTTAGTATACGGAGCATACTACGTCTTCCATACCTCCTCGCGTTTCGGTAATCCGGATGGCAAAATTTCACCACGCAGTTAGGACGGTTTGATCAGAGTTCTGACGTGATGAATAGTTTTCAGCGACTAGCCCCTTTGTATCAGGATCGCAGAGAAAGCGAGAGGTATTTATATCAGTAATTTGAATTACCCGCCTTTTTTAGTATCCGGAGCAAACTACGCCTTACATACCTCCTCGCGTTTCTGTTATCCTGATAGGAAATTGTATCCACTTAGTTAGGATGCTTTAACCGGAGTTCTGACGTGATGAACAATTTTCAGCCACTGAACCCTTTTGATTAGGATTGCAGAGACAGCCAGAGGTATTTAAAGCGGCAATTTGAAGTTCGCGCCTTTTTAGTAGTCGGAGCAAACTACGCCTTCCATACCTCCTCGCGTTTCTGTTATCCTGATAGGAAATTTTGTCCACTGAGTTAGGATGCTTTAAGCAGAATTCTGACGTGGTGAACAATTTTCAGCGATTAAACCCTTTGGATTAGGATCGCAGAGACAGACAGAGGTATTTAAACCGGTAATTTGAATTTCCCGCCTTTTTTAGTATCCGGAGCAAACTACGTCTTACATACCTCCTCGCGTTTCTGTATCCTGATAGCAAATTTTGTCCACTGAGTTAGGATGCTTGATCAGAGTTCTGACGTGATGAACAATGTTCAGCGACTAAACCCTTTGGATTAGAGAAGTATTTAAACCGGTAATTTGAATTTCCCGCCTTTTTAGTATTCTGAGCATACTACGTGTTCCATACCTCTTCTCTTTTCTGTTAGCCTGATAGCAAATTTGTCCACAACAGGTTGCTTTTAGCAGAGTTGCGAAGTGATGAACAATTCTCAGCGATGAACCCTTTGTATCAGGATCGCAGAGACAGCGAGAGGTATTTATATCAGTAATTGAATTTCCCGCCTTTTTTAGTATTCGGAGCAAACTACGTCTTCCATACCCTCCTCGCATTTCTGTTATCCTGATAGCAAATTTTGTCCACTGAGTTAGGGTGCTTTGATCAGAGTTTTGAACAATTTTCAGCGACTAAACCCTTTGGATTAGGATCGCAGAGACAGCCAGGGTATTTAAACCGGTAATTTGAATTTCCGCCTTTTTTAGTATTCGGAGCAAATTACACCTTCCATACCTCCTCGCGTTTCTGTTATCCTGATAAGGAAATTTTGTCCACTGAGTTAGGATGCTTTAAGCAGAGTTCTGACGTGATGAAAAATTTTCAGCGATTAAACCTTTGGATTAGGATCGCAGAGATAGACAGAGGTATTTAAACCGGTAATTTGAATATCCCGCCTTTTTTAGTATCCGGAGCAAACTACGTCTTACATACCTCCTCGCGTTTCTGTTATCCCGATAGGAAATTTTATCCACTGAGTTAGACGCTTTAACCAGAGTTCTGACGTGATGAACCAATTTTCAGCCACTGACCCTTTTGATTAGATTGCAGAGACAGCCAGGAGGTATTAAAGCTGCAATTTGAAGTTCCCGCCTTTTTAGTAGTCGGAGCAAACTACGCCTCCATACCTCCTCGCGTTCTGTTATCCTGATAGGAAAATTTTGTCCACTGAGTTAGTAGGATGCTTTAAGCAGAAATTCTGACGTGATGAACAATTTTCGACAAGCGACTAAACCCTTTGGATTAGAGAAGTATTTAAACCCGGTAATTTGAATTTCCCGCCTTTTTAGTATTCTGAGCATTCTACGTGTTCCATACCTCTTCTTCTTTTCTGTTAGCCTTAGCAAATTTGTCCACACAGGTTTGCTTTTAGCAGAGTTGCGAAGTGATGAACAATTCTCAGCGACTGAACCCTTTGTATCAGGATCGCAGAGACAGCGAGAGGTATTTATATCAGTAATTTGAATTTCCCGCCTTTTTTAGTATTCGGAGCAAACTACGTCTTCCATACCTCCTCGCATTTCTGTTATCCTGATAGCAACTTTTGTCCACTGAGTTAGGGTGCTTTGATCAGAGGTTTGAACAATTTTCAGCGACAAAACCCTTTGGATTAGGATCGCAGAGACAGCCAGAGGTATTTTAAACCGGTAATTTGAATTTCCCGCCTGTTTTAGTATCAGGATCGCAGAGACAGCGAGAGCATTTATATCGATAATTTGAATTTCCCGCCTTTTTTAGTATACGGAGCATACTACGTCTTCCATACCTCCTCGCGGTTTCTGTTATCCGGATAGCAAATTTTCACCACGCAGTTAGAATTGCTTTGAGCAGAGTTCTGACGTGATGAACAATTTTCACGACTGAACCCTTGTATCAGGATCGCAGAGACAGCGAGAGGTATTTATATCAGTAATTTGAATTTCCCGCCTTTTTTAGTATTCGGAGCAAACTACGTCTTCCATACCTCCTCGCATTTCTGTTATCCTGATAGCAAAATTTGTCCACATAGTTAGGTGCCTTTTAGCAGAGTGTGAAGTGATGAAAATTGTCAGCGACAAAACCCCTTGTATCAGGATCGCAGAGGCAGCGAGGGGTATTTATACCGGTAATTTGAATTTCCTCCCGCCGTTGTTTAGTATCAGGATCGCAGAGACAGCGAGAGTATTTATATCGATAATTTGAATTTTTCGCCTTCTTTAGTATACGGAGCATACTACGTCTTCCATACCTCCTCGCGTTTCGGTAATCCGGATGGCAAAATTTCACCACGCAGTTAGGACGGTTTGATCAGAGTTCTGACGTGATGAATAGTTTTCAGCGACTAGCCCCTTTGTATCAGGATCGCAGAGAAAGCGAGAGGTATTTATATCAGTAATTTGAATTACCCGCCTTTTTTAGTATCCGGAGCAAACTACGCCTTACATACCTCCTCGCGTTTCTGTTATCCTGATAGGAAATTGTATCCACTTAGTTAGATGCTTTAACCGGAGTTCTGACGTGATGAACAATATTCAGCCACTGAACCCTTTTGATTAGGATTGCAGAGACAGCCAGAGGTATTTAAAGCGGCCAATTTGAATTTCCCGCCTTTTTAGTAGTCGGAGCAAACTACGCCTTCCATACCTCCTCGCGTTTCTGTTATCCTGATAGGAAATTTTGTCCACTGAGTTAGGATGCTTTAACCAGAGTTCTGTGACGTGATGAACAATTTTCAGAGACTAAACCCTTTGGATTAGGATCGCAGAGACAGCCAGAGATATTTTAAACCGGTAATTTGAATTTCCCGCCTTTTTAGTAGGCGGAGCAAACTACGCCTTCCATACCTCCTCGCGTTCTGTTATCCTGCTAGCAAATTTTGTCCAGTGAGTTAGGATACCTTTGATCAGAGTTCTGACGTGATGAACATTTTCAGCGACTAAACCATTTGTATCAGGATCGCAGAGAAGGCGAGAGGTATTATATCGGTAATTTGAATTACCCGCCTTTTTTAGTATTCGGAGCATACTACGTGGTCCATACCTCTTCGCGTTTCTGTTATCCTGATAGCAAAATTTGTCCACACAGTTAGGTTGCTTTTAGCAGAGTGTGAAGTGATGAACAATTCTCAGCGACTAAACCCTTTGTATTAGGATCGCAGAGACAGTGAGAGGTATTTATATCGGTCATTTGAATTACCCGCCTTTTTTAGTATCCGGAGCAAACTACGCCTTACATACCTCTCGCGTTTCTGTTATCCTGATAGGAAATGTATCCACTTAGTTAGGATGCTTTAACCGGAGTTCTGACGTGATGAACAATTTTCAGCCACTGAACCCTTTTGATTAGGATCGCAGAGGCAGCGAGGGGTATTTTTACCGGTAATTTGAATTTCACGGCCTTTTTTAGTATCCGGAGCAAACTACGTCTTACATACCTCCTCACGTTTCTGTTATCCTGATAGCAAATTTTGTCCACTGAGTTAGGATGCTTTGATCAGAGTTCTGACGTGATGAACAATTTTCAGCGACTAAACCCTTTGGATTAGAGAAGTATTTAAACGGTAATTTTGAATTTCCCGCCTTTTTAGTATTCTAGCATACTACGTGTTCCATACCTCTTATCTTTTCTGTTAGCCTGATAGCAAAATTTGTCCACACAGGTTGCTTTTAGCAGAGTTGCGAAGTGATGAACAATTCTCAGCGACTGTGAACCCTTTGTATCAGGATCGCAGAGACAGCGAGAGGTATTTATATCAGTAATTTGAATTTCCCGCCTTTTTTAGTATTCGGAGCAAACTACGTTTTCCATACCTCCTCGCATTTCTGTTATCCTGATAGCACATTTTGTCCACTGAGTTAGGGTGCTTTGATCAGAGTTTGAAACAATTTTCAGCGACTAAACCCTTTGGATTAGGATCGCAGAGTAGGGGTATTTAAATCGGTAATTTGAATTCCCCGCCTTTTTTAGTATTCGGAGCAAATTACACCTTCCATACCTCCTCGCGTTTCTGTTATCCTGATAGGAAATTTTGTCCACTGAGTTAGGATGCTTTAAGCAGAGTTCTGACGTGATGAAAAATTTCAGCGATTAAACCTTGGATTAGGATCGCAGAGATAGACAGAGGTAGTTAAACCGGTAATTTGAATTTCCCGCCTTTTTAGTTTCCGGAGCAAACTACGTGTTCCATACCTCTTCGCGTTTCTGTTATCCTGATAGCAAAATTTGTCCACATAGTTAGGTTCCTTTAGCAGAGTTGTGAAGTGACGAAAAATTGTCAGCGACAAAACCCTGTATCAGGATCGCAGAGACAGCCCAGAGGTATTTAACCGGTAATTTGAATTTCCCGCCTTTTAGTATTCTGAGCATACTACGTGTTCCATACCTCTTCGCGTTTCTGTTATCCTGATAGCAAAATTTGTCCACATAGTTAGGTTCCTTTTAGCAGAGTTGTGAAGTGATGAAAAATTGTCAGCGACAAAACCCCTTGTATCAGGATCGCAGAGGCAGCGAGGGTATTTATACCGGTAATTTGAATTTCCCGCCGTTTTAGTATCAGGATCGCAGAGACAGCGAGAGTATTTATATCGATAATTTGAATTTTTCGCCTTCTTTAGTACGGAGCATACTACGTCTTCCATACCTCCTCGCGTTTCGGTAATCCGGATGGCAAAATTTCACCACGCAGTTAGGACGGTTTGATCAGAGTTCTGACGTGATGAATAGTTTCAGCGACTAGCCCCTTTGTATCAGGATCGCAGAGAAAGCGAGAGGTATTTATATCAGTAATTTGAATTACCCGCCTTTTTTAGTATCCGGAGCAAACTACGCCTTACATACCTCCTCGCGTTTCTGTTATCCTGATAGGAAATTGTATCCACTTAGTTAGGATGCTTTAACCGGAGTTCTGACGTGATGAACAATTTTCAGCCACTGAACCCTTTGATTAGGATTGCAGAGACAGCCAGAGGTATTTAAAGCGGCAATTTGAAGTTCCCGCCTTTTTAGTAGTCGGAGCAAACTACGCCTTCCATACCTCCTCGCGTTTCTGTTATCCCTAGGAAATTTTGTCCACTGAGTTAGGATGCTTTAAGCAGAATTCTGACGTGGTGAACAATTTTCAGCGATTAAACCCTTTGGATTAGGATCGCAGAGACAGACAGAGGTATTTAAACCGGTAATTTGAATTCCCGCCTTTTTAGTATCCGGAGCAAATTACACCTTCCATACCTCCTCGCGTTTCTGTTATCCTGATAGCAAATTTTGTCCACTGAGTTAGGATGCTTTGATCAGAGTTCTGACGTGATGAACAATTTTCAGCGACTAAACCCTTTGGATTAGAGAAGTATTTAAACCGGTAATTTGAATTTCCCGCCTTTTTAGTATTCTGAGCATACTACGTGTTCCATACCTCTTCTCTTTTCTGTTAGCCTGATAGCAAAATTTGTCCACACAGGTTGCTTTTAGCAGAGTTGCGAAGTGATGAACAATTCTCAGCGACTGAACCCTTTGTATCAGGATCGCAGAGACAGCGAGAGGTATTTATATCAGTAATTTGAATTTCCCGCCTTTTTTAGTATTCGGAGCAAACTACGTCTTCCATACCTCCTCGCATTTCTGTTATCCTGATAGCAAATTTTGTCCACTGAGTTAGGGTGCTTTG